>VWZT01008678.1:286643-293239 GCA_013397055.1 Pachycephala philippinensis | reverse complement strand
TATTAACATATAAAAGTTGTTCAATCTTCCATTAAACTCTCTCACTTCGGATCAAATTCGTGGTAGCGTGGACTCTGTCAACTTTACCTATCGACACCTTCCAACCTGGCCTTGGGCACTGCCAGGGATCCAGGGGCAGCCACAGCTTCTCTCCCTGTGCCAGGGCCTCCTTACCCTACAGGGAAGAAATTCTCCCTAATATCCAAACTAAATTTCCCCTCTCAATTTGTATCCATCGCTCCTCATCCTCTCACTACACCCACCCCAGCTCCCCAGAGTGCTTTGGATGCAGCCCAGATAGGTTTCAGGGCTCAGAGCACTCACTGCTGGCTCACGAGGAATTTTTCATCACCGCGCCTCTCCAGCCCATCCAGGTCCCTCTGGATCCATCCCTTCCCTCCAGCCTCTGACTGCCCCACACAGCTTGGTGTCATCACCAAATTTGCCAAAGGTGCTTTGGTCCCACTGTCCATGTCACTGACAGAGGGGTTGGACATTTCCAGCCCCAGCACTGACCCCTGAATGCCTCTGTTTCAAAGTTCCTGGCCAGAACAGAACCGGTCCCAGTCAGAACCAGTTTCCCCAGCAAGGATGCTCAGTCTGGAGCCCCCACCCCAGCCAGGAGAGCTGCAGAGGTTGGGCACAAGCACCCCTGATCTCCTGGCTCCCACCACCCCCAAAACCCCTCTGGCTGCTGCATCTCTGTGGTTCAAAGCAGGGTGATCTGCGGGAAAACAAATGGGATAAAACATAAGGAATAATGCTTATTTTGCCAATATTGTGTGGAAAGGTGACTCCACAGCTCAGGAGGAAGGGTTCTGGTGGTGGGAGATGCTCAGGGCTGGCTGGGAAGGGCAGATCCTCGTGCTGGTGCATTGCACGGAGAGCAGCTCCCTGCCAAACCCAGCTGAGGGCCAAACCCTCAGCTCCAGATCCCTGCAGATCCCTGCAGATTGGAGCAGGGGTGTGGAATCCAAGGTTTTGCCTCGAAATATCCACGTTGTGCACTAAAAAATGCCAGACATGCAAACTGCTGTGCCTCCCCGTGGGGTGAGGACACGGCTCCAAACCACGCTGGAGGAGAGCAGAAACACCGTCTGTGGTCCTCAGTTGTGTTGAGATGTTTGGCAGCTTCTGATGTGGGATGTTGAACTCAGATTTGGGGGAATTTTTCTGAATTTGGAAGCAGTGAGAGGTTAATAAAAATTCTTTGAGGTTGGATCCATATGTAATATGCTGTAAGACATCCTAGAGATTTGGCTACCTTGATGCTTTTTCTTCCCTTCATCATTTTAAAAGGGAAATTATTTAAAAACTTGTTTATTGGTGATCCATGAAATTGTGTTCTCATTAAGCTCACTTTAAAAAAAAGGAAATATAAATATATAGATTTTTACACTTAATGCTGAGTTCTCTCTGTACTGAGTTTGGGGTGGAGGGGGAAGAAGAGAGTGGATTTATTTTGCCCGTAACTTGCATTAATAAACATTTATTTTTAAAAAATTCTCATTTTCTCTGACTGTGAAATGAATTAAAATGAACATATTAAATAAGCAGGTTGTCCAGGGAGGATTTAGATCAGTTTTCAATATTTACAGTAGATTTTTCCTCCTGTCTGTCCTTTGATGTCCCATCCCATTCCAATGGGATGGGCTGGGGATGATCCTTGAGGCGCTGGAAATTCAGAGATGACTTTCTTCTTCCTCTATCACCAATGGCAAACTCCTCAGACTCCAAAAAACCAGAGGAGAGCCCCTCATGGTGTCTCAGCAGGAATCCCTTGGCCACCCAGACCTCCACGCTGAGGGAGATTCCCAAGACTGGGGTTTTTTTGGGATGAACTCCAACAGCTGCATGAAACCTGACTTGAAATTTGGCAGGGAGAAAGCCTCCAGGCCAGAGAAGGGCCTTTTCTGCTCCCACAAAATGTCTCTCAGCTTCAACTGAGTTCTAAACTGGTTTTTAAGAAGCCCCTTTGTCTTTTTTTCTGGAGTTTCCCTCCCCTGGCTCCCAGGTCACAGATGGGTTTTAGTGAAATTCCAAAGAAACTTGACCCTGACCCTGGAGCCCAACTTCATCTTAATCCCTGCATCTTCTCCCAACACCCCTGAACACCCCTAGGTGCCTTCACAGCGAGAAGATTTCCGTATTTTCCCAGGAAAAGAAGGTGAGGAAGCATGGAATACAGGGAAAAACAAACGGAGCTGGACACAAGAAATCAATATTATTTTAAACAGCTCTGCGTAAGATGATTTGCTTTATAAATATTCTCTTAGAAATGAAACAAACCAGGAAATTACACAAAAATATGCTAAAAGGAAGTTATTTGGTTTGGATAGGCAGGATCTGGATGTTCAGGAATGCCAGATTTACAGTTACATATGTCTGCAACCCCATTTCTGCTCCCAGGAGCATGTGCATTACGATCCAATCTTTAACTGCATAACCATGTAATATTTTCCCATCCCCTCTCTTTTAATATTAGAAGTTGGATACAAAAGTGGGAAGAGCCAGGATTGCACAGGCAATGGTAAAAATGCCGTTTCTTAACTTTCAAGTACTTGGCTTTGCAACTTAAATAACTTTCTTCAAATGTAATTTTTTCATATGTAATTATATATATCCAGTGCTGAATGCTGGAAAGCAGTGGGGATTACTGGGAAGCTTTTGGAAACTCCTTAATTTCCTTCTAGCAACGAACAGGAGACAGCACTGTCTTTACTGTAGATTTCCCAATGAATTCCTCGGGTTTTTTTTTTTTAAAGATAGGTACAGTTCTGAACAAACAACCAAAGAAACTGGGTCAGGAAATATTGTAAATAATTATTCTTATTTTTTTATCATTAAATAGGCAGGCAGAGTAGGACGTTGTTGGAGCCAGGAGTGAGTTTAATGCTGAAGAAATCGGGTTTTAATGAACATATGCTGACATGGCCTCACAATCTTGCTTCATCTCCCCTATTAACTTCCTCTGCACCCAGGAAACCTTTGGCTCGCTGCCTAAGTAATAGAAGAATAATTAGAGTAGTAATTGAAGAATGCCAAGTCAAACTTCCAAGGAATTTATCTTTAACAACCACTCTGAAGTGTGTTTCCTACACTGCCTGGCACGGTGGTTCTTGAGGAATCGTTTTGCGTGATTCCAAGGAAAGTTGGTGGGTCTGGTAGCCATCAAAATAAACTTGTTATGCCTTGTAAAACAGAAATAAATGTCTTTGGGGAAAGTGGAAATTATTCTTTAATACACCCACCCCATTGTTGGCCAGCCCTACTGTTCCTCTTGAGTGGGGCTGGATATATAATCTGTCAACTACCTTTATCCCACAGGATTAAAAGGCTGGAATAATAGATTTAGCCTAAAATTTACTTGCTTTCAACAATTAAATCCTGGATGGTTAAGACCTACAATGCTCTGTTTTAATTGATGTGAGTCTTACGTTTACAGCTAGAGAGATATTTTGCGTTAATGACTGAAATATTCTATTTAAAATAAAAATCATCATTTAGCAGTGGCAATTGCTCTGCGACTTTGATCCATCAAACCAATTTTTGCTGGAGAACAACACGATTTGTCTCGTCACTGTGCTCCTTCCTCAGTGGGAATTTCCATACCAGTTTAGAGATCGATCTGTGATGAATGAACCACCAGTTCCCAGCTCTTTGAGGCTGATGGAGGCACCTCTCCAAGGAGCACCAGGCTGGGGACTTCCAGGAGATTTAGGAGAGGAGTTGTCCCATTCCTTTTTGCTTTCCCTATATCCATGGACATCTCTCTGGACATTTATGTCATGTACATGCTCCTCCTTTGCAGGTGATGAGTGTTACCCCTAAATTATTCAATATTGTTTGATTCCAGATCATGTTTACACAGTTTTGTTGTATTTTCCTAAATGTTTGTCTCCCACTCTGAAGTCCAGCAGCTCATCTTGGAGGCTGAAACTAATCTTCTGATTTTGTATTTTTGCAAGTCAATAATGGGACAAAAGCATGAGGAGAAGAATGATTTAAGACCAGCTTTGTGCAGCAAGTCCTCCACATTCCCAGGAATGCTAAAGAAAGGAGCATTCATATTCCAGGAGACGGAGCTGGCACTGCCTGCTCGGGAAGAGAGGAGCTCTGTGTTAGGTTTTTTCATAATGTCACTTCATCTTTCAATAATATTAAGATGTGGAACCATATTCCAAGTGTTTAGTGTCATGGGAAATGAAGCGGAATATATTTTGTTGGTAATTTCTCCAGCAGCAGAATAAGGGATGGGGGGGAACTTTCCAGCCAATTACTGGTTTCAGGTACTTCTATATTTAAATTTCTTGCCAGTTACCTCAGCATAATTAATAAATGATATTGCTTCGTATTTCCAAGGAAATCCAGACAGCTGCACCACCTATCACTCCTTCCTTTAATGTGCTGTAAAAGTTCCTCCTCCACACTCTCTATTCTGTTGTTGTAATTAAGGATGTGCATCAGGAAATGCCACGCTTCAGACCTGAGTTTACTGCGTGCTTGACAGACTCCCACAGCTTCCTTCTCCGGAGCTCATTTCCATGGAAAACACCTCGTGAAACCAGCAGCTTGTTCTGGCAAAGACCAGCTTGATATGCAGTGAGGATGCTGATTTTAAACACGTTGTGCAGGTCATACCCGATGCTATAATATGGGATGTATTTTTTCAGTGATAGGGGAATAACGTGTGGTCCAAGAGGAACGCGGTGAGACAAGTGGAAGGTCCATTTCTGTCCTGGTTTTGATGCTCCAGGTACGTGCCTGGAGCATCAGGAGTTTGGAAAAACTGGCAATACTCTGACATGAATTAGAAATGTGGGGCCAAACCCTCAGCTCCAGATCCCTGAGCGTGGTGGATTGCTATTAATGCTGTAGCTAATGATCAATTTGTTTAGAATAAAAACACATGCACATTTCCATGTCCTTCTCTTCACAGCTCTCGTGCTTCTGGGTGTTTCTAACCACACTTCCTCCTCTCTCCTGTGTGCCTACAGAGATTTTCATATGATTTGCATAAAGGAAATGGACAGCTAATTCCTATGATGTCCCAGAAATCCATGGAGGCTGTGAAGGGTGTTTGTGCAGGAGTGTGAGATATCAAAGTTGTGCCATGAACCCAGGCCAGATTTTTCTCTCTTTTTTTGCTCAGTCTGCACACACTGCTGAGAGCCTTCCTGGTTTTCCCAACCCTGGGAAGCAGCAGGATTTTGGAGAGGCTATGCCCCTTCCTTCCTTCCCCATGGTCACCAGAGGAGCTGTCCCAGCATTGCTGCAACCTTCTTGGCCAACTTCTGCCAGAGTGTTGGTGCTCCTCAGCCCTGGTTTCACTGGGAAAAGGGGATTTGCCAGAGGCAAGAGCATTTTGTATCCCAGCCAAGCAGCCTGTCACCTCTGTTCGGACACGAGGAGAGCTCAGAGCCCAGCGTGCTTCTCCCAAGGGTGTGGAAGAGCACGAGATGCTCCCAGAGAACCCCGTGTCTGGGCACCAGCTGCCTGTGGGAGCAGAAGGAAAGGTGACAAACGTCAAGCTTAAAAAGAAATCCCACTTCTATTATTAATGAGGGAGTCCCGATGGAGAAAAATATTGTCTTGATCTCTCTTTTAGAGGTATCTAAGGCTCTGGTAATTGCAGTATCCGAATTTCAGATTGTCTGCTTTTCTCTTTCAGAGAGCAGATGACTTTTCTGCTGGTTTTCTGTCACCCATGGCCACCCTCTCATCTTTCCTGCTGCCCTGTGTCCCCTCTCATGCTCCATGCTCTGCTGCATCCTTGCTTTGGCTCCCTGCATTCTTTTATACATCACAGATATTATTTCCTTATACTTAGTTAATTATTGGCCTTGGTTTATTTTCCTCCCTTCTTTCTTTTCTGCTTTAGGCTTCCAAGCCTTCTTTGATCTGCTCCTTCACCTTCACTGCTGACATTTGGATCATTTTTTGCTGGTCTCCAACACATTTATCTTACCCAGTGCATTTTTCCTTTTCTCATTTCATCAAATTCTTCCTCTTTTTCCCTGCTCCTTCTTCCTAACAACTCTTTCATCCTGCTTTTCCACCCTGTTCCCACCATGCTCACAACCTGCTCACCATCTTGGTGTCCCAGGCTTGGGACGGGACCACCAGAACCACCAGCCAAAGGTGCCACAAAGATTTCTGGGCACATCTGGCCCCTGCCAGGCTGGACAGCTGTGGCCAAGGGAGGGGTCTGCTGGTGGGTGGCTTTGGGTGGCCCTGACACGGCTCCGGGATCACGCTACAGGCTTGTGTTTCACTGAGTCCTCATTTGTCATTGTTAGTCCTTCCTTCCTCATTAGATAATTATCATCCATGCCACCTCCCTTTTCTAATCACTCCTTGAATGCTTAAATTATCACTACATCATTCAGATGTATCTTTGATCTCCTCAATATGGTTTTATTTTCCCTTCTGCAGGTACTGTGGTTATTGCTGTCCCCTTCTTCCCTTCATGTTTGTCGTGTTCTCATTCAATGGGTCCCTGTTCTTCTTTGTTCACACATTCCGGCAAAAAATTAGGATGTCCTTTTTTTTTCTCCTTTCTTTTTTTAGTCTACCAGCAAAGCTTATCCCTACAC
>VWZT01008678.1:271643-281643 GCA_013397055.1 Pachycephala philippinensis | reverse complement strand
ACTGCTTCCTTCCCTCTAAAAGCCCAGCAGAGCCCAGCCCTGACATCCAAGCTGGATTTCATAAACTCCTGTGTGAGGCTGATCCCAACAATTGTGCGCTGATGCCACCATTGGGGTGGGTGGGAGCAAATTCCTGCTGCTCTGGGGATGCCTGGGCAGTGCCAGCAGCTGGAGCTGGGCAGTGTTTGGAGCATCACCCGCAGCACTGGTGTCCTCTGCCCTCGCATAGAGCAGCAGCAATGAGCATGTTTTCATGGAGCACCATCTCCAAGGTGCAAATTTCCCCAGGAAATAGAATCTCAGGCTGCCAGAGGGCTGGAATTGATAATCTTAGAGGTCTTTTCCAACCTTAACGATTCCATGACTCTGTTCCTCCTGCCAGAAGGCTTATTTTGAATAAAACACTGGTTATAGATTGGCACCGCTCCATTCTGACCCAAATTTATTTCCATTCCATGGAGCACTGCAATATTTCAGTGGTGAACTGTCCTTTCAATGACTGCTAAGTAACTGTTGTGCTTTGTTAGAAGATTGCCCAAATTGCTCCAGATTTCAGTTTGGTGGCTGGATGCTGCTTCACACCTTCCTCACCCACCATGGACACGCTGTGACCCAGGAATTAAAGGAGAGGGTGGCCAATAGGGAGTTTTGGCTCCCAGCTTTCCCAGCTTGGATTTCAGTTCCCTAAACCACCTGTACAAGCCCTATTTCCACTTCTCCTGTCTTCTTCTGATCCATGGAAGAGTGGAGCAAGAGTTTCTGTGCAGCTCACAGGCGTTAAATAAATGCATTTGTTGGATAGAGGCAATATTAAATACAAAGTGTTAATAGTTTTATTAACCAAGCAGCTTCACTATATCCCAGAATGTTTGGCCTTTGGCATCTCCAGCCAGGAAATCCCCAGGTGTGAGAACACAGGGAATGTCAAGAGAATCTGGGGACAAAGATGAGCCAAATGTTCTGTTTGAAAGCCTGTGGCTCGCTGCACCCACCAGTGTCCACGTGCTGCTGGAACACAGAGGCAACTCACCTCAACTCTTTGTTCCTCAGGTTGCCTATCCATAAAATGGGGATAAATAGTGGCATGGGAAGCTTGTCTTTTGCAAACTTTAATTTATTAATGCCTGAATAATGCTTTCAGGTCCGATGGAAGATGTTGTGTAATTATAATAAATAGATATTGACTTCAAAGAGTCTCTGTAGATCTGGGCTTTTTGATCCCATTCTAAAACTGTAATTATCCCTATCCCATAGGCTTAAATATAAAATTATATGAGCGCAGATTTTCATCTGTATTCTGCTGGTGCGTGGTTGCACATTTTCCAGAGGAGGTGGTAGGATATGGGCCCTCAGACAATAATAAGTGTAGATGGCTGCGTTTTTCCTGAGGAATGTGGAATTTCTGGGATGAACTGGGGCAGCACTGGCCTCGTTGTGGGATTGCATGGAATGCTGTGCTCATCTGGGACAGCAGGCTCCCAGCTCCAAACACTTCTTGGGTGCCCCTCTGATGCCCCAGTTTGTAATTAATGAGTGGTCAATGCCCTCATTTGGGACAACGTGGCTCTGGATGAGGGTGATCCCATCCCCAGACATCGACCTGCACACCTCAGCACCGTGGCAAACACCACAAAAATCCCTCCAGGTCAGGCACTGCGCTCTCAACATTCATTTATTCTTTTAAACTGTTGTCTTTTTACACTCTTATCAAGCGAAAGAGGCCAAACAGATTTTTCCCTCTACTCATTTTAATAAAATTGGCTTCCAGGCTGCGATGTCGGATGCCAAAATTCAACCTGGAAATGCTGGCAGCCTCATCACTCGAGCGACGCCAGCAGTGGTGTTGCAATTATCAGCTGATCTTCTGTTTAAATACAACCCAGCGTGTGAGCTGAATACAGACAGGTTAGAAAAAAAAGCTGTGAAAAAGGGAAAAAAAAAAATCCTTAACAATTCTAAAACGGGCTCAAGTCATAACATACAAATTGTTTGCTCAGCTAAAATGTGCTAAACCAAAACAAATTAAATGTAGCAGAGAATACGATAGCAGAAGGGTGAAAGTCATTTCAACAAAAGTAAAAAGAATTGGTGTTTCCTTCCAGTCATCTGCATGGCTTTGGTTACCCAGACAGATGGAAAATTGTGTAAAAAAAGGAAGAAATTGCCATCAGAAATTGCAATCAGATGCTGATATAGTAGAGGGCCACTTTGGGGGTCTTTTCCTTGCCCACTTGCTCCAGCTCTGGAATCCAGAAGTGCTGTACTGCAGGTTTGGCTGGGACTGGGCGTGCTGAAGAAATCCCAGCCCTCCTGCTGACCCCTCACCTGCAGCTTGGGCAGCATCTCCCTGTGAGCCACTTCCATGGGAATAACCCAAAAAACTCCATTTTTGGGGACAAATCAAATAGATAGACAGTGGTGCAAAATGGTGCAAGGTTTTTGTCTTCTCTGGATACAAAATACAGGGTTATAACTGTGACCCTGCAGTGCCTGAAGGAAAACCACAGGAAAGAAGGGAGAGGGACTTCTTCCAAAAGCTTGTAGTGACAGGACGAGGGGGAATAGCTTCAAACTGACAGGTTTAGATGGGATATTAGGAAAGAATTCCTTATTGTGGGGGTGGAGAGGCCCTGGCACAGGTTTTCCAGGGAAGCTCTGGCTGCCCCATCCCTGGAACAGTTCAAAGCCAGGTTGGGCTTGGAGCAGCCTGGGATAGTGGAAGGTGTCACTGCTCATGACAAGGGGTCAGAAATAGATGATTTTTAAGGTCTTTTCCAACCCTGACGTTCTGTGATTCTATCGTCTGTATCTGCATCTTATATTTACACCACAATAATGTCTCCTGGATTTTCCTGCTTTCCTTAAGAATGGAAAACACATAATGGAGATGCCCAAAACCCTGAAATGTCAAATGTGGCCTGCTGGGCAGTGGCCAGGTGCCAACACCCTTCTGCTGAAGGCAGCCTGGGCAGGGTGTTGGGAGCAGTGGATGGGGACCAGAACTGAGCCATTTGAGATACCAGAGGAATGGGATTTCACAAGTCAGAGGAGCGCAGAGAGGGCAGCTGCTTTCACAATATTTAACACACTTGCTTTCATGCCACTTTCAGGCCAGATTTTGTCTAAAAAGAACTGTTAGACAGCTCCCCAAACTGCGATAAGAACTCGCAGCTCTAATATTCCAGTGTTAGCATCTGTTCTTTCTTAGGTTACCCCCTTAAATTTCTTTTTCCAACTTGAAAACAAATCCAAACAGTCCTAAACTCTAACAAATTACCCAGCAGAGCACATGAGTGGTTACAGGTTTCCAGCTCCACTGGAAACACGCTGGTCTCCAAACTGCGGAAGAGAATCCAACACTTGGAGCCCAGCTTTGCTGCCAAGACATGTGTCCAAAAAAACCCAGATGCCTTCAGTGTTTTATTACATGCAGCACTGAGCAGTTCAATGGCTCGCAGAGCAGTAGCCAGGAATATTGGGAAATTGCAGATGCAAACACATACACACACACAGAAATATGCAGGCCTCTGACTTTAGCACCGGTGAACATCGGGCTTGTTGAACGTCAGGAGGAGAATTGCTTCCAAGCTGGGATAACGTGGGATAAAACCAGATTGTTTCTTCACAGGCAAAGTCAGATCTGGTGCAACTTGATACAGCAGAACTTTGGAACTGAGTTAGGGGTGTTTAATAATACCTACATGGTTTATACTCCCAGGTTTAGTATCAGAAGAAGGGGTAAAATAAAGTTTGGAATGACCTCTAAGTAAGAGTTGAACAGACAATGGAGCTCTGGGGTCATGGGAACCGTTTTGGATGTGCCCACCAGTGTCCTACAACTTGTAACAAATTAAAATTTCCTGTGTTAGTGGTCAGAAAAGGTTGAGATGCTGGCGATGATCAGATTAAATCTGGAGCACAAATATGAATTTTACTGCTGCGATTATTTATTCTTTTTCTTCACTTACCTTGTTTCATATTTATTTCAAACTCACAGTAACCAAAACATGACTTTACAACCACAACCATTCACAGAATGTTTCAAATTCATGGAAGTGTACATCAAATTGTTATCAGGGAATCCAAAATCTCTGGGACTATTTAAAAAAAGAATTCATAAAAAGTTAAAAAAAACCAAAACTGAATAAGCACATCATAAACTTAACTGAACAATTTTTTAAAATGTTACACATCCATGTACGAATTTTAGATTTTTTCAGTAATTATTCCATCCGTTTAAAATATACACATAAAAACGTATCAAGGGACTCATCCCTTAAGACACTTCATGTTTCTTGGGGATATCAATAAGAAGAATAAACCTTTGCTAGACGGATGTTGAGTTTATGGAAGAACTTAATAGATTATTAGTATTTAAATATAATTACTCCAATGGGTGCATCGCTGTGTCTGAAGACACAAAGTGAAGGGGAAAAGTGCAGGCTGTCATAGGAAAAAATTGGATTTTTGACCTCCATTAGGGTGTTACTTCCCAGCTCTGGAATCATCTCCAGAGGAGGCTGGCAGAGTAGAAAGATTTTCAGTGCCAGCACTGCTGTGTCCAGGGAAGGAGATGGGGACGAGCTCCTGATAAGGCAGGACCAGGGTGCGAGGTGTGGGGGTCTCATGAGGCTCTGGAGGCTTGGGGACCGCTCCTCTGATGCTCAGACTCTGCTCAGCTCTGGGCTCCCCAACACCAGAAGGTCATGGACACATTGGAGTGGGCACAGAGAAGGCCATGGAAGTGCTTGGAGGGCTGGAGCACCTCTGGAACCAGCCTGGGAGAGCTGGGGGTGCTCACCTGGAGAGGAAAAGGCTCCAGGGAGACCTCAGAGCCCCTTCCAGTGCCTAAAGCAGCTCCAGGAGAGCTGGAGAGGGACTGGGGACAAGGGCTGGAGGGACAGGACACAGGGAATGGCTTTAAGCTGAAAGTGGGGAGATTTAGATGGGATATTGGGAAGGAATTGTTCCCTGGGAGGGTGGGGAGAAGCTGTGGCTGCCCCTGGATCCCTGGCAGTGCCCAAGGCCAGGCTGGACAGGGTTTGGAAGAACCTGGGACAGTGGAAGGTGTCCTGCCATGGCAGGGGGTGAAACTCGATGAACTTTGTGGTCCCTTCCAACCCAAACCACTCCATGACTGGATGTGCTGCCAGGCTTGGAAGTTCACAGCGATTTTCCTTGGCGATTTTCCTTTTTTTCCCTCTTTCCTTTTACCGGTCCTTTTCCCTCTGTGGCAGCCACGGCACGATGTTTTCTCTAGGTCCGGCACGGTGGCATCAGGTTTCCCCAGTTAACCCCTGCCCTGCTGGCCCTGCACGCTTGGAATGCCAAGGGCCGAGCCTTGGAGGCCAGGCAGGGGTTTTTGTGACTCCCAGCCTCTTATCCCCGGCATTGTCAGGTTAATGACCTGCAAAGATCTGCACAAACACCGCGGGAAGATTTGCCAAAAGCGTTGGCACATTTTTTGTTGGCCCCACAGCCTCGTATCGAGTTCACAGAGAGGGGCCAATTTGTGGATGCAAACCGCGGTCTGTGGTGGGAACAGGGGGACTGAAGAACAAGGGAGGTGACTCCTGAAGAGCTGCTGGGGGCACCGGCGGCTTGAGTGGCCCCAAAACCCCGTGGGATCCCTGGGGAGACACCTGGGACCTCAACTCTGTCCCTGCTGAAAAGAAAAACGGGATTTCTGCCTGCTGCCAGCTCAGCCCCTCCGCTGTGGCCTCTGACTTGTTGGCCAGTTTTGCGGGAGGAATATTTTCCACGTCGCTCCCAGGCGTGGAGAAGCAAAGGGAAAGGTGAAATGGGACAGGGGAAACCCGAGAGTCACGTTGGGTGGTCACCCAGCATCACCCGAGACACCCAGCTCTGCAGGGAGGGGAACAAGGCTGTCAGCCCTGCCAGCGGGAGCTGCAAGGCTGAGCTTTGATCATTTCCCAGACGGAACCTTCCACCGTATTTTAGTTTTCAGCAGAAAAACACACGCAGAAAGGTAAAATTTAGGTAAGGGGACGAGTGGAAAATGCAGCTGGTTGAAACAGCCGGAATTTGTGTGCTGCTGTTTTAAAACAGGTGATAGGGAAGATGTGTTCTCTTAAAAACTGCTTTGAAAAGTTCGTTTGTTTTTTTTCCTCAAGCTCAGTTTAAAGGCACAGAAAAGCCACAATATTACTTTTTGGGCATAGAGCATGATAGGGGATACACATGATAGAGTCACCCCAAGACAATGTCTTTACAAACAATTCCATGGGTGAAGGGATGGGTGTTAACAGCTTTGAAATTGGTCTTAATGAGTCTTAATATGTCTAGTAACTTCAAACCTGGACAGTTTGACTCCTGAAACATAAAATTGGGTCTGCACAAGCCTGAGTTTCTGAATTTTGGTGTAAAATGCCAGGTTCAAGGGGGATATGGGGTAGGCGGTTCGGGAAGGCTGCACCTTCGTGATACCTTGCAATGGGGAAAGGAAGAGGGCAACGTGCAGCCGGGATTTTGGGATAAAAGGAGGCTGAATCCTCCAAAACCTCGAGAGAGAAAACCCCGTGGACGTGTGCCCCGGTGGGCTCCCTCCCCTTATTCGAATGAAGTTGCAGGACTCCTCTGTCTCCTTTATGGACACCGGCTTTTCATAGCGGGATTTTCCCTACACAGGGTTTCTAGAATTTCAGGTATTTTGCCAGATGGGGCTCTCATTATGGGATAGTTTGGTTCTCTGAGTGAATTAAGGGCTCTCCACTTACATGTGCAAAAATGCGCCGATGAGTTTAGGTGGTGTTTATTAAAGCCCATGGAAAATGTGCGAGTTTGTGAATTCCAGAGCCAGTGTGCCCCGTGTCTTTTCCAAACACGCAGTAACATCTCTCTCACTGATAGCAACTACAAATAAGACCGAAGAAACTGCTCAGTTTTTTATCTGAGGGATTTTACCAGAGCTCTCAGGTGCTGCTCTGCGGTGTCGGCTGGAGGTCAGAGCCTGAGGCAAGAGCTGGGTTTGCCCCGTGACACAGAATCCCAGAATGGTTTTGTTTGGAAGGGATCTTAAGGAACATCTCATTCCACGGGCAGGGACATCTTCTACAGACCGGAGCTCCATTCCAGCTTGGAAGGGAGGGAGGTCTGAGCTGCTCCTCCGTGTGTGTGCACAGAAATTCTGCATTTTCCACACTTCTCTGTGTTCATTTCAACAACCACTTCAGCGCGACTTTCTCCCTTTACCTATTTCCTGCTGTGAGCTTGGCCAAAATGAATTTGAGATACTTTCAGGGGGTTCTGGTATGTAGAGACTCGGCGCTGAAGCACTTCGTGAAAATCAGTTTCCCTCGCGATGTTATTAACACAAAGTTCAAGGAACTGCGAAAACTATCCGGGTATGGAGGGATGTTCCCTTCAAGTTTGATTCAGAAAGAAATCCTTCTGAAAATCATCATTTCAGCTGTATTAGACAGGAATTGCAAAAAAAATGCTATTAAAAATGTGTTTGGATTACAAACGTGTTTATAGATGTATCTATTTATCTATATAAAAAAATTCTACTGGTGTTTTATATGGGGGAACAGTTGTTTGGATATTAAATTGTATTTAAAAGTTATTTGCTCTTTAATTTCATCCAAAGCTGTCTCTGATGCTGCCATTGAGTGCAAAGGCATTCAATAATTTCACTGGGCTTTGTAAGGAACTTAAACCTGTACAATTCATCTGTATTACCTATTGCATTCAGAATATGACATTTACCTGGCTTTAAAGACTCTTCTTTCAACTTTTTAAAATCTATGTGCTAATCATCCTTTTGGTTTTCATAACTTGAAAATTGGTAGAAAGCTACATTATTCATTTTGAGACTGTTTAGTTCTTTGTTTTATTATATGAGACAGGTCAATGCTTCATTTGCTTGTATTTGAACAGGGTTTCTTCAGGAACTGCTTTTTATTTTAGTAAACATTGACAACTTTATTTCTTCAGCTCCTTGAAAAACCACTTCATGCGTACTCATGTAAAGAATGCTCCTCCAAATGGTTGGCACAATCCTGCATTGATTAGAGAGGAAATTGAGATTAAAAGAGAAACCTGCCAGAGAATTATCTGTAAATAAAAGCACATTTAGCACTGCACTGGTGCCTCTTGGAGAACAATCCCGGCGCTTTTTTTACCGCGCTTCTCTTTTTTAACAGCGCAAACTTCTGCCTTTGTATTGTAATCAGAATTCAAATGTCTTTGCATCTTGTCATCTGGCCTCTGGAGTTGAGAGTGATATAAACGGGATATCGCTGGTAAATGTCACGGATGCTGACGAGATGTCAGCAGACCACAGCTGAGAGCTCTGGAATTCAAATCAAGAGAGGCTGATCCTTATCTCAAATGATGTGTTTGAGATTCCTCGCCCCTTCCCAAATTTGCCGGGGCTCCAGCGCGCGAGGCTGAGGGTGCCGGAGGAATTTCCTCTGCTGTAAAGGCTGCAGACTCCTGGAAATTCAGCGCGGTCAGGATGGGAGGCTCTTAATTTCAGTAAACAGAAAACCAGGCAGGCACTTTCCTGCGAGCTTTGAATTTTACGAGTCGGTACTTCCGAGGGTTGTTCCACCTTCTGCACATTTAACCCGAGCCCAAATGCACTGATGTGCTGTCCTGGTTAAAAAGTAGGTGGGAAACTGCCTCGCAGAAACAGTAAATGCTATTTTAGGATTAAACCTCTTGAATCCCTCAGCTTACTACATAGGTTATAGCAAGATGCTCTGCTAATGAATCATCACTGAGCAGCTGCATTTGCATAACGGAGGGAAGATGAGGCACCACACAGCGAGGGCAGCCTCTAATTTATGAACAGGAGACCAGATTCATTTTTTTTACAACATTTTTTTTCCATTTATGTTTTTATATGTCAATGTAAAAATGTTTCCATGGAGACTGTAAAGGTTTTTATTAAAAGGTCGATAATATACCTCCTACATAATAATTTAAGCAACTTGAGTGAAACCTTATGATCTTGTTTTTCGACGTGTTCCAGTTGGCGTTTTTCCTCCATTGTAACCTGTGCCAGAGAAATGCAGAGAAACTGTAAAACCTGGGAATATGGCATTGTAGCAGTACATATATATAGATATAAAAATATTAATGTTTGGAGGTAAAAAATACATTAGCACGATAAAAGTGAGCTGGCTGGGTGCTGTGGTTACGTAATACCTGGTGTTAACATGTAGCATGTACTGCTTGTGCTACACCAGCATATTTTGTGATATATAATCCAGTGTTTATCTATATTCAAATTAGAATCTATATTTTTACTCTGTTCTCTGGAGACATATTATTTAAACAATCTCAGTCACAAAAAATAAACGTAAGGACTAAAGCTAAAATAACTCTGAAGGATTTTTCCCAGTCCTGATTACACTGCACTCTCTGCTGTCTTAATATATCTTTAATTATTACAACTGATCTGAACACAAAGGGGACGGATTCTCGGCTGCGGGGACTTGGCTTCGCTCCACGGAAATTTCCAGCGGAAGGGGGTTAACTTTCATCGGGAGTAAATCAGACCCAGCTTCATATTTCCTGCCCTATCTGGTTCTGCCCTTTGCGTTCTGCTGGTGCGAGCCAAAACGTGGACAACCCCCGACCTCTGCTCTGCCAGGATTCGCTCTCTGCTCCCTCCCCGTGTCTCCTGATCCCCGAGGCCGGGATGAGGAGGCACAAAAAGCCGCAGACGCCGGTCGTGCATCGGCGCTTCCTTTGGTTTCCAGGCACAACTGGGACGGGAGGGGAGAGAGCCGGGGGCTGGGGGCTGCGGGCAGAGGCTGTGCGGGGTTTCTGTGCTCTGGGAGTGTTCATCCCGCACAGCATCGGCCCCGAGCAGTGGCTGAGGGCACCACGGATCCGGAACTGGAACCCTGCTGCCAACAGCGCTTCACAGAACCAGTGCCACCCCAGGGATAACACCCAGGGATAACAAACATCCAGTGATAACACCCAGTGCCACCCCAGGGATAACACCCAGGGATAACATCCAGTG
>VWZT01008678.1:233163-270167 GCA_013397055.1 Pachycephala philippinensis | reverse complement strand
AAAAAAAAAAAAAAGAAAAAAAATCCTTGGCAGCCTGATTTGTTTAGCATTGCTGGAGGTTCCTGTTTGCAGCAGGGAGAGTGGCCCAGAGTAACCCCAGCAGGGACCCCCTGCTCGGCCACCTCCGGAATGGAGCGGGAATGTGGCGGGAGGCTGGGATGGCCGGACCCTCTCTGGCTGCTCACACCAGGGACCCTCTAGCTGCTCACACCGAGAACCTGGGACACTGCCTGGGACTGCAATCAGAGAGGGATTTGGGCATGGGAGGATGGAGATGGCTGGTGGAATCCGCCACCTCTTCTCAATGCACTCACATCTCATGAACCAATGGTTTGGAGAGGAGCAAATGGAGATATTTTACAGCTCTGCTTATTAAAAATAGTGGAAATTGAGATAGTCTTCCTTAAAGGGTTCATATGTTTAGCAATATGGTTGGATAATATGGATAGGTATAGCAGTATGAGGTTCTGCGGTGGGGTGGCAGATCCTGTGTTACACACTCGGGTTCCTTCATCATTGCCTGATACCAAATAAATAAAATGATAAAACTTCAAATGCCTTCACTTAGCACTATTCAGACAACTGAATTTCACAAACATCCTACAATAGATCTGAAGAGAACTCATTTCCTCCATGAGCGGGATCTCAGGTTGACATTGACTTTCCAAACTGTCTCATAGCTCAAAACTCATAATTTACCAGCTCGGATTCATTGTTTTATTTTGGAACACCCAAGTGTTTTACCCTGCTCTTGGATCCAAGGTCCTTTTGCTCAATAGCCAACATAATGGGCATTGCTGATCCTTAATGGATCGTGTTCTCCATGGCCTGGTGCCATGAGGTGGAGCCGTGTCTGGAATGTGATGGATCTACCGACAAAGCCAAAAATCATTCTGAACCCTCTTTTGTTTTCTGCCCCAGCAAATTTCAGACAAAGAAGGTCCACATGGAAAGAACTGAAATTTGCACAAGCGAGTCTGATTTAGGAGCAGTCAGAATAACAAATAAAGTGCTGCATGTTGTGTTCTCTCATAGACAAGCAGAGATTTACTCCAGACACCAAAGGAGAGTTTCTGGGGCTGAAGGGAGCCCACTGGACCTCCTGAATTCCTGGTATCTCTTGTCCCAGTGTGCTGCTCAGGGAGTGCTATGAAACAGCAAAATCTCCGAGGTTCTGGCATTTCCCTTGATTTTTTAAATTTTTACTTTTTTTAAATGATAAAGTCTTCCAGGTTAGAGTATTTTTCCTCCCCTATTAAATGCTATTCCATTAAACTGAAGCCTATGTTTTTCTATTAGATTATTCTGAATATTTGACCTTTGGATAATCCTAAAGTGCAACAACATTTCCCTGCAGCGCTGGTTTTATTGAGCATCTCAAAATGGAGACAGTTCAGAATCGGTGTGAAGTTTGAGTTCTGTGATAATAAGGCCTCATTTTCCTGAATTATTTGACAAGGAGGAAAAAAGGGGCAGCTCTAAATAACCCTAATCCCACTCTTAATGATTTCAAACATATTTGTCCTCCAGCTAAACAAGTAGTTTAAGTCTGTTCCTAGTCCAGTCTTCTCAGTAGAATATTCAGATTTTTTTCAATGTCTGGGAGTACCCAGGGATGCAACCAGATCTTTAACTGCTCCTTTTACAAAACATTATCTATTCCTAGCAACAGACCCAGACTCTGCCAGGTTAGATAAAATGCCCAAAGCAAGAGCTGGATGATCCAAACAGGATTGTTTTCCTTTGATTTCCAACCTGTGTGATTATAATAATAGGAATATGTCTCCGAGCCTTTTTATTTTCCCCAACATCTTTTTCTAAATCCTTTTCTTCATCTTGTCCACAGTTATCTGTGGATAAACTTTTTAAAGTCATTCAAATACCAGGTTAAAATTCAGTTTGGGGTTGGAAGGGACTTTAAAGCTCATCCAGTTTCTCCCCCTGCCATGGGCAGGGACACCTTCCACTATCCCAGGTTCCTCCAAGCCCCATCCAACCTGCCCTTGGACACCTCCAGGGAAATTGTGACTCAACTTGAGCTGATTCTCATTCCACTTTAGCTCTTTAAGTCCAAGAAGATAAATTACTAAATTTAACTTTTTTTTCCAGACCCGACCCATAATTTTCATTTTAGCTTTGGTCATTTCAACTACACCAACCTCAAAGTCAATATTTTCGCATCAAAACAATGTCAACACACATTTTGCCATTTCAAGAGTAAAGAAGATCTTGCAATAAAGTTAATTAAATATTCCAAAATCCAGTCACAAACCAAGTCAGCTACCTTCTTACCCTTTTGAATCCTAACCCCAGCCTTATCTGAAGCATAGACATGGAACTTTCTCTCAAAATTAAGCACAATATTTATATTTCCTGCTGGTGATCCTTAATGAACTGCTGTCCATTTACAGGATTCAACAAGAAAATGGCATTTTTAACTGTGGTCATCCCAAATTCCTTTCCCTGGTTCTTCCGGCCCCATTTCCCCCTTTTACAGACACCTGAGGCTCTTCTTCCTCCCCGTCCACACTTTCCTCTTGCCATGGCAATCGCCTCTGCTGCTTTCTCAGAAGCCACTGGAGAAGAGGGCAGGATTTTGAGAGAAAAATATTTTTGGCTTTGAAAAACACACACTTCTCTAATGATTTTCTGAAGCGCCAAATGGCTCAGGGATGGAGAAAGAATGCACATTTTCTGAATGCTTTTTTTGTTGTTTTTAATAGAAAGCAGGTTTTAGATGGTATCCCTAATGGAAGAGGAGAAATCTGAGATTTCTGCAGGCGTTTAAGGACATATGTATAGGATTTAGGTGAGTATAAATTCAAGTCCATAAATGATAAATGAAATACCAGCCACAGAGGATTATTTATTTCTGTCTGTGGACAATTCTGCTCTGATTTTTTGTTGGGACCCTGGTACACCTGTGTCAGGTCTCAGAGAGATGTGAAGCTGCAGTGATGTGGCCTAGGGAGGAAAATGATTTTCTTGCAGCTCCTGTCGTAGTTTGGATTTGCTCCAGGAAATCCTGCTCTGGAGCAGGAGCCAGCTCAGCTCCATGCAGATAACACATTCATAGCAGCTCATCAGGTCTCATCATCTGTAACACGAGGAGCTAAATTCCTGCTGGAAACACCGAATCCAATCACGGTAGACAGAACTTCGGGACAGACCCATGTGTTTTCAGAAATTCACTTTTAACCAGGAACACACATAACACGAGCTCGAATCAGAAACGCTTCCAAGGGAATTCATCAGCCACTGGCTACACAGATGCTTTCCCACAGATGCTGGGAAGAAATGCTCCTGGAAGCCAGTTGGACGTGGGTCAGACACCAGCTATCTGCTCATGCTTCGTGTAGTTGCATCTTTCTGCCCAGCCTGGTTGTTAATGATGACAAAAACGAGAACTTTCATCATCGTCCAAGATCTCAGGCTCCTGAGATCCCATCTCAGCCGGCCTTGCTCAGCCCTCAAAGTCCTCCTAAGCTGCTCATTGAAAATGAGGAATTTCTGGAGCAGCCCATGTGCACCTTTGACTCATGGTACAGATTAAAAAAACTCCAAGCCTTGATCAAAACTGCAGCACAGCAAAAATGTTTGTTGGAAACATATGCAGGAGACGGCACCATTCCCAAATTTCTGCCAGCCAGGCCGGGTGTCTCCAGAGCTGTTTCTCCATGAGATGGGTGTCTCCTCCAGCCAAGGCCCCAATGACACGGTTATGGTGCAGTCTGAGTTAAAGAAAATTGATAAATTCTCTTGTCCACATAAAAGAAGTCCATACCCCATTTAGCAGTGCAATTTGCCTACCCACCGTCACTCACATAAATCTCCTTTATTAACTGGCTAATCTTCCTTCCTTCCCTCTTTTTCCTTCGGTCAGACTTTCTTTAACTCTCTTTATTTTAAGCATGAAGTACAAACCACAAACCCCCACGTCATTCTTTCTGCTCTCCCTGACTGCAATAACAATGGTCCTTCATGTGGGTCAGGGCATTTTTCAAAGGGGTTTTTATTTTACCTTACTCAACCATCCACTGGACATTTCTGCTGCCAGGTGTGGGCTGGTCCTCACCTGAGGAAGATTTGCTCTTGCAATATTTCTCATCCAATTAGATGCAGGAAACACTGGATATCTTGAGATTTTATTTCTTTTTTTCCTCGAGATTTTCTGTTCCAGCTTTCCAGACCCAAGGGGCTCTGGGAGCTGAGGCTGGATGAGCACCTGAACTGCTGGGCTTTATTTCAAGCTGCTGCCACCTCTGTGCCCAGCGTGGCTTGGCCTCCCCTGCACTGTTGTCACCTGCCTTCCCCTGCCTCCACGGGTGTAAATGAGTCTTCCTGCAGGGCTGTGGAAAAGAGAAGTAAAGGGTTAAAAGAAACCTTATAAGGCAGCCTGGAAGAAGTACAAGGCACACAAGTCTTATGTAAATGTGCAATAAAAATGAGGAAAGGGAAAAAAAAAATAATAACCTGAAGATGAGGGTGCTGTTTTTATTCCCAGTGTGGGCTAATAATTAGGGTGAGAATGTCATGCAATGAATTTAAAGCATCTCGTATTTGCCGTAGCCTTTGTTACTGTTTTTACCTCCTATTGGATTAACTTCCCTTCTAACCAATACAATATTTTTCAGCAATAAAGCATTCACTCAATATTCCTTTTCATAAAACCCTCCATGGCTGTAAGAAAACATAATTGGATGTGCACTATACAGCTTGAGCTTCATAAACATTAAGTCCAACAACATGTTATAAATAATAGTGATACAGAAGATTAGCTCTATTAACCTCCTAACTGAGCTGGAAGCATTAGCCTCTTCCAGAACTACCGCTCCGCAATTCCGTGCAAAACTCGGGGTCTGCCTTTAATTTCAGCCCCTTGCTGCCGTTCCCACATCTGCCTTACAGACCTTCCATGCTCCTGGTCCTCGCTGGGTCAAAATGCACAGTGGCAGATTGGCATATTGAGCTATTAATACAGCGCTCGATGCGTTACAGATGTTGCAGAAATGAACGGCGCTCTATCACCGCGCCTTGACACGGGGGCCCCAGGGGTGGGAGCCTGAGACCCAGATCTGTCTACAACCTGCCTACTCCGGCAAAAAAAAAAAAGAGAGAGGAAAAAAAAAAGCAAAGGAGAGTTGCCCCTTATTGCAGAATCACATTCCAGCTTGCAGAGTCAATTTTTCAGATGTTCTGGCTTTCCTGTTCCTTGTTCCTTCACTCAGACCTCATCTGGCCGCGGTGAAAAATGATGTGACGCAGTTTTTTATTCTGCACTTGACACCCTTATGGAAGGCAACGTGGCTCATTGATTCCAAGCTCCTCAAAGGTCAAGGCACTAGGAACAAAGATTTTTTGGAAGCGGCCCAGGAAAAACTTTAAACTCGGACCCTGCGTACCCAGAAAAAACAGAACTGTTAATTGTTACCCCTTCTGTCGCTGTTAAGCCTCGTATGAACACTGAACATATGTTCCCTGATCATGTACTTTTATATTAAAATGTTATTGAGTCACCAGGTGAAATGTGTATTAAGTGCACAGCTGAAAATAGACAGTAGGTTTAAATCTTGACAGCAAACAGCTGTAGGATTTCGAAAACTTAATTCAAATAATGTAATCAATAGGTTATGCCACAATTTCAAGTTTCCCCGAACACTTTTATATGAAAAAGGATATTAATTCGTTGGAGATTAGTTCAGCTAAAAGATAGATTTTTCTCTGTCACCTCTAAAACACAGATAAAAAAAGAATTTGAGATGTTTTAAGAAGTGCAAACCATATTTTTCTGGTTTAGCACACCACAAAATCATGTGCTTTTTTTTTTTCCTCTCTCCTACTCTTTCTCTGGTGCAGATTAATAATGATTACTCACTCCACTGTTTACTCATTCTGCAGCTGTACAGGTCTGGAAATGCTAATATGTGAATTATGTTCTCATTTTATCATTAAAATTGGAGAATGGGTCATATCCAAACAAAATACAGTGTAAGGAGAGGACTTGAGTTTTTTCAGATACACGTGAAACCTGCCACGGCAATGGAACCTACGGTGGAATAAAGCCATGGAAAACAAACAGGAATATTTGCTTTTGAACCATTGGTTGAGTCCTTCCAGATGATGCTTTGTAGGATGTTGGGTCTTCATGGAATCGTGGGATGGTTTGGGTTGGAAGTGACCTTAAATTTCATCCAGTGCCACCCCATGCCATGGGCCGGGACAGCTTCCACTATCCCAGGGTGCTCCAAGCCCTTCCAGCCTGGCCTTGGACACTTCCATGGACACTGGAAGTGTTTCTTCTCACTGCTTTCAAAGCCACTGTCCATCTGTGTGTCCTCAGAGTCACTCTTAGGCCAGTCCTCACCTTTTTGTGGCCACCAGGCTGCAGATGCCATCCCAGCCCTCGTGTGGGTTGGAGAGGAAATCTAAGGGTCCTTTCCATGGTCAGGATCCTCTGCAGGGGAAGGGGCTCCCAATCCCAGGGAATTATTTACTGGTTAATGCCTGTGTGCCACACTGGGTTATGTGACATGGGAAACACCCATTATCAGAAGGGGTCTACGTGTATTTTACATTAATTAATCTCTCCATTTAACATACATAAAATGGATTTGAATTAAAAGCACACAATTCTGTGGTACAGCTTTGTCTGAACACAGGAACTCCCAGCCCCTTTGGCAGCAGAAACTCTTGAAAAATATAATTTCTTACAAAAAATCAGTGGTGTGAGAGGAAAATCTCAGCTGTCACCTATGGCAGGGACTCGGTTGTTTTTCTTTTCCTCTTTTTCACCTGGATAATCTATTTGGCTGCTTCTGGTAGCATTAATAGATGGACACATCATTTTGGGTCTCTAATTAAGTGAGTTTTCCAAGGTAATCATGCTTGTTCTCCTTCTCTCCTCAACTTCTCATTATTTCATAGCAAGGTCTTTAACAGTGCAGACCTGTGCCATAAGGAAAAATAGTCCCTAAAGAGACAGGAGTCAGGAATCCCAAAGTCCTACTGAAACGTGTTTATATTCATTCTTTCCTCTCATTACGGAGAATTGCTCCAAATTTAACTGAACCAAACCTAAAGATTGTACTGACATTTTAAAAGGAAAATTATTCAAATCTCCAGGACTTTGTTTTAAGAAAGGGTATTTTATACGAGTTAGGTTTGACCCAGTCTCCAGCAGGTCTTTTGTTTGATTTTATAGGTTATATTAACATTTTAATGATTTTATTTCTATGTATTTATAGCAAGCTTTTTCATAGGGAACTCAGGGAAGGGTCTCACAAGATTCAGAACTTAAACTCAGTGTGTGTAGTTCCTAAATAGGGTCTTCCCAAATTATCTTCCATTTGTGTGGATCCCGTTGAATACATACAGAAAAATCTCTGTTTCTGTGTGCAATGCGAATAACACCAGATTTTAATCCAGAAGGGTTTTTTCTTATACAGAAATCTATTAAACTGGGTTGTTTCCTGTTCTTTTCCTTAAAAAAAAAAAGCCTATAATTTATTCCTGAATTGTAGAGAACACAGATTTCCATGTTCTTTGAGGCCTAACTCCACCTATTTCCTGGGTGTGATGTTAGCTGGGGGTTAAACCCCTGGCTGGGTTTTCTGGGATAAACGTAGAGCTCCATGGAGAAGAAGAGTTGGAAGCCCATCCTTAACACCTGCCCTGCTCACACAGAGGGCTCCAGATTCCATCAAGCTGAAATGATGACTCTTAAAAAGGACAGCACTTCATGTTCCTGCAGAACAGCCCTTCCCATCCCTGGGGAATTTCTCCGTAGGTGACAGGTAAATCAGACAGAGAAAACTTGCTTATTAATTATCACCTGGTGGCTCCTCATTACCAGATTACCTTTAATCTGCAAGCCAGGCCAGCACAGGGAAGGGACTTTTTCCCCCTCTCTGTGCTTTGAATGATGATTTGTTGACTCTCTTTGATATCTGCAGGCCTGGAGGAGGTGGCTGGGGGAGGAGGAAAGGCTCTGTTACCTCCAGGCTCTTTGCTCATGGGCAGCAATCCGTTGTGGGGAGGCCCAAAAATCTCTGCACTCGGAAAAGGAAAATGGATGAAAGGGAATTGCAGCCTTGCATATTGCCAGTGCTGTGCTGCATGGAGGGAAAACTCCATCCATCCAAATCCCAAAAAGGCAGATCTCTGCCAAATACCATTTGAAGATGCTGCGGGGCTGGGAATTGGCCCCTCATTAGAGATGCTGAGGTTTCTCTCTTTAGGAGGGCACTCTTCCAGCCCATGGAATTTCACGGGAGATGAACAGGTAAAACCTGCCAAAAAAAATTCTGCCGTGTGGGCAAATGCAGCAAACTGTACCAAAAGTTGTTCTCAGTATGCCAAAGACTTTCTGCTCGGTGCCAAAGAGTTGCAATTTTAACATCTCTTGTATTTTTAGTACTGCACTGTATTAGCTGACAAGTCAAATACAATATAGAAGATGTATTGCTCAATAGTACCCACTGATTAGTATTTATTAAATACATATATACAGGTAAAAATAGCTAAATTGGATCAGTGGGCCAATTTTTATTATTATATTTATTTTGTGCTACATAATAAAGTCACAGGTCTCTCTGAGTTACAATTGCTAAAACTTCATAAGACCTAAAAATTAATATTCTAGAAATCATGGACAGAAATAAAATATGACAATTTTTATGTCAGAGGCTGTTTGGGGTTTTTTTCCTTAATACGTCTCCTGGGATTTGTATGGAATCATGGAATGGTTTGGGTTAAAAGGGACCTTAAATCTCACCCAGTGCCACCCCTGCCATGGCAGGGACACCTCCCACTGTCCCAGGCTGCTCCAAGCCCCATCCAGCCTGGCCTTGGGCACTGCCAGGGATCCAGGGGCAGCCACAGCTGCTCTGGGCACCCTGTGCCACGGCCTCCCCACCCTCCCAGGCAACAATTCCTTCCCAAAATCTATCCTAAATTTTCCTTCTTTTTATTTGAATTATTAAGTGTGTATTTATCTGGCTGGAAGTCCACAGAATATAGATTATTTTTTCCAGACTGGATAGTTCTAAAAGGACTGGGATTACAGCAGGAACTGGGAGCAGTTTGGGAGCATCATTTCAGAGGTGCCACACAGCAGTTCTTAATTTTAAAATAACTTTGGCACAGTTATTTGGAAAGCAGCAGCATGAAAGCAAGTAACCAACAGGCACATGAGACCTCTGGGCTACATGGGGCATCACTGTGCTGCAAAAGGGCAAAATCTGATTTGCAGTCAGGAGAAAAACCCTCTTGAAGTATGAAACTACTCATTGAAAGGCATGATCCTAAATTTGGGGGTTTTATCCCTAAAGAAAATCAACTACAGGAAGGTTTGTAAAAGGAACAGGCAACATCACCTGACTCAGACCCAAAAGGTTGGCCTGGAAAGAGGCAATTCTGCCTCCAGCTTTTCTCTTGGAGCTGCAGGAGTGGCTCTGAACTGCCTTGATGAGAATTTGGGCATCTCATGGAGCTTTGAGTGTCAGGATGAGCTACTTAAAACTCCATTTAGAACTTAAAACAGAGAGATTGATTTTCTGATAAAGCCCACAGGGACGTTTCTCAACCAAGTTAAATGAAAAGGAAATAAATTTGGAGGAAATTAATTTGAGAAAGAATCTTTGCCTTTTTTTCCCAGTTTGTTTTACATTTTCCTTTATCTTCTGTGGTCCTTTTGCAAACAACAATCCCACCCTGTGCAAATCAGCTCTGAGCTGTCTCCCACAGCTGGATGCAGCTGCACCAGTGGAGGTGAGATGCAGCAGCACCTTGCAAGCACCTCACATCCCTTGTCCCACAGCTATGATATTGGAAATGTCTGCGGATGTACCCTCCTCCTCACAGCTCCCAGAATGCCAACCATCAGCTGGGTGAGGAGATTAAATCAGGAGAAAGAAAAAAAAGAGGAATAAAAACAGCAGACCTGGGAATACACACATTAAGCATTCTATTGTGCTTGCCCCAAAATGATATTCCTGGGAATTTACGCAACATTTTATTACTTGCTGTATTTAAAAATATATACTTCATCCAACTCTTCTTTACACAGTGGTGCTGCTAAACTTTTAGCATATTTTATGTGTTCAAATAAACTCCAGAGCATGGCTTGCAATGTTAAGGCAAAGGCAGCAATTTATTAGCAGAATTCGATTTCACACTCGTGGTCTCTACCCAGAGCCTGACATTGCTCTGTTTGCTCCTTGTAAACCTTAGAACTTTTCCAGTGAGCACAGAAATCTTGTTTCACATCTGGGCTGAGACTTAAACGGAGGTGGAATACCAGAAGTAGCCATGAGAGCAAGAGTTCAGGGTCTGACGGCATGACTGAACCTAAGAATTTCTAACAGAAATGGTTAAAAAGCATGTAACTGTCCCCAGTTCAGGCCAGAGAGGGAGATGGGTGAGGATCTTCACAGCCTTGTGTCTCCAGGAGCTGCCTCAGACTCCAGCTCCACCACCTACAACCTCTACAGCAATAATTTCCATGGAACCTCTGCTCCAACAGAAATGTCGAGGTTGGAAAGATGTTGTCTCAATTTTCTTTTAGAAATTGTTGTCGATGAGTTTTTCAAAATGTTATTTAAGGACATCTTCTGCCTGCTGTGGTCACTTGGCTGGTCTGGACTAATCAGCCACTCCATGGGGTTTTTTTTCCAGAAACATGGTAAAATTCTGCTTTTCTGGGGGTTTCTGCTTGCAATGATGTTTGCTCTTCCTGTGCCTGGGAAAAAGGACCCTGTGGTCACCCCTGGAGCCCCGACCCGGCGTCACACCAGGCACACTCACGTCTTGTGCAGGCACAGCCACAACCCAAGTGCTCTGAGCCAAGCCAGAATAGTTAAACTTGTCGCCATCTCCGAGTTAGAAAAGTGAATTTAATCTTGGGCTGTCAGCTCAAATCTTCCCCACAGTTTCGTGGAACAGCATTACTTTCCCATAGGAAAAAAGCTATGGGCTTCTAGCAAACCTTGGTAAGGAGTTGTTTTGTTTGCTTTTGCAAGACTATCAACAAACCAAACTATGCAGGCTTGTCTTTAATTGGGAAACTTTTCCTGTCGTGCATTTTCCAGTTCCAGAGAAACGAGGCCACCGAATGTGAAATGTGAGGGTTTGTAGGATTTGTCCTTTGGATGCTGTTAAACTCTCCATAGGTTTTAAACCAACTGCCACTGCAGCTGCACATTGGCACAAGCCTTATGGAAAACCCCCAGACACGGAGAAAATTTCAGCTTGGTGTTTTCTCCATGCCAGTGACAGGTCGGGTTATCAATTGAAGGGGACAAGAAAGAGCAAGAGGAAAAATGATCTGGTTGTCCTTCATCACACAACTGGTCCTGGAGCCAGGGTCTGTGGTTAGACCCAGAACAAACAAACAGCTGCTAAAGGTTGAGAAAACAAAGCCCAAAACCGCACGTGGGACTTTTCCCCCTCTTGCATGGACTGGATGGATGGAAGGATTGCTCTGGCCGTGTGGTTGGGTTCAGTGGGACCGTGCTGGGGCACAGGAGGGAGAGAAAAACACACCAAAAAGTACCCTGAAAACACAGCAAAGGCATTTCCGTGCATGCCAGGCTGCTTGGACTTGCTGCAGGACTGTTCCAGGCGCTGTGTTAAACTGGGCACGGCAGAGGATGTTCCAGCTGGTCATGGAGTGGTTTGAGTTGGAAAGCACCCTAAAAGCACATCTTGTCCAACCCTCCTGCCCTGAGCAGGGACATCCCTGAGATCAGGTCAAGCTGGCAGAGGGATCCTTCTGTGGGTTGTTCCTGTGTTTTTTATGTGAAGAGGAATGCAAACAACTCCCAGCGAAACCTCTGCCCATGGCCCATGGGTGGCTGTCCCTCCTTCAGGAGCGGGGTCAGTGTTGGTACCACTGAGTGCCAAAACTTCACAATGTGGTTTAGTGGCCATGGTGGCATTTGGTTGAAGACTTGATGACCTTTTCTGACCTCTCCTGTGAGGAAAGGCTGGGAGAATTGGGATTGGTCAGCCTGGAGAACTTTCAGTGTGACCTTACTGTGGCCTTCCAGTTCCTGAAGGGAGCTACAAGAAAGAGGGAGAGAGATGTTTTACAAGGGCCTGGAGTGACAGGACAAGGGGGGCAGGGATGGATGGGATGTTGGGAAGGAATTCTTCCCTGTGAGGGAGGGGAGGCCCTGGCACAGGGTGCCCAGGGAAGTTCTGGCTTCCCCTGGATCCCTGGCAGTGCCCAAGGCCAGGCTGGATGGGGCTTGGAGCACCCTGGGATGGTGGGAGGTGCTCCATGGCAGGGATTTGAAACTGGGTGATCTTTCAGGTCCCTTCCAAGCCAGGCCATTCCATGATTCTGTGATTCCATGATTCTCACTGAAGCCAGGGCCAGTGGCTTCCTTGGCTCCTGCCCTCTGTGCTGATGGCTCTGGGTGCAGAGGGAACAAACACAATGGGATTGCCAACCCCAGGCTCCTGCTGCTGTGCAGGAAGGAAGGTGTTATCCCACAAATACTCATGTTATCTTGCTCTAAAAGATATTTTGTTCTTAATAGTGCAAGTTATCACCATGGAAATAGGCAGACAAAGACAAAAATATGCATTTCCAGGAGTTTTAGGGAATTCCACACAATAGGCCACTTTCTGCTATAACAGAGAGAAGAATTTACAGCCTCATGAAGGAATTAGTGGACTTTTTTTTTTTTTTTTTTGTACAGCCCACAAGAGCAGCTGGAGCACGAAAATGAAGATTCTTTCTTGGGGGAACTTCCTACAGATGCTTTGGAAAAGCAGCATAAAAAAGATATGATTATATCTGGATAAACCAAACTCCTTCCATCAGAACGCTTTGAGAGGTGGGTGGAAGGTGATTGTCCAGTCCAGCCTCGCAGGAACGTCTGTGACCAAACTGTGTTTTGCAGTTTCAATCTTCAGCTAAGTGCAGAAACCTTCATTTTTAGCCCTGCTGACACAATCTCAGCACCTTAAACCGTAATTTTGTGCTGTGTAGCTACTGCTATACAGCCAGATTTCCTTCCAGTGTGGGCCATGAAGTCACTGAAGGGCTGACTTTAATTAAGAGCAAGTTCAGAAATACAATTATATGTGAAGGTACATGGAAGGCAGAGAGCAAAGATGCAGAAAGTTCAAGGCCCACGTGCTGGTGCTGGGAGATGAGCAGCAGCTTGCTGCAGGCAGGTATTAGTTTTCATGAAAGTGCTGGAGAAATCCCTGAGGCTGTCAGGGCTCTTGCACTGGGAAGGAGCTGAAGTTACAGTAGGAGAAAAACTTCTGATATGGGATTTCCAGCCACATCAGGCTGGTGCCCTGCTATGGTTTTCCAAAGTGGGTACCAAACCTGACCACCTAAATTCCTTAATTGTTTTCCCAGGGAAAGTAACAGAAGGTAATCAGTACCTCCAACTGCACAAACCTCATGTTATCTTTATTAAAACAAGCCACAGAGTAACCTACATTGTACGCCTGGAAAGACTTTTTGACAGATCCAGAGATGAGCATGTGTTAAAATAATCATCTAGAAAAAAACAAAGCTCAGAATATCAGAAATGTCAGTTGCTTTTTGAATTATTGCTATAAGAAAAATACCATCCAGAAAACTTCTCAGCGTTGATACCGAAACCCGAAGAAATTATTAAAAACGGCCACATTGACGATGAACAAAATTAACCATCAGGAAACCTTGATGTTTAGCCACGGGCTCACATTTTCCCCTGTGCAGATGTCACAGCGAGGGTGTCAACAGTTTGATTCCTTTGTCCCTCGGCCCAAGACGACGGCAGCTCGGCGGATCGCCGGCGCGCTCTCAGGGCGCAGCTGCAGTGCACATGAGTTCAAGCTCCTGCCCGGGCCTCATGTTTCAGCATGACCTCAGTTTCCTGTGCTGAATGGGAACCAACGCGAGCGAGCACTTGTAAAACTGTTTTTGAAGAGTGAAGTTATGAAGAGGTGCTGCGGTGTCAAACATCTGTTCCATCCATTACGCTCAAATAGCGGCGCTGACTGTACAGTAGGGCAAGAGCCGTCAATAAATTAAAATCCTCTCGTGGCCGCGCTCTCCTGGCTCTCTGGAGCTGCCTGGCTCTTGTGCCAATTCGAACCATGAAAGAAAGAAGCTAAATAAGAGAACGGGAATTCTGTTTGTTTGGTAATTAGGGGTTTCTTACAGCTGTTTTCAGGGCAGGCAACTTGTGGGTTCATTGGTCAATTAATATTTGTAAGTGCTCGCAGCCAAAACTGGAATTTCAACCCGTGTTAAAAAAAATAATTTTGCTTCTATTGTATTTTTTGGTTCAAGTAATAGTGGGAGAAAATAACAAACACGGTTTTTTTGAAAGCTGTACAGTTTACAGATGGATAAGTACTGAAATTCTATATTTATGATTTCTGGAACCCAATACAGTTAATTACATTAAGATATGTCCTGTAACTGCACCACGTATCTCTTGTCAAATTTGGCATGTACGTTAATTACCTCAGGAAAAATACATGTTAGCTTAATGGGGTAGCTGCTTGTTGTGATAAAATATAAATTGTATTCCAGACAAGATACATTGTGCAAAATAAGCAAAATCTTAAAAGCAGAGATCTATTTATAGCCAGGAGGGGGGTGGGGGTCTGGGAACTAAAATATCAACCCAGGCAGTCTGAGAAAATGTTCAGAGGCTGCAAAGTTGTTCACCTCGGGTTATTGGTTCAGATCTTGCTGGGATTCATCAGAAGCTGTTACCACCAAAGGGATCTGCTGTGGTCAGCATGGAATGGGCTGCAGGGATGTGACTCCTGTCCAAAACCCTGGTGACGATGTGAGTGCCTGGTCCTTCCCACCCTGAAAATCCTCCTTATTTTCTCCAGTCCCTCTTCAGGCAACAAGAATCCATCTGGGCAAACCTTTGGTCCACCATCATTTGGTCCATCACACCACCTGGTTTGGGTCTTCTGCCTTTCTTTCAGCTATGGATGTAGGGAAAAAAATATTAATATGAGAAAGATAAATGTGTAGGAGCAAATCAAAACACTACCCAGCAGTTTAAAGAGAAAAATGGAGGCACTGCTGGTCCCTGTTGGGCCTGAAATGGTTTTGGGAAGGAAAAATGAAGCTTTTGAGCTTGAAGGCATCAGGATGAATGAGCAGAACGTTCCTATGAGCCAAACTGAATGTTGTCCAAGATATTTTAACCTCCCAGGTGTGTTGTATCATTCACATGCCCTTCCTAATTATCTCAGCTTTAATGCCATGCAAATATGACCATACCGCCCTGTGTATCCCCATCACCTCTACCTTCCTTTTGGTCTCCACAGGCAGAGGAACATACAGGTCTTCATCACAAAATCAGCACCAAAATACCAATTTTCATGTGAGTTTCAAAGGATCTTTAACCCCAAATGGAGAGCAGGGCTCCCACCTGTCTGCAAAATGCATCATCTTAAACAATTCAACTTCCTGACCCAACAACATGATGGAGGGAAGAGGATCATTTTCCATTTTGTGGCCAAAATCCTCTACAAATTTCTAAAAGTTCATCCATGAGACCCATAATGAGGCATTGCAGTTGTATGTACACATACAGGGAAAAAACATATAAACTAAAGGAGATTTTGGCTTTAGTGGACTCCATTTCACATAATACAACATAATCTCTTTGGAGTCAGCACACAGCTTCAGGGATCTGGTTCAGCTGGAAAAGTATCCTCTTGAAAAAAAGCTAGAGGTGTTTTTGTGGCTGCAGTTAACAACAAACCCAAAAAGAATCATCTTGTGAAAAATATTTGGCTGGAAAGTGTGATAAATATCATATACTCCCTGCATGGCTGTGGAAGTCATGGGATTCTGACAGAGCAGGGCATGAATTGAGAGATAACAAGTGGAAAGGTGTCTGAATATTCCAGCAGCCTTCCTCCTGGTCTGCTGGTGAAGATGGCCCACAAAGCAAACTGTTCAGCCTTTGAAATTCTCTGTAAACTCAATCCTTTAGTGCAGATAAAGATTTAAATCTTACAGTTGGAACCTGCACCATGAAAGTCAGAGACAGTAAAAATCCGAACTTTTCCAAAGTGATTTAGGGATTTGCACATCTTCTTCTGGTGCAAACTGGAACCTTTCCACTGACTGACTGGTTTGATGAGGAATCCTGTAAAAGAACAAGCGAAAGACAAACATGAAGCAAAACAAAACTAGAAATTCTTGGCACTTGGGGATTTGTGTTGGCCAAATGACGAGACTGAATCCCAGAATCTCTGTTTGGAAAGGATATGAAGTCATTGTTCAAATGTGCACATAAACTGGATCTAGAGGGATAAGATTAAAAAAATTTACAGAGTTCAGTCTCATAAAACTATCAATTATACAGGACTGTTTGTGTCCGTTTCTGTGAATTTTTCTGTAGACCAAATGTTTTCCTTTACTTCTGGGCAGACCATGGAGCTGGCATAAAATCTGGAAGGTTACTAAAAACAAGGGGCCAAAGATCTGCTTAGCAAACATTTTGTGGCTTCATTCACAGAGCAGTTGCTGTAGGAGGAGCGGGGTTGGCTGCTGTGAAATCGGTGCATGAACTGAGTTTATGAATCCATCTGCATTTTGCAGATGAATCCTCATGCCATTCTTTGAAAGCAGTGCTTGGAGTGTCAGGAAAGTGGATTTTCTTCTTCTGGGACCATGCAACGTCTCTGCTTTTCTGGTACTAAATTTAATTCACGTTAGATGAGCTAAATGCAGGCTGAAGTGTGCTCTGGGTGCAGCATCTTCCTGCACTTAGACAGGGATGTGGTTCGTGTCTCATATTTCTCTGGTTAAACTGAAAAAAAGTTAATCAAACACCAAATTTAAAGATTTTGCAGATTGTTCTGTATAATCCCCAAAGCATAAAGTTAGAAGATGTGAAATACAAGATGTGGAATCCAGCATTTGCCGAGGTTGAACACGGTGAGCTGCTGACCAGAGGGTGGGGGACATTTCTGGTGCTGTGGGAGAGGAGCTGGGCAGTGGCAGAGTGCCATTAAATTTTAATTTAATTCACCCAAAACCAGTTTACACGTCTGCCTCATGGAATCACGGAATGGTTTGGGTTGGAAGGGACCATAAAGGTCATCCAGTTCCATGGGCAGGGACGCCTTCCTTTAGACCAGGATGCTCCAAGCCCCGTCCAACCTGGCCTTGAACACTTCCAGGGATAGGGAATTAAGCAACCTGATCTAGTGGGTGTCCACCTCTACTTTCTGAGTTACCTGGTTTAATTTTCTAGAAAGTAGGATATTATATAAAGCTGACGGATAGACAATGTTCTGTCCAACCTGGTGTGTTTCTACCAAAAAATATTCAATTACACTGGAATATTTTTTCATGATTTTAGGATGCAGTCATGGAAATATCTCAAAAGGTAGAGTGGTTTTGTTGCCTGAACTCCGCTCCTTAGAAAAACAAAACAAAGAAGAAATCTGAGGTTTGTCCCAAGTGTATCTGACTTCTTTCCCGTGCCAAGCTGGGTTGGAAACTCATGAGAACATCTGTCCTGTGAGACTTCTGGTGCTTCCTGATCCAGCTGGAGTTGGAAACGTCACAAGCACTTCCACAGCTTTTCATGTGGTATTTCAACATCCCTGCTGCCACACTCGGCCAGGAGAGAGATGCTCGAAAGTGAAAACCATGGAAAAGGACAGAAAGAAACACAGGGATTTTTTGTACAGGTTGTTTATTTATTGTTTAATTTGCATTTTTCTTAGGACAACAGTAAATGCTCCGAGTTTGAATGCTAAGTGGCATTACCATCATTTCAATTTCATTTCTTCTACCTTTTCTTTGCACAAACAACCTGTGCTTGAGAGGCACCTCCTGGATGTCTCTTCCCAACAACAATCTCATAGACTGGAAAACAGAGTGAAATCCTACAGATTAATTTCCAGCACAGGAAAAGTTGAGCTCTGCCCCAGCCCTTCATTCCCATGGTTTTTTGGGGAGCCACAGGCGGGATCGGGTTGGTGGCACCCACTGGAAAAGGCACCATGATACCTCCCAGCTGCCAGAGAGGGAAGGAAAAGGGAAAGGTCCCGTGCAGCCAGATGAGCAGCCAGCAGAATGAAAGGTCAGCAATTTGTCAGGTTAAACAAACCTCTCAGAGTTTCCCATTTGTTATTTGAAGGCTTGACAAGTTATGGAAAAGCATTTTAATTAACAACTCTCCGTTTTTAAAATAAAAATCAATAAGGTGCGTGTATTTCTTTAAGCGATGTCCAGAGTTCTCCTCCAAAGTTCCAGTCTGACAGATTTCCATTAGGTTTATTGGCTCGAGATGATGTGATTGTGCTTTAATATGAAGAATTAATAAAAGATATATGAACTTATATTTATATAACCCAGTACAAAAGGGTCAGTGCATTTCCCACTCTAATTTTCTTCACAGTTTAGATTTAAATGAATTTGATTCTTCAAGGAAAAACATCATGACATAAAGACATAACCCTCACACTCTTTGACTCCCATCACCCTCATTCACCAAAAAAAAAAAGAGGGGAAAAAAGAGAAGGAAAAGGGAAAAGTAAAACTCAGACTATCTTAATTTGTATTGACTTCATTATTCTCTAGATAAAAGGCTACTCAACATAAATGAGGACGCCGAGTTCAAACTTTTAAAGAATTCACATATTTACATCAATTTTTAAAGGGTTTTATAACTAATGAACTCAGATTTCTTTTGGCATGGCATAAAATCCATTTGTACAGTTTTTAATTAAGAATGCAGCCTACGCAATTAAAATTAAGGGTAGAGACTTCATCAGATGTCCTGTGAGAACCGCAGTCGAAAAAATTATGTTAATGCTGGATGTCCTAAAAGCATTCTCTGAATGTTGGAAACACTTTGTGAGGAATTATTTCTGCTATACAATGAGGATTTATTTAAAGTTGAAAATTAGGAGCTTTTAATTTTGGAGTGTTAGGAACTTATTTATCACTAATCACTTTGGCGTTTGTCGTAGCACTTTCAAAGCAGCTGGGATCATTTAAAACTGCCTCAATTTTCCTAAAAATTCTTGAATTCATATCTGTATATATATATATGTGTATATATATATACACACACACACATATATATATAGACTGAGACATGCACACAATCTATAATGCAAATAATGCAGATGTAGCCAAGGGAATCCCTAATGCAAATTTTAATATTTAAAGTGACAAGAGCCATTATTGGGAATATTAAGAAACTTCTTTGTTGAAATGATTAAAATGACACTTGAAATAATGGCTGAAAATTATAAATAACTCATTCCAAAGTTGTGTAAGCTATATAGGAAAATTAAGTTTGATGTAAGTGGAAGGTGTTAAAGGAGCTCCCTAGAAAACAGTTTTCTCTTTAGGAAGTGATGCAGCGGAATCAATAGTGGGATGGGTTTTCCCATTTCCCAAACTCTCTGGATCAGCCTGGAAACAACTCCTTCAGTGCAGAGTTTAATTGTGTTTTTCAGAGTGGGAGATGCTCAAGGAGGAATACGGAGAGCGAGCGGAGAGCTCATGTGAGGGAGATGATACCACGACAAAACAAAGACCTGATCCATTCCTGTGTAACACCAACCTCTTCCTTCACACTGGATGCAGGGATTTGCTTTCTTCCCTTTCCCTTCTTTTCCTTTTTCTTTTCAACATGGCTTAATGCAATAAAAATGTTTTATATTTAGAAGAGTAACAAGGGAGCTGAGGCTTAGCTTTGGAAGGCGAGCCAAATTTCATAAGGATTTTAAAGTGTAGAATAAGAAGGTTTGGCTCGCAGGAGAAGTCATTCCCAAGCCAAACTTCTGACAGGAATAAATGTGCAAAGAGGAGAGGGGGACACAGGTTTTGGGGAGGAAAGGGGCTGTGGTGATGGATGCAAACCAGGCAGGAAGGAGCAAAGGATGCAGTGGCCATGACTCACGCTGCGATGGGCAACCACTCACTCGGGGGTGGCCACGTGAAAAGCATTTCATAAAACAAAGAGATTAAGCCTGAAATCCATGGATTCTAATACTTGAATTCAACAGGTTTTAAAGCATGGATGTTGGGTAGAATAAGATGCTTTTCACTCAGGGGAGAGGTCACCAAAATTCAGCTGTGGTTCCCAGCTTGATGAGTTCTGTAGTCTCAGCTCTGTTACTCAGGGCTCATAAAAAAAAAGCAGTTTTAATCTTTTTTAGCAAGCAGACATTAGTCAAAAAGGGAAAAAAGATGCTCACAACTGAGTTATAGGTGGCTCTTATCTTTAGAGAGGCCAGTCAACAGCTCCCAACTAAATCATAAATAGCAAAACACTTACATAGCATCCACCACGGAGGTAATTCTCCTCTAATTTACATCGGGTTTACATCACTGGAGCTTTTTCATTTTCACTGGAGCTGCTCGAGATTTACTTGCTTATGAATCAGAGCAGAATCAGGCCCCCAAATAGCTGCCTATGGCCAAAGATAACATTCTGGCCACAAACCTCATTTTTGTTCTTTCCTCCACCCACAAACCAATAAAATTACACAAGACCTGGACCTGAGAGGCCCCCAGATCCGGGCCAAAAATAAATACAAAAATACAATAAAATTTTAATGTGGGGGCCTCGTGGAATCTTGAACCAGCGCAATATTTAACTGTATGAACAAAAGATGAAACAGCAGCCAAGAAATACATTTCACCTATAATTCCATAAGAACATAGGAAGAAAGAGCAAGGAAAAGGAGGAAAAATCATCCCATAAAATAATAGTAATACCCAGGAACTTTGAAATACCCATAAAATTACAGTACTAAATTATTAGTGCCCATTCTAGATATTCTTTGAGTTTGTCAGAAACTTTTGATGAAAGGCTGTCAAGAGTTTCAAAATGAGGGGAATAAAGTGAGGCCAAGGAAAAAGAACTATTAAGAATATTAAAAGCTACGTGCCTGATCCACGGGTGCCAGTGCCTGGAAAGCCAAACGAGGCACATCCTTAGGAATTTCTTGTCCTGACAGCAGCATCACACCCCCACTGGGAATTTCCTCCAGAAGGTGTAGGGAGGGATGTGTGGGCCACTCTCCTATGGCCACCCCAATGCAGTGGCTTTGCTGAGTCAATACCCAAAGAAAGGATAAAAATCCCTTTAGCACCAATCCAGGATTTCAAGCACCAGGAGTATCTTAATCCAGCCTGAACTGCCAAATCAGCCCAGCTCAACTCACCCCAACCACAGCACTGGGAAAGCAGCACAGGAACCAGTGCTGTAGCGATGCTTTACTCCCAAGATCTGCACAATTGCTCCTTCAGGCACTCCTGGCTTGCCCAGAGCCGAGTGAAACTCTGAGAATTTAAGAAAAGTAGTGATGCAGTACAAAAAAAGCCCGGGGTTGATAAGGAAAATGCAGAATTAGGTCTTTTTCTATCTAATTAAGTCTGTAGGAGTTGCCACCAAACTGGAAGGGTTATTGGCCTTATCGGGGCCAGCGCAGTTTCTCCAAAGGAATGAGCAGGTCTGCTGTGATTTGCCTTCAGGAAAATTCCCTGCTAAAGTGCAATAGTCAGAGCTTGTGTCATAAATATATGGAACTTAATGTAATGATTTATAATTTATAATTTATAATCGTCGGCTGGCCGATCTATTCTGACTCCTCTTCAGATCTTCCCCTTATTTGGCAGAATACCAAAGGTTGTGTTTTGTTTCAGTGGGATTTTGAGCAGAACTTAAAATTATATTGAGCACTTGTTGATGGAAGCAGTCGAATTAGTCCAGTCTGATAATGAGAATATTCAAAAATGTTTCTGTTTACCCAGAGCCCTTTAGCTGGCAAGTTCAGTTTGAAATTATATCAGAGTATATCTAGAGCTATATTTATATCTATGTATTTAAATAATTAGATAGATTAAAAAATAATTTTTATCATGAATGATGTTTATCATGATTTTATGTTTTTATCATGATGTTTTTTATACATTTTAAAGTTGCTGGATGTGTCTTGAATTTGGTCCTTCTGTGGGTTTTTGGATAAGAAGGGCACTGCACTGGGATTTGTGTTTTGTATCAAACTTACCTTTGGCTTGACAGACCTTTCAGATCCCTGTGCCTCAGTTTCTGCAGCTGGATCAGGGACCAGACAGCACTGGGAAAGTGCTGGGAGCACTGGGAAGAACTGATTGATGTAGCACTGGGTATTGCTCTCTCCGCTGCAGCCTCAGGTGGATTTCCCCCCAGGGTTATTTGGTAATTGATAATCCCTCAGCTACAAACAGAGAAATGAAAAAGCAGTGGGCAGAGGGGCTGTTTTTCTGGACTGGTTTTCCCCGTGTTTAGCTTGTAATCTGTGTATGGAGGTAAATGTGCTGTCGAAAGCAGAGAGGATTGGAGAGCAGCGAGTGCTAAAGGTGACTACGTGCACTCCTGAAAAAGATATAGTGCAGCCTGAGCAGTCCCAGACTGTCCCATCAATTCCCTCTAAACCATGACCTGGAGAAATCACCTTCGAGCTGACAGGGGCTTAGGCAATATTTCAGAATCTGGTCAAGATTTTACAACACCAGATACTGTTTCATTCTCCGGGCTTTCTCTGACCAAAGAATTTTGAACCGGGGCAAACTGTCAAGTATGCAGCGGTTTTGTAAAGCAGACAGCAAGCCAAAGAAAACTCGGCTGAGAACACCACAGTTATTGATAAAGAGCCTGCACAGCAATAACGAGATGGACAAACGCTGTAAAAAACAGGGGCTGAGGGAGATGGGGAAGGGGCTTTGTCGGGGCTGATGCTGCGCAGATTCCCAACCACGACTGCGGCCAGAAAGCCAAGCTTGGCTTCAGAAAGCTGCTGGTGTAAAACCCTAAATCAGCACAGATGCAAGTTTGCTCCGAGACTTTTCCCATGCTGGAGCGTTTTCGTGTTTCCTGCCAAAGGCTGTGTTGCAACCTTTGGCATGCGAGTGTTGTAAGGTTGTTTTGGTTTTTATAAAACTCGGCGATAATCGCGAGCCAGATCTCATCGTGCAGCAATCTCGTGGCACTTGGAGTTTAGTCGTTCAGCAGAAGTTATGTATTTCTTCTACCGCTTAAATGAAATGCCTCCATTTCTCATAATTATTTCTGACATTTCACCCATTATTCCCCGAGCCTCCTCAAAGGACGTAAATAACTCATAATTCTCCTGTGAAGGCAAGTGTGAGCTGCAGAAATATAAACACCGTGACATTGCTACAGCACAGCCCTCAAAACAGGGATGGTGGGGTGTGCGAGGAGCGAGAGGGAGCAAAAAAATACATATTTGCTACGGTTGGTGTGGCAACTAAAAGAGTTGGGCTGATTTCTCCTCTTCCAGATATCCAGAACTAAACATCAGGAGCAATTAAAAAATTGTGGTCTTTTGTAAATTACTCCCAGAAGAAATCTTGGAAATCTTTCATTTTAGTCCTTTCGGTCCGCTGAAGCATAAAGCTATTATGAATGAACAAAAATACTAGGGAGAAAATTGAAATACAACAGTAATTAACAATATGAATATATCTAAATCCAACCCAACGGGCAGGATGGGGCCATCAGACATTTTAACATTTGAGTGACGGGCAGGTAGGGCACCTTTGATGTCACTTTTCCACCAAGGAGTGACTGAAAGATGAGCAATTCCTCGTGGTAGAGGGGTGTTCTCCTCATTTCAGTCTAAAAACCTCATATTCAAGGTGCCCATCTTGTTTACCTTCGAATAATAAGTAACAATTCTCATTTTAGGATCTTCTTTTCTGTTGCCATATGCTAAATGTCAACAAAGGATTATAGGAAAAATCATTGGAAATGTGCAGCTATCACAAATAGAGATTTCCCTCTGGGTTCTCTAATACTTTACAGACAAATGTTAAAGATTTATTGCACATGAACATCAAACATGGTTTTACTACAGTTCTCATTTGGATCAAATTGACACATTTTACATTCATTTTAGCCTAATGAGATTCTTTCACTACACATTATATTCCAAGTGACCTCGTACATGAAATTTGTGGCATGGAACAAACCCACTGATATAACAAAGCCCTTTCCTGACCAACTTTTGGACTTTTTTAGAAAAGAAAAGAAAGAGTTTAGCAAGGTCGTGAGTCTTGAACATGCATTTATTCATCGGTGCTCAAGAAAAAATTAACACAAATACCGTGTAGATTATCACGTTTTGCCAAATTTCCATTTTCAGTGCTCCCACCTCAGGAGTCTTTTGAACTTTGATTACAATCTGAATATTCAACATTTTGGGTCCAATCCAAATATTTATATTTACACCTGAAATATCAACGGGTTTCTAAAGAATTCCTGGAAGAATTTTGCCTCTGGGGGTCAGAATCAGGCCCCAAATGACCGACAGAATCTCAGCTGCTGGAATCTGACTTTTGAGAGCAGTTCACTGCAAAAACCTTCCTGACAGTTTTACACAATGCAAAATTTGCTTTGGCAGGAGATTCAGTGATTTAAAAAAAAAAAAACCAAAAAACAAGAAAATCCTATCCTGGAAAAAATTTTTTTTTTTTTTGGCTTATCAAAGCAATTAGTAATGGAATGTAAGTTTTTAACACTGTGCTGTAATGTTGTACCAGGGAAAGGTAGCAGATGACCTTGAAAGGAGGTGAAAGGAAACTAGAAAATGTTAATTAAAATTATTAGTGCTGTTTGAGGTGCTTATCTTGTTTACTGCTAAGGTGTTGCTCCCTTCTGCATAATTAGGGGTAATTTTACTTACTTTCAAGTCTGTAATTTTAAATATCACAAAGTTTTATCTTCCAACAAGAAGTAATTCATTATTGGTTTGTATGTAGCTGCTTGATGTTTTAATCAATATATGCAACTTCCACAAAGTCTGTTAGAATTTGTCAGGAGGTTTTATACATCTTTTATAGTGCAGGATTAGGCATGGTATATGAAGCTGAAATCCCATTTAGTAATGAAATTTAAACATAATTCTGTGTTTATGATGTGAAGATATATTTTGACTTGATCTGTCCTTTTACATTTCCCTTTATCCACGATTATGGGAGGACAATGATATCGGGAAAACAAACCACAGTGAAGTTAAATCCATTTGAACACAAAGAGTTACTGTCAGTTAATCCTAATAGAGACAATACCGATTTTTTAACTAAACTGCTTAAGAAATGAATATGTCTTCCATGCTTTCAATTTGTTTTAAATCCTAATATGCGGAGCTCTTTGCTGTTGTCTAATATTTGCATAAAATATTTAATCTTGTACTTTAAATTAATGATATTAAAGGTCTAAATGTTTGAAAAATGTTGTTGTCAGAACAATGTAATCTTTTCTCTCCAGACTTTCTTCATATAATTGTGGTGCCCTTATCCTAATATACTTGTAACCTTCCTCTGCATTGTCCTGCCTTGAATGTTCTCTTCCAGGACTTTCTTTATTTAGAGATTTCTACACTTTTTTCTTTTTTTTTTCTTTTTTTTTTTTTTAATATTAAGAAGTGGGGCAGGGAAGTTCCTCTGCTCTCCAGGACACGCAGCAGGAAAAAGTATTCCCAAAATATCTCTTGATCAAGGTCTGGACATCAGTGTGTGGGGCAGGGGCAAGGTGGGGGCTCATTTTTAATTTTGCTGCTGTGATAAAAATATCGCTGCTCTTTTATCTTCAGCAGAGCAATTAAAGCCATGCAGGGTACTTGAAACCCCGTAATTTTTAACCACTGGCATAGTAGGTAGGAAGAAGCCTACCATTGCCATGAGGCTTTAATTAAACCATAAAAAAATGGGAAAATGTCTTCAGGAGTACATATTAAAATAGGCGAGGAGCTTCAATTCATTTTCTTAAATTTACTGAATATTGAATAAGTTTGCTGGCTTAATATAATAACAACTTAATACAGACATTTTATCAGGGAATAAACCCTTTTTGTTTTGTTTCTCCCAAATAACTCAACAATGATAACTAAGGGGTTATGCTGAGGTGGTACAATTAGGTTACTAATTAATTAAACAGATCAAGGGCAGCGTGTGCTCTGTGGCACACAGGAGGCTGGCTGGGCAGGTGTGTGGCACCGTGGCACTGCTGCAGGGCACTGCCAGGCTGGTGGCCCCCATCACCTTGATGACAATGGGATTAATCCTGGAGAAAGAATTCCAAAGCGCAGTTTCACTAAAGGAGGAAATTAGGGAGATATCAGGAAGGAATTGGTGGTGAGGGTGGGGAGGCCCTGGCACAGGGTGCCCAGAGAAGCTGTGGTTGCCCCTGGATCCCTGGCAGTGCCCAAGGCCAGGTTGGAAAAACCTGGGATGGTGGAAGGTGTCCCTGCCCATGGGGATGGAGTGGATGGGCTTTAGGGTCCCTTCCAACCAAACCATTCCACAACTCCAAAGAAGCAGATGCCAACTCCCGTGCCAGGATTGCACTCATGAGGGTGGGAAGAGCTTCATGGCGTTTGGAGTCTGCTTGACTACACGAAAGGGATGCAGCCTGTTGTAATTAACTCATGAATGGATCAAATGGTCACTGGAAACCAGGCGACAGCAGCTTTTTAGGAGCCCAGAACCTTCCTGTGCTGCAGGGTCTCCGTGTGCTCCTTGGTCTCCCAGCACTGGCACATGCTCGGATCCTGGGCAAAGGAGAAAACCCTGTCATTGCTGGGGCACTGATGTGCCCTGGGAGGATGAGGAGCACCACGCTGACTGCTGGAATTCCTCAATTCCAGTTCCTCAGCTCCGTGAGGATGTCTGCCTTGGCTCTGATTCCTCCCCACGGCCTTTGCAGGAGATGGAGCGACTCGGAGCAGCCTCCTCCAGGGAGAGCAGAGCCAAGGTGCTGGCACTGCCAGAAGGATGCTGTGCCAGCAGCTGGGATCTCTTGGCTCCTCCCTGGCACTGGAAGGGCTCTGGTTTCACTGGTGCCCGCTCAGAAGCAGCAGCAAGAGCAGAGCAGCAACATCGGGGGGAAAAAAGGGAATTAATTCAGCTTGGAGAAACAATAGGAGAGGAAGGCAGTAAGGCAAAGAGGCACATGAAGGATCTCAAGAGCAGAAGACAGCGATATTTCCAGGGATTTATGTGGCACTAAAAGGGATGTATTATGGCAAGTAGATGAAAGGACATATTATACTGCCATATTTGATGCATGGCCACATAATCACACTAAACTGAATTTTGAATAAGAACAGAAGAAGATTCCTGTAGTCAGTTGGAACTACACAGAGAATTTAAATAGTGGACCTAATAATCTGAGGGGTTTTCCTTTGTAGCACGGGGTGAATTGGTACAGCTGAGAACAGCCATGGAAAATTTCAGGATGGAGGTTGTCAAAATTTCTGGGGTTTTTTGTTTTTAATGATGGATCAGGAGACACCCAAATGTCACCTGCACTCCGTGGTGTGGCTGTCCCAGCACTGGGCACTGCCAGCTCAGCAAAAGGTGCCACAAAGCTTTTTGCAGGACCCTTCTCTGTCTTTGAAGACCCCCCAGCCAAATGGTGACTGAGTCCAGGCATTCTCTTTGTTTCCAGATGGATTTCCCCAAGGATAAAATCTCCAAGGACAATGCCAAACTTCATGAATTCACCTTTCTTCTCCCCAAATCCGTGTCAAACCACAAACTTGGCATGATTAACATCTCCCACTCTGGATTCCCTTGCAAGGCTCCTGTGCCAGAGCCGAGCTTGAACGGAACCTGTTCCAAGTCTGATGTTTGTAAGGAAGCTCAAAACCTGGGGAATTTGGGGTTGTTTGTTCCAAACATTTCAAACAGTTCCAGTGACATCTAGTGGGGAGCAAACCCCTGCGAACGGCTCCAGCCTCACGGAAAAATCCCATTATCCTTTATTTTCTTTTAACCCACTGGGCAATAGTTTCCTACTGAAAAAAACCCTCAGCTGTGGTTTGTGTGCCATACACCATGATTGAAAAATAGTTTCATAGTCCACTGAGAATTTCTCCTTTCTGGAAACATTTCATCTATTAAGGACCATTTGGAATTTTCTCTGGGACATTCCACTATATCTAAAATAAACTCATGGAAGAAGGTCACAAAGCCTTTGGAAAAAAAACAACAACAACCACCACGAACTCTTAGAAATTTAAATCACTCGGAGAACAACAATAAAAATCTCAGTCCAACTGCTGCAGCCCTATTAAATAGAAATGTAACTAAATATAGTTAAAGTGATGTAAAATTAGCTTGGAAGCAAAACCAGGTCATCCTTCTCTCCCTCCCATCTCCCATTTTCCTCTGCTCTGTCTCCCTGTGCACCTCCTGCACGTGTTTCCTACCGAGCGTGGTTCTGGAAGGGGAGCTTGCAAATATCAATCAATCACAGCCAAACCTCTTCTCTTTTACTCAGGGTGAGTAAAAGCTGCTTCAGAAGCACTCCTTGATTCCATAATATCTTTTTCCCCTTCTCTCTGAGGCACTGTGCAGTGTCAGCCGTGTTATCCTGATTTAAGGAGCAGCTCAAGCTTTAGAGTCAGTTCTGAGCAGGGCTCCTGAATCAGGCGGGTTTTCCTGTTTTCCAGGTTTTCCCTGTCCATGGCAAGGGGTTGGAAGTAGATGGTCCTTAGGGCACTTTCCAAACCACACCATTCCATGATTCCCAAGGCAAAAATTCAGGCAACAAATAAATTATTAATCTCAGAGTGGTGGCAATTCCGAGTTCTGCAAGTCAGACGTAAGATCCGTGTTATGAAAGCAGAAATATTGTAGCAAAGCATGGAATGTTTTCCCTAAAATGGAAAAATTGCACCAAAAAATTTAGGAGTGGATGTACACATGTCCACAGTTTTTTTGTTTCTTGATTTGGGATCCTTGGACACAGGATTTCCTGCACATTTCCAACAGCAGCTCCAGAGGGAAAATACAACATTACCTGAGGGTGATGGTGTGGGTGCTGTTATATTGACCTGTGACCAAAGGAATCCCAGAAAATCCAGAAACATCAAAGCTTTGAAAACCACAAAATGATTTTGAAGTTTTCCCGGCCAATAGAGCTTGTGTGGGTTTGCAAAATTTGCCTGAAAATTTCACAAGAATTCCATTTGTCTCGAGTTCGCAGCCCTCCCCTTGATCCTGGCTGTAGCCTGGATCTACACTCACAAATACATATGAAAAAAAAGAAACATCATTTAGCGTGGTTGTTTTTAAAAGTTGCAGTTTTATTTTGCAATAAATTTTGGATGCAGGCTCTAAGAACCCTGTTCCTGGGACAAGGGCAGCTGTGTTTCAGCAAAGAGACTGCCATGAGTCACCCGTTTTCTTTCTCTCTCATTTCTGTTTTCCTTAATCTGAAAAAGAAAATAATAATCCAGACTGAGAAATATAAACTTTGCTCCTCGTGGATGGGAAAGGCTGGGAAGTGCTGTTCCCAGGTCTTGCAGAGGAGTTAGGGTGTGAGCAGGAAACCTCAGTTCAGTCTCTGCATCCCAGCCCACCCTAAACTGGGCCTGAACTGGTCCAAACTGGACATGAGACACTCCCAGCACTCGGTGGTGCTTGGATAATGTGGAGCTTCCTCCTTATTTTCAGACAACAAAGACAGCTAAAATTAATTTGAACAGTTTTCCAAACTTTCCCTTTTCCTCCATGGGTTATTGTTTCAGTTACCATAGAGATTTTGGGCTCCCACCAGGATTGGAGAAGGATTCGCTCTGGAGGTGCTCTCCCAACCAAATTGTCTACGGACAACTTTGAAAAATTCTGGGCTAACTAATCCCTGCTTCATCGCAGTGCATTAATTAAAAATTAATTCATGCTTGTAAATCACTTGCAGTTACACAGAGAGAAGCGAAAATATTTACGATGTTCCATTTTTAGTTGCTCGGGCATTCTTGGAAAATGCATTTTGTCATTCTTCCTTCCAGAGGCACCGAATTGTTTTTGTTTTGTTTGTGGTTTTGTGAAAGAGAAAAGAAAAAATGCAAATTTCTCTTTGTAGCATTAATTTGGTTCGGTCTAAAAAACCAAGGAAAATGCATTCCTTTTAGCAAAGACATTTCTTGGGCTCCGTTGTGCACTCAGAGGCCTTGAGGTCAGAGGGTAAATTTGTCTTAGTAGCAGCTTATTTCCATGGGTTGAATCTTACATGATTAGAAGCGTTTGGCCACTACTGGGAGAGACTGGAGAGAAAGGAAGGTCAGGTGGGTGTCTTGAGAGGAAATCAGAAAGAATTACTATAAAATATGTGCAGTTAAGTGAGAAAATCAGCATCTGCTGGCTGTTTGTTTTCTTTCGGGTTTTTTTGGAATTGCGAGAAATGCTACAAACACGGTTTTGGTTTGGTTGCAATTCTGGAGGGAAAAAGGGACGAGGATGAAGGTGGGAGCTTTGGGAATGTGAGTAGGAGGCGAGCATTGACAACAGAAGCAGTGACAGCAACGCTATTTTCCGTGATGGCTCCAATCCTGTGGAAGATAAATTAGGTAAAGAGAGACACAAGCCACCTCTCCATGTTTCCTTCAGCCCCACTTGGAAAAGCCTTCCATGAAAATTTTCTTCACTCTCCCAATGCAAATAGGAGAGTCAGGAATCACTGCAGCCACCCACAAGGGCAGCAGAGGATTCCTCCAGTCGTAGGTTTTGAGGCAGCATCACCCAAGGCTGGGGCTCATTATTTTCCTCAGATTTGGGAGATGTGGAGGTGGGAGGTGACTTTGGGAGATGTTGCTCTACTTGAAGCAATCAAAACTGAAAGAGGGCAGGATTAGATGGGGTATTGGGAAGAAATCCTTCCCTGGGAGGGTGGGGAGGCCCTGGCACAGGGTGCCCAGAGCTGTGGCTGCCCCTGGATCCCTGGCAGTGCCCAAGGCCAGGTTGGGAATGCCTCTCTCTGATGAACACACTTCAAAACCTCCTTCCTCTGGATGTTCCTGCTCAGTGTTTTTCTGTCACAGCAGTGAATTCTGCCTGCTCAGGTCCTGCTGAGCCCTGATTTACCACACACCTCTCTCACTTCCTGAACATTCACTCCCCCAGTCCTTTTCGAGGTGATTCATTTTAACCAGTCTGGAACGGGGAATCTCTATCAAAGCGCTGAAACTTCGGGAAAGTGGAGAGAATACTCCAAAAATAACCCATGGCTGTCACACCACCGGCACAGGGCTCCTGGAGAAGTTACACCTGCTTTGAAGGGACTCCATTCTGATCTGTTGGTGTTTAATAGCTGTTGATGTTAATGAATATTAAGTTAATGTTAGGAAGGTTATGGGGTTTGACGTTGCCTTTGGTGTTTCTCGTATCTGTTGTCCTTCCAGGTGAGCTGTGAAGTTCCTGTGTGAGGCTGACCATCATCCAGCCCTGCTGGCTCCAGGATCCAATAAATAAAGCCTGGGGAGAGATGCCACAGTTCCATCCAGCCCTTCCCACATCTTCCCAGTTGCATCCAGCCCTGCTTGTCCTGCTCCTCAAGAGAGAAACTCCCATTTCTTTTCCTCCTGTAATTTCCATGACCAGAGCTGGGATTTGTCCCTGAGTGCCAGCAAAGAGGAAAAAGATTCCAGTTTGTTGTTGCTGCTACGGGTCCATCGTGAAGGAACCTTCTACACCTCCTCACTGGGTGCATAGATGGGCACATTTCCAGTGGTGCCAGAGGAACTGCTCCTTTCCCAAAAATCCTTTTCAGACCGGAGTCACTCTCCAGGCTGGGCTGCCACAGGAGCCTGTGCCTCGGTTCTGCTGACTTAACTGAGGCAGGCAGGCTGTGCTCAGGCAAAAAATGATGTCAAAGGGGTAAAACAAAGAGTATTGTGTTTGGCCTATCTTGCAAAAAATTATGCGCCGAGGAAGAATGGCACGGAAGTGGAGTGAGTACAAAACACACACTGAAGTGTCTCGTCGCTTCTCTGAGACAAAGGCAGACAAAATTAATCAGCAGTGATTTGTTGTGCCAGAAAACGCACGCTCCTGACTATCTCTGGCAGATTATTGCCAAGGAAATAGTTCCTCAATATCCCAGGCACATTCCTGACCTGTATATTATGAAGTTATTTCTGCTTTATGATTTGTAACCTGTAAAATGCCTGTGATCTTAATAAATGAGAGCTTGTTGCCTCCTGAAATCCACTGTATTTCATCTCTTGCTTGCCTCCTTTGGCAGTGTTGTTATTTAGGCTGAGTTAGCATTAGTATTCTCTCTGAGCATATCCACTTCCATGAATCCGATATCATCGCTGCGAGCGAGCACCCTTAGGACACGGTGACACCATCCATATGACATATGATCATGGGTGGAAGCATAGCTGGAGGCTTTATGGAAAACACTGAGGATTTCCCAACCTGTACACATTTTTAATTTTTTTTTTTCATTTCCCCAAGAGGAAACACCATGGACTTGTTTAATTGTGTAATCGAGCCCACGACCCGTGGTTGGTTCTTGTAACTCAATAGTAAACCTGTAGAAAGCAAACTACACAGGGCTGTCTTATTGACAGTGTTCCTATAGTACAATTCAAATTGCCTGAGGTGCAGCCTGGCACAGCTTCTGAAAATAAAGATATTTTCCTCTGTCATTTACAGAAAGTTTTCTCTCTGTTTACAGGAGTTTCAGGTGGCAGGAGAATCCAAGGTGCTGCTCCCAGAGGTGTCCATCCATCCTGGGAGCAGCTCCTGGAGCCATCCATGATCAGACACGTGGGAAAATATTCAATATTCATAGAAAAAACAACTGTGAATCCTCTCTATGCCTCTCAATGCTGAAAGCAGCACAAAAGGCTGTGAGTTATCCTTGCTCTATCAATTAAATGACACCAAGAGAAAATAAAATGATACCAAAAGTAATTTAGAAACCAAACCTCACAGGGCCGAGCCTGACATTGACCTTTCACACCACCCAAATTATTGCATCCACTGTCTTTGTCCACTAAAATATATTTCACTGTGTTTGAAATAAAAATAAGGGTGTATCTTTATTATTAAGAAGAATTTCCAGCATTAATGCCGGAGCATGGGGGTGGTGCTGAGGGGGTTTTTGGGGTGGGAGAGGTGGGCAGAGGGCAGCCCTCACCCCAGAATTCCTGAACAACTCCAGCCCGTACAAGGTCTGAAAAATCCAGACATCTTCTGAAGGCGTTTTACGAGTGCATATGGAGAAACTGCCGAAAATATAACTGTTAGTGAATAAAATGGAAATTAGTGCTGTTGTGTTCACCTGTAAGTTTTTCTTTAAAGCCAGTGATTGCGTTTGAAACCTGCAATTCTCGACAAAAAGAGAAAAGTTCAGTGCTGATTGCTGGATATTTGGACCTCCCAGTGCAAACATTAACTGGCTGAGAGGCACTCTGGAATGTAATGAAGGAAACAATACTGGGAATGGAGCCAAAGGCAGAAACACTGGCGCCTGCAACCTAGGGATTTGCCTCCTAGTAATAGGAGCTGAACAAGGCCCAGCACTTCTGTTAGGCTGGAAATGACATACTGTGATCCTTGACTTAGCCAAAGGGATTTTAAATGGAGGAAAGAGCTGGCAAGACAAAATCTCCTGCACTTTTCACAGTGTTTTCTAAAACAAGCAAAGGAAATCAGGAGAAAAGACTGTAGTCTATTACATTTGATCCAGTTAAGTCAAGAGTGGAAGCTTTTTAACTGCTGTTATTATTTTTTATACTTTCTCATCATGTCACACCACCCAGAAAGCACAGACATAAAGCAGAAACTTGAAACTGCTTTCATTCAAGAAGAAGGGCACCCCAACATTGCGTTATTGACAGGAGGGCTGCAAAAACTGACAGCTGCAGAAATTGTACAGTTGAAGTTCAATTCCCAGGAGCAGGAACAATATACTGATGGTATTAATTCCGTTTGGAATTGTTAAAATAAGAAAAGGTTATGGGCTGAGGAAGGGACCTGGTATTTTTTTTTTCTTCTTCTTTTTTGCTTGTAACAAAGGCGAACCTTCCTTCTTCCCTGGTGTCCTTGGACTGTCATCTCCAACCTTTTGAAACTGTATCTGATTATCCATGTGGCAATTAATCATAATTAAGCAGGCTTGAGATTTGGAAAGGTACAAAGAAGGTGGCTATAGATCTGGCTTTTGTCCTGAGTAACCTCTTTTTTTTTTTTTTCCCCTCTTTTTTTGGCTGCTGAATCTTGTGTTTGGAGCCATGAGAGGGAGGACTGGAAAACTGAGAAGAAAAAAAAAGAGAGGCAGAAAAAACCAGCGTGTGTGTGTTTTAACATCAGAGCCCTGAGCATCCTGGTTGCTCTTTCTTTCTCTTTTTGGACATCACAGTCCCTAGAAACTAAGTTCCAGCAAACTTGGAAGCAGTCCGTTTCCAAGAGGAAGCTAGGTAACAAATTACCTTTCTAATGCCAAGTGATTTGGATCCATTCTTACAAACCAGATTTTTTCAATTTATTACAGGAAAACATTCAATCATTATACGCTGGCACTCTGTCTGGGGCACATGGAATACCATTCTACCCACTCCGCCCACATCCAGTTTTTAAAGGCTTAGAAAGCCCAGAATGTCTTCTTATTAAATGTTTTATATATTTATAATTAAAATACTGGGCTGGCATTAGAATCATTTTAACAGATGTAACCTGACACAGGCTTTCTCTGCCCAGGGTCAGGCTGGGAAACAATGGCTTCTTTAACTCCTGCGTTCTGCTCAGGTTTCTGTTTGCACATGGGTCCAATTTGTCCCATTTATGATTAGGTTTAAGTAAGTTGATGTGCTATTTATTTAGGAGAATTGCCATTTCAGACTATTACCATATTCCCTACAATATACATTACAGTGTGGTCTATGCCTGCACTGTCCATTATTAGGTTATTATAGTCCCCAATATGGTCCCAATTCACCAAAACAACAACAACTGACTTGATTCAGGCATTAAGTGATTTACTGCAGCTCTTTAGGTTGGAATTAATGTACACACTGCTCGCAAAAGCCAACACCCCCCTGCTTGCCCCCAACCCTGAAGGCTTACAAGGGCCATGTGCTGGCATGTGAAAGAGACTTAAATGTCTGTGTAATTGATTTAAACATCGAGTATCAGCGGTGGACAGGGAAAACCAACGGGGCCGGCGTGCAAAATGCCAGATCAAGGTGCTGCTCGAGGGTGGGAGAGTTGGGTTTACCCAATTTTTGGGTTTACCTGTGGGAGCTGCTGGGAAGTCCTCAGGAGCCAGCCCATCCCACAGAGCCGAGGGCGTGAGTTTATCTCTGTTCCTAATAAAACACGCTCGCCTCATCCTGGACACGGCACCGAGGCGGGAGTGGGGGTAATTTATAATGACTGGCCTCAAACATATGGCCGGGTCTCTGCACTCCCCCTGCCCTGCCTCAGAGGAGGAGGTTTATTCCATCCAAAGCCCTTTTCAGCAGCTCTTCAGCTCCCCCCAGCTGTGGAGATCCAGCCCCGTGCCCTGCCAAATTCCAAATCGCCTTCCCCGTGCCGTGGGCATCACCCTGAGCCCCCACTGGCCAAGGCCACCAGCTTGGGTGGATGCTCCTGCACCACCAACTCCCGAATCCATTTACTCTCCATCTCAGAGAGTGGCTGTTTTCCCTGTTCAGGGGTAAAACACGGCATCAACAGCTGGAATTCACATAATAATAAATTAATAACCGCAGCCCCGGCGTGTTCCAAAAGCTACAATAAAACAGCGGCCGAGCAGCACACAGCTCCATGGGCTCCACCAGCTCTCCCTGGCACACATCCCGCTCCTTTCACCAGCACTGAAGTCACTGGGCACTCTTCCTTCACCTGGAGGCTCCCAATCTCCTCTTGGAAGGCTCTATCCCAGGGCTCTGCTGGGCACAGCCCTGTGCAATGAAAAGGGGGATGATGCTCTTGTGCCAGCGCTGGGTTTGCTGGTCATTCCTTGATGGGATTCTATTCCCAGGGAGTGCATTATCCAGGTGATAATCCCTGGATTTTGGGTGACCACAAGTGTGGCTGGTGGTGCCACGACCATGAGGAGCAGGTGAGCAGAGACAGCCAAGGGCTCTGTGGTGGGACATCCCCTGCTGTGCCCTGGAAGGAGCAATACTTAGAGAAAAACCTGGAAAACAAGGATGGGTTTCCAGCTCTGGTACACACTCAGCTCAACAGGCACCAGTGAGGCCAGGAAACAGGGTGAATTCCTGCAAAAGGAGAAGAAAAAGTGGGAATATGGCTTGATCTGGATGTGGAGGGGCTGAAGGTGCTCATCAGAGTGATGACCTCAACATTCCCTTCCAGGCCGGGGCTGAGGCTGGGGAAGGAGCTGAAATCTGAGCTCGCTGCTTGCACAGCTCAGAGGAGAGGCAGCAAGAAGCCCCAAGATGTGACACCATCGTGGGCAAGGAAACCCTGAAGATTTGGGACTCTCTCCCTGCCCTCTCCACAGGCATCCAGCACATTCCCAGCTCCTGTACTGCAGAACTGCCACCTCGGAGCTCTCAAGTCACCCAGTTAGTAAATCACAGATACACCGGGTTCAATTTACACTTACGTGTCGCGTGATCTGTCCTGAGAGTAACCTCTTAATAAATTAAACGGAGCCCCAAAAGAGGTTAGAAAATGAAGTTAAATGCTTCACCATCTGGGACTCAGCCAGGGCTAGATTCAATATTTGGAGTGATGGAAAGCTAAAAAGCAATTGTTGTCGTGTATTTACCACTTCTTTTTTTTTCCCCACAGAGATAACAAGATGATAGAATAACTTTGCTTTTTATTTTTTTATTTCATTTTTTTCGGGGGGTGAAAGAGCTTTAAGCCGAGCCTTATCCAGGCATCTCCAGGAAAACAATGTCACAAAATTTGAAACTACAAGCCTGGAGTGTGTGAGTTTTTCTGCCTTTTGGAGGTGAGGCAGATTTCACAATTTGGGATTCCTGTCTGTCTCCTCCAGCGCTGCAGCATCCACCGAGCCGAGCTCCCTCTTGCCTGCAGCCACATTGGTTTAGGACCCTTTCCAGGTCGTTTGGAAGTCGGGCTTGGAGCCTGCTCCAGTCACACAGCCACATAATGTAGAGCTATGAGAACTTGGGAAAACCTGCTTGGCAAAGCTGCCATTATTTCCCTTTGGTTTTAAAAGACAAAAAAAAAAAAAAAAAAA
>VWZT01008678.1:220686-233154 GCA_013397055.1 Pachycephala philippinensis | reverse complement strand
AAAAAAAAAAAAAAAAAAATTGAGCGGTTTCCCTTCCTCTCCCAAAAAAATCCCAAAATTGACCAAGCTCGCGAGTTTGATTAAACCCCCCAGGGAATTTTAAGCAGAAGAGGAGAAAAATCCGAGTAGCAAGGAAAAACATGAATTTTGGCTTGTTTTTTTTTTTAATTATGCAGTGGGCTTTTCGCTCTGCTGGCCTCCCCGGCACAGCCCACCCCGGCCAGGCGCTGGCACGGGCTGCACCCGCAGATGGATGGGGAGCGGGCACAGCCCCGCAGAGCTGGCACACGAGCGGGGGAATGGCACATCCCTTCTGCCGGGAAAAGCAGATCCCTGCCCCAGCAGCAGCCCCCCTTCCCCCGCATCCAGCTGCGGAGCTGGTCCCTGTCCCCCAGCTCTTTCCAAGGTGGCAGCAGGAGCTGCCCCGGGGGATGCTCCGGCTTTATCCTCCTTGTAAATCTGAGCTCTTTAATTCGGTCGGGGTGGCAGTCCCGGCTCGGGGACGGGGCTCGGGGATTGCCAGCACCCAGGGGAATTGTCGGGAGGGATGCTGAGCACAGCCTGGCCACCCCTCAGCACAGCAGGATCAGATCCAGGCGGTGGGTGGAGGGTGCTGAGCCCCCCAAGCAGGGCCACCGGGCTCAGCCCACTGCTCAGCCACCCAAATTTCTCCTGCTCAACGTTTTTTAAAGGATTTTTATATAAATATTATGTATTAGGTCAGAGATCAGGAAAGGGCTCTTCCCACCGAGGAAGGTTGGGCACTGAACGGGCTCCCCAGGGCAGTGGGCATGGCACCAGCCCTGCCAGGGCACAAGGAATGTTTGGACAATGCTCTCAGGGATTCTTGGAGCGGTTCTGTGCAGAGCCAGGAGTTGCACTGGGTGATCCTTGCGGGTCCCTGCCAGCTGAGGACATCCTGTGGTTCTGGGATAACCTTGTGTGGTTCTGTGACCACCCTGTGTGGATGGGGATCACACCTGAGCCGGAGCCTGCATTTCCCTACAAATTCCACCCTGTGCTCTGAGTGGTCTGGGAAGGCATTCCGCCGAATTTGGAGCCACTGAAGGATTCCGGAGCATCCCACCAGCTGAGGACATCCTGTTGCAGAGCCAGGAGTTGGACTGGCAGGTCCCTGCCAGCTGAGGACATCCTGTGGTTCTGGGATAACCTTGTGTGGTTCTGTGACCACCCTGTGTGGATGGGGATCACACCTGAGCTGGAGTCTGCATTTCCCTACAAACTCCACCCTGTGCTCTCAGCAGTCTGGGAAGGTGTTTCCCCAAATTTAGAGCCACTGAAGGACTTCAGGAGCATCCTGAGGCTGCCTGGCAGCAGCTGTGAGGGTGTGCATTGTGCCACAGTAACACTTAGCAGCTCCCCATCTCTTGAGTTTGTTGTGGGCCCGTGATTTTAGATTTTGTTTAGTGAATTCACAGCATCATGGCCTGGAGGCTGCAGCAGAGAAATAAGAAATACAGTTAAAATTTAAAATTACCTGCCAGTAAAAGGGTTTTCCTGGACATTGCTCTGGTGTCCAAGCACAGGTTATTTGGGTTTGTAGGTGGAACTTCAGCAGTTGTTGCATTTCAGTTCCTTAACCAGAGGGAGGGAGAAGCCGCCTTTGTTCCCCATCTCCCTTTTGTGGGAGAGCTGCAAGTGAGGAGGAAATGAGAAATCAGTCTGTAATCCTGAAAATCCTTCTCACTTTGAACATCCAGACTGCCTCTCTTCTGGAGCTACCACCCTCTCTGACCATTGAGTGTGCTGCTCTGCTTATGTCACTTCAGAGGAAAGAAAATACATGTTTTGGCTTGCTTTTTTTTTCTCTGAAATACTCTTAATAGTTCAGCTTGGTGGACTAAATATCCAGGATAAATCTGCCTTTGGGGGATTTTATATCACTGTGCATAATCTATAGTTTTGCATGTACCTGCTGGTATAAGGTGTGTGGTTGAAATTTCATCTCACAAATCAGTTTTTAAGATTATCAGTACTGGAATTTTAGGTTTTACTAATTTTTAGGGTTTTTTTTTTACTAATTTTTTTAGGATTTTGCTAATTTTAAGGTTTAGATTTAGGCTTAGTCTGTGAGCTTTTTGAGAGTGGAAACAAGCTCAGGGCTGGAAATGGTCACAGTGAAGCACAGTTTAAAAGTCAGTTGTAGTATAGATCAAACAGATTCCCCAGAGATGTCATGGAAAAGGTTTGGAACACATTGTGCAGAGAAGCTGTGGATGTCCCATCCCTGGAAGTGTCCATGGCCAGGTTGGATGGGGCTTGGAGCAACCTGGGATAGTGGAAGGTGTCCCTGCCATGGGGTGGAATGAGATGAGCTTTAAGATCCTTTCCAACCCAACTGTGATTCCATAATTCTCTGAAACCTCATCCTGGCACCTGGAGCCAGACCAAGGGTTGGAACAGCTCCAGGTTTGTGGAGGTGATCAGAAACACCCAGACACTCCCAGCAAAGTGCAGCAGGACAGAGCTGGAAACAACCTGTGATGGAGCATCCTTGGAATACATGAAAATTGGCTCAGGATCCCCTCAGCCTGGAGCTGGGAAGATGGGCAGTGCCAGTGGGGATGGCAGCCCAGGCATTCCCAGGGGAGGCAACTGAGCCTCCTCTTCCAAGCCCTGCTCATTGCTAAACCACAGCACCTCTCTCCTCTTGCGTTTTATCCATTTGCTTCATGTTTATTCTGGCCTTGAACAGCTTAAGCCTCACTCCAGGCACGAAACCAAGTGACTTCCCTCTTGTTCTGTTCTTACCTGGCCTCGGATACAGAGACCAAGTCCTTAAGGAAAATACACTACACTTTATATTGGCTCGCTAATGCTAAAAAAACCCCACACAAAAGACCCCTTCCCACACAGCCAAATTTTACAGCCCCAGAGCAAACCTTCCCCTCCCCATCTCGAGGGATGTGGAGGGATTTTATTTATCATAGCAGACCATTCATTAACTGTCAGGATCAGGGGGAATGGATGGATCCAGTTAGAGTTTTATACCTGGGGGTATAAAACCACAGGTAAGCCCTGCTGGTGCTTCTCAATACCTGGAACTGCAGAGAACCACTGAACAATTCCAAGGAATCATTTCCCAAGGCAACCACTCACTGATCTTTTGGACACATTCAGAAAATAATTCACTTAATGGTGCTGTTTCAGGGACTTCCTTGAAACCAAGGTCAGCCTTTCCTTTGATTTCAGTTTGCTCTGGATCACGACCCCCAGCGCAGGAGGAGGATCTGTGTGACCTTGGGTTCTCCTCACACAACCCCACCACACCCAGGCTGCGAGCGCGGGGAGCTCGCTTGGCTCCTGGTTTTGGTGAAACACGAATCTCCTCTTGGCTCTGCTCTGCGCATTCGGATTTTGTGCAGCCCAGACCTGGGAGGAATCTGCAAGAAGAAAGGGGATGTCAGGAAGAGAAACTCTGGAGTGCTGAGGGTTGGCTTTCCACGGCAGGCGCGGGGCTGGGAGCTGCCCGCTGCTCCTGCGAGCTTCCCCGAGCAAATGTCAGCTCCCTGCTCCATCAGGCCTTTACCTTTATAGCTTCAAGGAAATGACAGCTCCGAGCTGTTGCTTTGCAGGAGGGAATAGCGCAGGTCACATCCTCGGCTAATGCGAGATGGCATAATGAAATGCTGATTGATACCCGCCAGTAGCCTGGCTCGCTTGTTAGCTACGCAAATGCAGGTAAAAATCCTTGTTAATCTCAGATTTCAAAGCCTCGGTGGCCCTTGATTCGTGGAGGGAAGGTGCATCCACGGCGTGCAGCTACAGGTGGCCTCTGTCCTTCAGCAGCGAAGCTTTGAAGGGATTTAAACACTGACGGCAAGTGCCAAGGCAATCCTGACAAATTAAAGTGAAACGAGGGAGGCTGTGCTCGGAAAACCAAAGGAAGGATATCCCAGCAATGCCTGGTTGTGTGGCTGAGCGAGCCTCAAGCCTGAGCTGATGTATTTCCAGATTTTCTGAAGCTGGCTGGGTTTCTTTGAGAAGGGGTATTTGCAGGTCTCCCTCCCCATCTCCAGCCAGGATGTGTGCTCAGCTCCCCGGTGCCAGGGAAAGCTCTGCTCCTGCAGGAGTGACTGCTTTGAAGCCTGTTCAAATTCCCGTTTCAACAGGAATCTGGGAGTTTCTGTGGAGAATAAACACAGGCTAAGCAAGGAGAACCGGCGTTGCTCCATTTCCAACCATTTTGCCCCGGTGTTCCCTTTTCCAAGGGAAATATCAGCGTTTTGTGGTCAAGCTCATTATTTGCTTTGTACAAGAGCGGGGTGTTTTAAGCCAGGGAATGAGCTCTGCTCCTCGCTCAAGTCATCAAAAGGCCGAGTATTCCTACTGATATTTAATACATTTCATCTCCATCTTCTAATGCATACATTGAAGTATACTGTGTCTTTAAAAAAAACCTCAGCTTTGCCTGTTAATTTAGCTCCCTCCACACAGTCTCATTTACTGTTATCTATTTTTATTCTCACTGGGGATTAGGTAAGCAACTCGCAGTATTTCCAGCTGTCCTTTTAGCATCACTATTTGAAAACTGTGTAGACCACAAAGAACATCATTACAAAAACAAATTGCTGGTACAACCACTCTGCTAATAAGTAGGGACCTGTTGTAAGTTCTGAAACTTAGAAAGACCATTTCAGACTTCTGTTTTCATTAAACTGTGGTTGCCGAGAGCAGATATAATTGCATTTCTTTTCTTTTTAAAGGCTCTGGGTTACCTGGAGTAATTTGTATATTACATTTTTTTTTTCTTCTCTGGAAGTCCAAATCAGTTCTCCCAATGGAAAACATTACCTAGGAGGGGTCATTCCACAAGTGGTTTGCATTAGTGCAAGAATTGCACTCGTGTACTAAGATGTTTAAGCACCTACAAAGTTGTCGCCAACCATCTGCACTGCTGGTAGCACTAAATCAGCCAGGCCCGTATGCAAAGCCAGAGTCATTTATCTGTCAGGCAGTATTTCATTTAAAACATATTCCTGTAAAATATGAAATACTTAGAGGCACCCACTTTCCTCTTTGAATCCGACGTTTTCCATTACTGCACGGGCAAAATTGTCTTTTTAATGGAGCAAGGAGAGCTTTGTGTGCCGGGGCTCTGGCATTAGGAAAGGGGTTTCAGTTTGCATTATGTTAATGGGCAATTATCAGTGCAGGGAAAATGAGGGATGTTGCAGGAGTGTGTGTTTGGGGCTCTTACATCTGCCCTGCTCCGGGCTGGGATGATGCTGGACTAGGTGGGATTTTCTCCTGCGACTCTGTGTGATCCAAATCCAAACACAGAGAAGCCCAGGTGCTGTTTCAGAGCCCTGCAGAGAAAGCCAGGTGAGCTTCAGGAAGCTTGAGTTTAATCTTTGACTCAAATTTATGTGAGGAACCCTTCTAAGTCTGGAAATACCCAGGACTCTTTTGCCATTCCCCAGGATCTGTGGGACTTACACTCCATGCAGGATCCAGCACCAACCTGTTTATTTTTACAGTTCGTGCTCCAAATTGTTTATGCAGAAAATCTGAGCTGGGGGTGGATGGAGAAATAATCCCATTTTGTCCTATTCTTCACTTTCTGCGAGGTACAGTGTTAATAAAACATTTTCAATAAACAAACCAAGCAGCCCTAAGTTGCTGCTTTTAATATAAGACACGAAGTCTCGGTATGATTTTTCCAGATTCTGCACCTGATTAATGCCATACCACTACGGCTGAATTTATTTTCAGGGAAAGTGCAGGGTGTATTTCCTTTGCAAACAGAAACAATATGTGCAGGCTCCTTCCCTTTTCCCTTACCTGCACCAGATGCCCGGGAGAGGAGAAGGAGGAGGAGCAAGAAAACCTTGGTTAGGGTGGAGGCAGAGTGGCCAAAGTCTGGGAACAGGGGATTTATTTAGGTCTATTTATTTATGTTTATTTATTTAGGTTTATTTATTTAGGTTTATTCATTTAGGCTTATTTATTTAGGTTTATTTATTTAGGTTTTGCCCTCCCACAACCAAAAGTTGTAGTTTGCAAACTGCTGGGAGTGAAGCACTCAAATAGAAGTTGTGCCAATCAACAAGGTAAGTTAATTCCATGTGAGAAATATGAAAAATGCACAAATAGTTCAATTAGCTGGAGAAATGGAATATCTGTTCACAGCAAAGGCAACTGAAGTCATCAAACCTCCTAAAATTTTATATATCTAATAATTTCTGATTGTACCAGAAGGCAGAGTTAGTTCAGGACTGGGTATTTAAAGACAGGTGTTGTTACAACCAGGATATTGATAATTTCACAATAATACTCTTAGCAGTGATAAAACAACATTCACCTCTGCTCCGTGTCTGATAACATAATTATACATAAATTATCATATTGAATGCATTGAAAGTGAAAACTGAGTCTTGTCACAGTGACAGAAAAATCTCTGCAAGGATTTGAAGCCAGGACAAGACCCAAAATTTCAAAAATTATCCAAATGATTTTTTAAAAAGGACTCAAACCAACCCAGTCTTTGTGTTTAAGAGGCTCATATGCACAAAAAGCAAAGCTGGCTGGAATGAAGAAATCCTAATCTTAATAGATGTGGGTTTCTCCTAAAAACTCAGCTCTCATCTTCAGCCTTGATGCCCATTTTCAGCTGTGACTAAAAATGATGAATTTGGTGATTTATGTCTGGCCAGAATCAGGAAGAGCTAAGGTTGGAAGGGAGCTCTGGGGATCCTCCAGCCCAACCCCCAGAAGAAATGGAGGAAACCTGCACCTGATCATGCCATGGACCTGTGTGGGGAATTGTAGGAAAAGATAAAAGGATTTTAGGGCCTGAGAAATAAAAGCAGGTTTCAGAATTATAGGGAAAGAGTTTAGAGATCACCTTTGCCTGCAGGAAGTTCAAGAAGATACAAATATACAACAGGCAAGGGCACTGAAACAATGGTCCAAGCTTCTAGGTTCGGCTGAGACAGCTCTTAGAGTTGCAAAAATTATGCTTGGTAAGATAGATAAAGTTGGGCTGAGTAATGGAATACTGTGCAAAGCTTAAAACAAGCAGGAATTGTTTGTAACAAGCATATGTGCACTATCAGAGATTGGTTAAGAGAACTGTCTGGAGTTTTTATAAGAATGCCATTGGCTGAAACGCTTTTAAGAATGGTCTGTAAGCAGGAAATTCTCTGGAGTTCTGCAGCTACACGAGCCTGTATCATCTCCTGTGTGTGAGACTGATAAAATAATAAAAGGGCTCATGGAGCTCGGTGCCAGGTCCTGTCCTGTTTGCTGAAACATGGGCAGACCTGAGCATATCCCAGAGCCATGGAATGGTTTGGGTTGGAAACGACCTCAAAGCCCACCCAGTGCCACCCCTGCCATGGGCAGGGACCCCTCCCCCTGTCCCAGGCTGCTCCAAACCCATCCAGCCTGGCCCTGGAGACTCCCAGCCAAAGAACACCACCAGATATGAGCATCTCACACCCAGCCATGCCTCTGGAAAAGGATAATTCCAGTCTTTCTTTCCAGGGAAACACGGAAACAGCAGCACATTTGTCAAAGCAGACCCCGCTGCAAAAACATTTTGGTTCAAAAATTCGTTGCTCTGATGTTCCATCTCAAACCCCTGACTCACACCTGTCTGCCCTGTTTCTCTCTTCCACAAAAAAGATTTCTGGGAAAAGTCTGTGGGCTGCAAGGGAGGCTAGACCCAAGTGCTTCCTTCCACTGCTGGCCTAACTTTTAAATCAGTTTTTAATTGCATGAAAAGCCGCCCTCATCCCTTTTGATTACATCCTTCTATCGCCCTCAGAACGGCAGCATCTGAACATCTTATTAATAAAAGCTATTTTGGAAAATAAAACTCCTTTGGAATATATGAGGATTAACACTATATATAGACCATGATGGCTTAAAAGAGATTGTTATGGTCTATTGTGCAAATACATATTTACTAGAGCTTTTGAAATACAGATCATGCAAATATGTATTCAGGGACTTTTAAAAATGCAGATTATTGACCTGACAGATCATAAAGGCTCCTTTGAAACCATTCTGGGTTACAGTATCATGTAAATACTTATTTAGGCAATTTTTTAAAATCTTTGCAAGTACAGTCAGTGAAAATCCTCATGGAAATAAATGCCTTTCTCACCTGACAGCCACGGTGATTTTGAAAGTTAAATACCTGCCTCTCCCACATTTAGAAAATCCAAATCCATCCTGTCTGAGGATGGCCAAGATCTATCCATGGGGTATAATATCATCTGTCAGAGAGGTGCTGACCACCCCAAGGCTGCAGAATAATCCTGGTTTTTACAATCACCTGATGAGCTGGATGTGCAGCCCCTCGCCGTGGAATCACAGAATCCCAGGATGGTTTTGGGTGGGAAGGGACCTTAAAGTTCACCCAGCTCCTGTGATGGGCAGGGACACCTCCCTCTATCCCAGGGTGCTCCAAGCCCCATCCAGCCTGGCCTTGGACACTTCTCTGGGCAACTTCTAGTAGGGGAAGGTGATTAAATATTTTATAACAGAGAGAAAAACGAATATTCATCTTTCCCAGGCCACATACAACCAGTCAGGCAAGTACAACTTCCAGCAGCACAGGCTGGATTTCAGCTGGTCATTTTAGGAATAAAAACTGTATTTATTAGCAATTTCCTGAACCAATTGATACTCTCAGTTTTCCACAGATCCCTTATTACTCGATATTGCATCAATAACACAATGGCAGTGGTTAATTTGAATTTCTGTGCACGAGTAAGGAAGCAAAAGCAGCTTTTTGACCCTGTAGCACGGTGGTTGTTATGTTTTGTTACGTGTTACAACAACATTGTTTTCCAAGAATTTGAGCGTGTGTGTGAAACTGATTGTGCCAGGTGATGGGAATATTCCTGGAGCACAGACACTGCCTTGATGAATAGTGGTGTAAATGCTCCAGCAATTTTGCACATAAATGTGTCAGCTCTGGTCTACATAATGGAGAGAGGTCCTTTCATGGACTGGATAAAAGCGGGTTTATGAATCATGGAAAAACATGGGGAGAAAAGCATGTTATGTGAATTTTCTTTGGAAAGTCCAGGAAAAAAAAAATCCAAAACCACCTGGAATCTGGCCAGAGCATTTTAGTGCTCTTTTGTCATTCTGCTGGTTGAAGAGAGCTGCTCATGGTGATTAACAAGGGTGTAGGCGTTTGGGTTTTTTTAAGATACAACTACAAACAAAAGGTAGTAAATTTAATTTTCATTAGGGTAGAATTACTGTTCTCTTACTCCGGGCAGGAATACACATTAACAAAAACTCCTTGTTACTTTCTCTCTGCAGATCTGGCTTCTATTTGCCTCGGCTGGAGGAAGGTTTGACTGAACATTCACGATTCAACCAGGCACCATAAAATCCCCTGCAAGAAAATTTACTGTAGGTATGAAGTAAATCACGTAAGGGCCGTGCACGCTCGTTTACAAAACACAGCCTCATTCCATTGTACGAGCAACAATTAAGGGGTGCACCTCGTGCACGCCCCATTTTTAATGCTATTTGCTGGAATTTGAAGGATTTAAGACAGTGAAAGTATCTCACAGTGTTTTAAACAGAGCCATGCAAGAAAAGCAAAATTTGCACGACTGGTTTTCAATATTTAAATGTTTTTGTGAGTTCTGAAGTCAGTTTCTGTGATTTTTTTTTTCTCAGATGATTCACAGGTAGGGGAGAGATAATTATTCCTCATGGCAGAGCTGTGATAGACTGAGGCCACAGGTTCAGTGCTGGCAAGAAGCCTGAATTCTGCTTCAGAAATCTCAGGATGGAATCACGGAATTGTTTAGGTTGGAAAAGACCTTCAAGATCATCGAGTCCAACCATTCCCAGCACTGCCAAGGCCACCACTGCCCCAAGTGCCACATCCACATGGATTTTAAATCCCTCCAGGGATGGGGATTCCACCGGGACTCCATCACTGCCCTGGGCAGCTGTGCCAGGGCTGGAGAACCCTTTCCATGAAGGAATTGTTCCCAAAATCCATCCTGAGCCTCCCCTGGCCCAGGCTGAGGCCGTTCCCTCTCCTCCTGTCCCTGTTCCCTGGGAGCAGAGCCCGACCCCCCCTGAGCCCCCTCCTGTCAGGGAGTTGTGCAGAGCCACAAGGTCCCCCCTGAGCCTCCTTTGCTCCAGCCTGAGCCCCTTCCCCAGCTCCCTCAGCCTCTCCTCATCAGACTTGTGCTCTAGTCCATGATTCTAAAGAGAATTTTAGGAACCGAAGCACAAAAAGGCAGCAGGTACCACCTGGGTCATCCCTTGTCTGGGAATGGGAAGCAGAGCAGGGAAGAAGCCCCTTTCGGCAGGGATGGAGCCAACTCCACACATCCAACCTGCTCCTGGGGCTTCAACAGGAGGCATAAAGAGGGGGAAAACACAAAGGAGCTAATTAAACTAATCACAAGGCCATCCTCAGTCAAGCTTCGCTGGGCAAACCCACCCCAGCAGCCAGAATGAGGGGATTTAGGGAAAACTGATCCTGCTGCAGGGCCATAAAAAGGGGAGTGCACCTGAAGTAGCCGTGGCCCCCGGGGGAGCGCTGGGGGAAGTGAGAACCTGCTTACTGCAAAGACAAGCGACTGTGAAATCCTGCTTTATTCTTCCTGCAATAAAAGAGTTTCAGTTCTTCGAGGAAGTGTTTGAGGGGCTGCTCTGGGTCCTGGGGTGGGGACAGGACAGCACCTGTGCCCTGTGTCCCCACACTCCTCCTGGGGACCCTCCCACGGCCACAAATCATTCTGGAGAAGTGCAGAAGTGGTTTCATGAGCTCGGGAGGCTCTGGGTTTGTGCCTCACAAGTTGATGCTGTGTCTTACCTCAGTATCCTCAGCCCTGCACTGTTTTGCACGAGGATATTCCTGGTTTTAGTGATGGGACAAGGGGGAATGGTTTTAAAGCAAAAGAATGTAAGGATGGATGGGATTTTGGGAAGGAATTGTTCCCTGGGAGGGTGGGGAGGCCCTGGCACAGGGTGCCCAGAGCAGCTGTGGCTGCCCCTGGATCCCTGGCAGTGCCCAAGGCCAGGCTGGAGCACCCTGTGACAGTGGAAGGGGTCCCTGGCACAGGGGTTTGGAACTGGATGAGCTTCAAGGTCCCTTCCAACCCAAATTATTCCAGGATTCTGTGTGTGAGAGGAATAAATTCAGCCTGCACAGGAAGCTGTATTTGGACAGGGGGGAAATATCATTTTAAGGATACAGAACTCTGCCAGGAACATCTGAGCCTCCATTACCTCTTGATCTTCCCCTCCTTACCTCAGCACTACAAACCATTTACATTGTGCTACCTAAATATTTACCTACATTCAAATTTCATCAGAAAAAATAAAACCAAATAATCTAAAAATGCTGTTATCTTACAACATTGTGGTTAAAGCAACCCTACTCTTTATAGTCTTAACTCTCCCCCAGCTGAAATAAGTGATTTCCCTTCCATTAAATTGAATACTGTAGAATCAATTGAAATATCTATGAAATATCAAAGCTCATGGGTTTGATGCTAAAGATGTTTTTTCAAGAGGCAAGACACAGAATTTCACATATCTCTGGTTACCTTCATTTTTATCAGTTGATTACAGATATTTTTTAGATTAATAAGGAGTAAACAAAAGTCTCTGAAAGCGTAACCCAAGCACTGGGAAAACATAAATTAATATTTTTAATTTATCCAGCACAGCTTCTGAAAAACTCCTCCTCCCAACTCGTGCCTCGAATGTGTCCACTTTCCTTCCGTGTCTGATCTCAAATAACCTTGGAGGTTTCACACAATGCAGAGGAACCCCAGAAAATAATAAAGGTATTTGGTGAAATACTGCTTAGTCTCTGGGATAAACCTGGAGCACTGACTTGTATAGCTAGAGGCTTATTTTTAGATCCTCCAGAGAATTTGTGTGAAAAAGGTGAGAGAGAGAAAGAGAGAGGAAGAACAGTTTAAAGCATTGTAACTTCATAAACCAGAATTTTGGGTAAGATTATTTGATAAAATGCAGCTGCAGATCTATTTACAATTAAAATGGCTTTATTGTGATTTTAAAGCCTTTACCTAAAAAAACAAATAAACAAAAAAGTGTTTGCTTTGCATTAGCTCCTCCAAGAGGCCGGAACTGTTAAAAAATTTATTTAAAAAGTTAATGAATGTAGCTATTTTAATAAATTATTGGAATGGTCAATCCAAAGCCAGAGCCTTTTCCCCGTGGGGAGTGGGATGGCTGCCCCTGGAGGTTTGGGAGGGAGCCTGGCCATGGGGAGCCCAGCGAATTGTGAGCTCAGGTGCCAGCCCTTCCCCTGGGAAAAGGGAAGGAGAAGGAACAAAGTGCCCATCAGGGGCTTGCCCAGGAGCTGGCACCACGGGCCAGGGCTGAAACCTGACCAGTGGGTGGGGCAGCAAGGAAACAAGCTCAAAACACTGATAGATTTTAATGGTTTTCATCCTTTCCTCTCTTCTCCTACTCTGCTTC
>VWZT01008678.1:179227-220609 GCA_013397055.1 Pachycephala philippinensis | reverse complement strand
TTCCCCTTCCCCTTTCCCTTTTCTTTTTCCTTCCCTTTTTCCTTCCCTTTCCATTCCCCCTTCCTTTCCTTTCGGGCCAGGAGGGAGCAGACTGGGTGGGAAAGGAAGTATATTTTACAGCACTTTCATTACTCAACTTGATGAGAGCTAATAAAAATTCTTAATTGAAAATAAGTACCTTAATGACAATATCATAATCAGGAGTTATATTTCCTATTTATTTCAATATAAAATACCTTCTTTCTGAACGAAATTATCCCGAGCAGTTTTCCTCATTGGCTCACACATCAGGAAGATAGTAAATGCAGCTTTAAGTAGAATCACCTGTGCTTGGTTTTCCACTCCAACTTTTCCTTTCTGTTGCTAAAACCAATATTAGATACTTTCCTAATTGTTATTGAAACATATACGGGCCCTTTCCCATATCTTTATTTGGCTTTTCGGTGTGGAGTCAGCATTTAATCCAAGCATTTGTGACATGGTTAACACCCACAACCATTTCCTGTTATGCCTCACACTGACTAGAGTGGGCTGCTGTATATTTTCCAACGCCCACTCTGCTGTCTTTACAATCAGATTATGCCATTAGACATAGACAATGAATCACTGTAATTGTTCTAATATGGCCAAACTGCCAGCGAGGATTAACCCTTTCCAGGGATTCTGTACTTAATTCTGCATGGACCTGTGGTTACAAGGTGTTAAGAGGTTTGGGGGGTTTAAAACTGGGGAAAGGCTCAATTTAGTTAATAAAATACCATTTAAGGTGTTGGATTTGGCTTCTGTAGAATAGCTGAGGAGTCCAACAAAGACAAAGAAGAAATAATTAATAAAAATGAAAAATGAGGGGGAACTTCCTCACGAGGGGAAGCAGAGGGGCAGCTCCCATCTCTGCTCTCCATGAGCAGGGACAGGACCCAGGGAACAGCTGGAACTGTGCCAGGGGAGGTTTAGGTGGATCTCAGGGAAAGGTTCTTCCCCCAGAGGGTGCTGGGCACTGCCCAGGCTCCCCAGGGAATGGGCACGGCCCGAGGCTGCCAGAGCTCCAGGAGCGTTTGGCCAGTGCTCCCAGGGATGCCCAGGGTGGGATTTTGGGGTGTCTGTGCAGGGACAGGAGCTGGAATCAATCCTTGTGGATCCCTTCCCACTCAGGACACTCCATGATTCTGTGTGAATCTGTGTTTTTAATCACAAGAATTCCTGGGGTGGGATTTTGAAGACAACAGCTCCAAGAAGAGCGAAGAGCGTCGGAGTGTTTGCGCATTTGGGGTTGGACACAAAGCTCATTTTGTGCTTCTTCAAGAGTTTTCTTGAGGCCAGCAGGAAGGCACAAAGCCAAGCATCTGGTCCCTGCGTCCCACCCCAGTTAGGAGGCTATTAAATGACTCTTTACACACACATTCCTGTCAGCACACTGCAAAAGTGATCCAAGGATACCTCTTCCCAACACCCTTTTGTTCCAACGCTCGCAGTAAATCGGCTCCTGATCAAAGTGAGGCGAGCACTAATTGGAAATCAAAAGTCCATTAGCATTGGAAATGCCATTTCTACAGCGGGCTGGAGAGTTTTTTGCAAATAATTTGTTTAGGCCCCAAACTAACCATCATTAAATGAATGAAAGTCTCTATACGGGCACCTTTTGACATTAATTTAGGCTGGTAATGTATCAGATTAGAGTTTAATATGAAATTCTGACTTGGGTAATTAAAATCTTATTACTTAAGTGGATATTCTCAGTTTAATGGGGATACAGGGAATCGGTTTGCCCTGTTCTACCCTTAGTCAATAGTAAGGAGTGAACCCAAAGCAGGAGGACAGGGATAAGATCAGGCACCACGGGATGCTCTACCCATCTCCCACCCAGCTGAGGATTCACAGTCACTTGTGGATTGTTCCTTTCTTCTACACATGGAATCTGGCAAAAGTAGTTTCTTGATTCAAATATGCAAATTATGAGCAAATCAAGGAGAAAAGAGGGGAAAAAACATTTTTAAATTTTTTTTTTTAATTTTTGTACTGAGAACTCTGCAAGATTACCAGGAAGGAGACAAAAAAAACAAACAATGAGGAATAAGAACCTAATAATTAAATATAGGCAAAATAAACCTGCCTGCCCCAAACAGGGAAAATCTGGACAAAAACATAACGAGGAAAACATGAAATTCCAGTGCCATCTATGGGAAATACATACAGACATAGAATTAGGGGAGACACTGATGCGGAAAACAGAATTATTTTAAAGCCAAGAGAAATCTTAGGAAAAAAGTCACAGAGTAGTGAAAGTTTTAAGCTTTGAGTTCAGGTAAAAATCCATGTCCCTGTGGCAGAGAAAGTGCAACTGAGCCACTCAACCCAGTTTTGGACCACAGCTGATGGGCAGCACCTCTCTCCAGCTGGGCTTTGCTGGTCTGAATCTCCAGCAAAGCCAAGGTCCCAGTCCAGGCCATTGAATTCCCACCATGGGACATGGAAAAAGATCCATGTTTGCTCCTGCAGGGGACCTTCAGGCCTGCCCTCTCAAATTCCTGATATTTTAATGAGAATGTGCATGAACAACATCTGACTCAGGACTGGGGAATCCAGCCTGCTGCATGTAATGTGCTTTAGGAACTTTTGGGATGAAAGTGCCTTGTAAATGCCAGATAAAGCATCATTACTTTCACTTCAGCTTTTATAGCTTTGGCAAAAACGCTCCTGTCAGGATGAAGCTTGGACTGCTTCTCCTGGGCTTGGGAGGGAATCTTTTTTTCCCAAATCTGAGGAATCTGGTTTGGCTGAATTTCACTTCATTTAATGCAAAAAGGTTGAAAACATTTGACACTGAGACCTTTTTCTGAACTCAGCTCAAATCAGCTTTGTCTTGAAATGCCAAATCTGGCAAGCTCTTGCTCAGCTCTTTTTTGGAAGATTTTCCAAAAAGAAAAAAACCCTTCTCCTTCATTTCTCAATAACATATGTCCCACTTGCCATTCTTAATCTATTTTCACAAATAATTCACTACTGTTGGTACATATGGTGCTTTTACACTTCAGACTGAACAACATCTATTGAAATCTGATTAAATGATATTTGAAAAGCAGTTTGCAAACAGGACACCCCATCATCCAGCATTCCATCTAATCACAGGGAGCACTGGCACTGCACTTGATCCAAGATTGTGGAAGTCAACATTAGGACTTGTTTCAGCTGCATTCAGCTGATGGCACACGCGAAATGAGGCACAAGAAGTCCTAAATTTAGCGGATTTTTTAACTCTTTGTTGGAGGAAGAAACATGAGTGGCTGAGGGAGCTGGGAAAGGGGCTCAGCCTGGAGCAAAGGAGGCTCAGGGGGGCCCTTGTGGCTCTGCACAGCTCCCTGACAGGAGGGGGCAGCCGGGGGGGTCGGGCTCTGCTCCCAGGGAACAGGGACAGGAGGAGAGGGAACGGCCTCAGCCTGGGCCAGGGGAGGCTCAGGGTGGGCATCAGCAGGAATTTCCCCATGGAAAGGGTGCTCAGGGGTTGGAACTGCCCAGGGAGGTTTGGAGTGCCCATCCCTGGAGGTGTTCAAGGAACAGCTGGGTGTGACACAGCGGCTCTGATCTAGTTGACAAGGTGGTTTCCAATCGAACTCTTACAACCTTAATGGTTCCATGATTTAATGAAAATAATATTTGAAAAGAAGGGAGAATTTTAAACAATATACAGATGTGTGTGTGTGCATGCGTTTATGTACATATAAAAATATACATGAACAAAATAACCAGAAGCATCTTTGGAAGGCAATAAACTATTTACTGTTAGAGAACCACTATTCCCAGTACGCCCAGCACAGCTCACCAGGGAATTTTGAGGAGGACTCGGAGCAAACACGGCACTGTGCACGTTTTTGCCATGCTGCAGTGGAGTAGGAACAGGAAAAATGCCGTGGCAAACGCTGCTTTAAGGACCAGTTTACTGATGGAAAGGCTTTTGAAGTGCCCAGGGGATGCTGAGAGAACAGCCCAGAGCCCCCATCCAGGCACAGGGTGGGAGAAGATGAAGGGGATGAAACAAAACAGAGACCAGAAAGGAAGAGGAAGGAAGTTGGTGGACAAAACCTCAACCAAGTGGGATGCTGAGGAGACAACAAGAAACCTTGGACTTTCCGGCACGTGCACTGAAACTAAATATACTGCTGGCATTTCTAACTGGCTCTCACATGGGCCTGGACATCACAATTTGCTTACTGAGATAGAAAAGCTGGCTCAGGAAAATGGGATAGACATGTTTTAATTTTTTTTTCCCCTCCTTGATTTTGTGTTAAAGACATAGATTGACTGTGTAGGAATCACCTCAGTGAAGCTGTGAATGATTTACGACACGAGCAGCCCCGGAGAAGTGCGGGGAGCAGAGACGGGAAGTGCCGTGCTGGTTTTTGTTCTACACAGCTCAGCCAGAAAAATCCATTAAGTGCAGGCACTCAAAAAGGACAAAATCTCCTCGACACTTGTGTGTTTTTGCTCCTTTTACTGCTGTCCTCAGCAACAGGACCCTTTTCTCAATGTGTTAGACAATGTCTGTCCTTTCCTTCTCTTGGTTCACCTGCTGCTGAACCACATCCCCCACTAACACAAACTGATGTCTTTGAGAGTTTATGATGTTTTTTAACACAGAAAGCAGAAAGTTCCTCCCATCTCTCTATAGCTAATTCTCAGCCCTTCTGAAAGAGCTGCTAAACACCCTGGGCTTTGCTGCTATTACCAGTGCAGGACATGAGCAAGCACAGAAAGGGCTCCAAGAGCCAGAAAATATCTCTTGGTTGAACTGATCCTTCTGGAGGATTTTCACACTCCCCCAGCATTTTAAACACACACAATAATGGTAAAACCTTTCACTGTCACACTCACAGGTGCGTGTGGGTGCACATCGACCCACTGGTGAAATATTCCCAATTTTGCCGTGCAGGTTCAGAGTTAACACAAGGAGTGTGGGTGTCTCCATTTCTCCGTGGTGCAATTGGCCTTGGCTGCTTGGGAGTGACTTTGTTGGAATGGAACAAGGTTCCTGATGGAACCTCATCCAGGAGCCTGTGGACCACAGAGAGCTCTGATGCACAGCATGTGTTGGCTGACAGATCCCTGGCAGATCACCCCACATGTTTTGGAGATGGACCTGAGGAGCAGTAGGAAAAGAGGAAATGGTCTCAAGTTACAGCAGGGGAGGTTTAGATTGGATTTGGGGAAAATTTCTTCGTGGAAAGGGTTGTCCAGCCCTGGCACAGCTGCCCAGAGCAGAGTCCCCATCCCTGGAGGGGCTTAAAATCCATATGGATGTGGCACTTGGGGACACGGGGCAGTGGTGGCCTTGGCAGTGCTGGGGAAGAGTTGGACTCAGTGACCTTAGAGGTTTTTTTCAACCAAAATAATTCTGCGATTCTATGATTTAAGGTCAGTATTCAGAGAGAAAAGAATAGTGACCTTAAATCATAGTAAAATGCTTAACTGCAATTAAACTTCAGGGTTTTAAATTTTAAATTACTCTACTGCTGTGCAAATAAAGCAAAGTGACAAGCAGAATGGGTCAGCACAGACAGAAAAGGTGTCTCTGCTGGGCTGTTTGGAGTCCACAGCCCCCTCAGAGGGATGAGTGAGCAGGAAAGAAAACACATGGATGAGCAGGATGGTGGCTGAGGTGGAACAGGGCATGGCCAGGGGCACACAAACCATCCATACTCCAAAATGATCTTTCCCTTCCTCTTCCTGACTCTGAGCTCACCTGGTGGCACGGGCAGGACAAAGGGGAGCCTGTGCTGCCCCAGCAGTGGTGAGGAGAGCTCTGAGAAAGAGCAGGAACATTTTGTCTTTGTGAAAACACGAAATCAGATTGTGCAGACTGTGCATTGACCACTTCCCAGCAAGGGAAGACACGTGCAAGAGTTAAAATTGAGAGGGAAATGAAACAAGGAAAAGCTTTCAAACACTGAATAAAAGACTTTTTATATTATATCTGCCCGTGTTTCCTGATGAGTGCATGCATTGCATCTTTTGGGAGAGAACGGGCATTTTCCTAGATTCCTGAAAAAGAGTTCTATTTTATAATTAATAAAATAAAATGAAAAGGTCGATCAGAATCATCATGACAAACAAGACATGCCTGTGATTTTCAAATCTGCTGAGTTTAAGTATCTTTTCTGGTGCATAGCTGGCATTAAGGGAATATTTTTTTACCTTTTTATTCAGAGCTGAGTTGCAGAGGTCATGGCAAACCAGAACTAGGGCTATTCAAAATTATGTTCATGCTTATAAACTATCTTGACTGCTATAGGCTCTGCTATTTTCTTTAGAGACAAAACATACCCTCACACTCACTCGTCAGTATGTAGTGGAACAATCTCAGGAGCCTGAGCTTTGTTTTTCTTTTAATTTTATTTGAAACTCTTCCAAATCCTGGAAGGGTTTCAAATCGGAGAGGGATCTTACCCAAGGACTCATTTTTAAAGCAAAGTCACACAGTGCAGCGTTCTCCTTTCTGGATGTTATGTAAATGTTGAGCTCAGCCATCAATGCACTTTTTTTGGGACATGTTTTTGCCACTGCCTCTGCAGTGGGTTTCCAGTAAAGACCTTCACTGTCAGCCAACTGTCCCCTGGTCCCAAACCCAGCTCTGTCCTTCTGCTTCTCCCTGGGAACACCTGGGGAGTCCAGAGGTAACAACACTTTGATGCTCTCCTTTAGCATCGCACAAAAGCTACCTTTTCAAAGCAAAATAATGGGGAGAGAAGCGAGGGAGGAGAGCAGCTCATGCACTACAGCAGCAATGACAACACTCCCCAGGAATTTTCACAGCAGAGTTAACTGCAATTTTTGCTCCGTCTAAAAACGCTGATTATCGGATTCTACATTAAATATTAGAAGTTGATGAGTACAATTAAAATGGATGTTTTGTAAGACTGGTATAAATTATATTCTACCAGATACTATGATATAGAATCATGGGATGAATAATGACCACCCCATTCCCACCCCTGCCATGGCAGGGACACCTCCCACTGTCCCAGGCTGCTCCCAGCCCCAGTGTCCAGCCTGGCCTTGGGCACTGCCAGGGATCCAGGGGCAGCCACAGCTGCTCTGGGCACCCTGTGCCAGGGCCTCCCACCCTCCCAGGGAACAATCTCTTCCTAATCTCTGATCAAAACCCATCCTCCTTCAGCTCAAGGCCATTCCCCTTGTCTCATCACTACATGAACTTATGAACTACATGCACCTCTATCATCCATCTAGATACGATATTGTATCCTAAAAAGGGCATAAATCATAGTATTTTTAGGAATCTCTCACATGCCAATGTCCCATTCTCTGAGCATCCACAGGACTTGCATCCCAAGGCTGTTTCCTTGTCTCCCGTGATGCACCACCCGTCCTTCATCTCCAGCAGGACACCTCAACCTCTTGAATTTTCAGGATGTGCTGGGTGTGGTTTTCCACCACAGTGCCAGGGATGGACAAACAGAGCTGTACAATATCCTCTAAAAGGTTTTCCAGGCTCTGCTTACAGTTGCTCTGGAGCACAGTGCAACACCACACGGTTTTTCCTGCACCGCTATCATCCCATTTTACAATACTTCACTCACTTTATGTACCAAATGTAACATTGGCAGAGAGGGAGAGAAACAAAATCATTTAATTCTGTCATCTTACACCACTGTCATCAAATGAAAGATTGGGAAGGAGGTCAATAGCAAAGGTACAATAGCTGCAGTGCTGAAATATTTTGGATTATTCCTCTATGACACTGTGTTGTTTTCCAAGAGGGAAGTGAGGGCAATGTGTGTAAGAAGACCATTAGAAAGGAAGAAAAAAACCATCAGGAAAGATCAATGCTTGACTGAGCTATTTTATTAAATTCCCCCTGGATTTAGTCGGAGACTTAAGGCATGATACGATCAGAGCAGATTGCCTTGGGTTATTCCACTCTGAAGTTGTCCATATATCTGACATCGGTCATGACATATTTAATTTGAACTGGAAGTTCAGATTTAATGGTTGAATTCAAGTGGAACGGGAAGCACAGAACCAAGTCGGGACTTACTGTCCATGACTATTGCTGCTCACCTCCCACAGCAGGCTTTAGTGCCGTGGGGGGGACCTGGGAAGAGCCCTGTGCTCCCTGAACAGCCTTGGATGCAGGGTGAAAATCCCAGGAATGAGCAGCAGGACCCAGAGTGGTTTCCAAGGGTGAGCTCACCCCACCAAAAACTCTGTGAGATGCAGTTTGCAGCAATGAGGTGAAACCTTGGCTTCCAACAGGAATTTTACTACTGAGCGCCATGGCATTATCCTTGATGTAAAATCCCCAGGAAAAACAAAACTAAACAAAACAAAGCAAAGGGAATACTCCAGGCTGTCTAGTTCAACTGCTTTCTCATTCCCACTGAAATTTTATTTGGATACAAGTAAATAATTTTGTCCATTGGTTACTGTACCAAACAGCTGTTGCTGTTCCATCCCAACTGGTTGGCTTTAAGGGTGTTTTAAATACTGTGCTGGGCAAGATTCAGCACATAAACACTGTTATCTACTGAAAAGTGAGAATTGAGTTCTTATGAACATGTTATCCTGTGTCAAAATAGTGTCAGTAGAGCAGAACTGAAGGTATAATTAGGAGCAGAAGTCTTGTTAGCAGCAGAATTTAGCCTTAGCAGGAATATTTCTAGATTTACCTTCTCCCACCACACGTGTCCCAGCCCCAGTTATGCTCAGCCTAATAGGCACTGGTAACGTCTTGCACTGACCTTCCCACAGAGCAAAATTCAGCAGTGCCAAGTCTTTTTCAATGCTTGGAGGGACCCTGCTGACTCCTGCACTTATCTGGATTCAGTGGGGTTTGACCTCTCCATGAAATCATTATGGAAACAAATCCATGTGCATTCCCTCCACAGCCAGCAACAAACACAATGAAGAACAAGGAAGTGAATGAACATTCAAAATGTACCAATACTCCTCGTCTGGAGCAAGGAAACCAAAACAGCTTTGGTTTTGATTCCTGCATTGATGTCACAAAGCCGGGTCTTCTCAGCATTTTTGGTTCCTTTTTTTTTTAATTTGGTGGCTGTGACAAAACACAAATGCCTTGGGTGGCATCAAGAGCAGGGTGAGGCACTGATGTCTGTCCTTCAGGGGTTTTCATTTCACATGTTGTCAGCTGTTTTGTGTTGTTTAAGGTGAGATGCACAGGTCTGAAGAGAAGGGGACACATCCCTCCCTGGCTGCCCAGCCAAGTCTGTGGAACAGGGACAGAAGGGAGAAGAAAAATGACATCTAAAGGTTTCAATCACATCTGAAGGTTTCAATCACATCTGAAGGTTTCACGCTTTCACAGCAGATCCCTTTGACAGCCTCTCCACCTTCCCATTGCTGTGCCCAACCCCTCCATGGAGATGGTGGCCCCACATCACCTCCTGTGCTGTGAGAACGTGGGAATTGTCCCACTTCCCATCAACTGCTGATCCCAAAGGCTGCTCAGGAGCCGTGGGGAGCCCAGCCCTGAGCTCCACGAGCTGTTCCTCATGGCCAACCCTCACCATCCATCCTGGGGATGATGTGGGGGGCACGGGGCTGGCAGACCCAGCTCCCCCAGCACCACACTCCACCCAGAGCCCCTCCACACATCACCCACAAGTGGCACTTAGAGTTTTGGACAGCACCATTAATGTGAGAGGCACTTACGGAGATGGATTGGCATCCACCTGATGGCTGAGGTCGTTTTCTCCTCCCATATGATTCATTGGGAGGGAATTAGGGAAAAATGGGAAAAGTATGCTGATGTAATGGTGCATTTTTCAGGAGCTCATTCATTGTCTTCACCTTGAGCTTTCAGATGGGCTGAAGTTACAAAGCAAACAATAGGAAATCTTCCTTTGAAATCACGCTAAGGAAGAAAAAAAATTAAAAATAAGAGCTCCTTTATAGCCTGCCTCAACTCTGACTTATCAAACGCAAGGTGTTTGTTAGATGCAACAGGTTCCTTGCTACGAAGCAGTGTTCTTACATTCCTCACACCCCCTGTAGGCTTTGAAATCAGTGTTCAAAGTGGACTTTCTGAATTCATGAAAACCCACAGGTCTATAATACATCCCTAATGGAAGTCAAACATGACACCCTAGAGATAAAACACAGTGGCCTTACCCTCTGTTCACAGTAGGTGTCTGTGTATAATAAATATTTTATTTTACTACAAAAACAAATAACTAAACATACCCCCTGTGTTTGTTCTGAACTCTACAGTAGCTTTTGTGAGTTTACTATATTTCAAAGCTGAGATAGGAAACCACAAAGTCACGTCAGCTATAATCCCTGCTTGCACGAGGCAAGCCAGCTCTGATTCCAGCCCCACCAAGCTCCTGGGACCTGGGTGGCTCTGGCCCTCCAGGAGAGGACCCATGAGGAGCCCGGCTGTGGGGTGCAAAGCCCACCAGGCACGGCCCCAGCTTGCAAAGAATTCGTAACACCAAAAACATCCTGTGGGTTTTGCTATTTTCAGTGGTAGGTGATGGTCCTGCAGGACCTCAGTTAAACTGGAGCGTGTGCTCTGTTCTCTGAGGGATCTGGGGCACTCTCATTCAAGGGGGGACACCCAAAATACGTGGGTGAGCTGACATCAACAGAGAAGCAGAGTGTCTTCTCTGAGCTCTTTCATCACGGCCATGCTCTAGGTTTTACCTGTGACTATCACACTCCTCCACTGTTCCTCAATTCCTGGGATATTTCCTCTGAGAGAGGCAAGTGGCCACTGAAATAATCCCCTCCCTTTCCTTCTCCACCTTCAGGAGCTCTTCATTTGTGGGCCTGGAATTATGGAGAACCTCATTAGCTTCAAAAAGTGGTGGGAGAAGAAGCCTGCTGGGAAGGTGAGCCATGGGCTGTCCCTCAGCTCAGAGCAGGCAGCAGGGCCAGGGCTGGCAGCAGGATCTCCTCATTTAACCTTGCTAGATACACGAGGTACAAAGCACACCTGCTGTGAGAACATGGAATTATTGACTGGCTTGGATGGAAGGGACCTCAAAGATCATCCAATCCAACCCCCTGCCATGGGCAGGACACCTTCCACTAGACCAGGGTGCTCCAAGGCCTGTCCAACCTTCCAGGACACTTCCAGGATGGAGAATCTACCACCTCTCCAGGCAACCTGTGCCAGTGTTTTATGTTCTACCTCCTGAGGTGTCCACGCTTCTCCTCTGGCTCTCTGGGTGCAGTTTTACCCTGTTGCTGCTTCCAGGCACAGGTGACAGACACACACACACCTCCTGGCTTGGATATCATCCCTCCAGCTGGACCTGGAGGATTCTGCAGCAGGAGCAGCACAGGAATTCAGACATTTCTCCATCCAGTGCCTGCTAATCAGAGAAATGTGCTGCTTCTATCACCCGTGGATCAGCTTAGGAGACATCACTCTTCTTTCAAGGGCAGTGTCGAACCACCCAACTTTTAAATACGGATATATATGGAAAGGAAACGGAGAAATGTGCAGTAAATGTGCAGTTGCTGATGAATCACTGACTTCTGACAGCTTTACACAGATATAACTGCACCCGGCCAATTTCTCAGCTGGTGTAAACTGGCATCCATCCATGGCCTGTAATGAAGGCAGCCCAATTTACACCAGCCAGCTGACCCATTTTTATTGATTTTCAATGATTTACATCGGGCTCGGGATGGAGTAATACATCGTGGAATCAGGCCCACGAAGTATGGGCCCTAACCTTACATTATCAGGGAATTCCAAATTAGGATTTCTTGGTCTATCGTTATTTCATGCTTTTACATCTATCAAAGATGAGCTTTTCTAAGTGCTGCACCGTGAGGGTGTCATTATCTAGACACAATAATAAGAGAGTCAGGCACTGTAAAAACCCTGAAACCTTGACTTGTGGATTTATACAAGACATTTAATGTTATTTTAACATAGTATTTGGTATGTACTTTTATGTGTTTCAGTGGCTTATATCATCATTCTTACTGCACTAAAACTTCCATGTCCTTTTTCTTAAATAATATCCTTGTGTAAATTTTTTTGTAAGCTCTAGGTTTATTTTATGACCCATAAACTTTGACAATATATTAAAATCTTGGAGGAATTTAATATCAGGAGAAGATTATCTTTAAAAAATCATTTTTCCATGTTATAGAGACCTAGACACATCGAGTATGTTAAAAGGTTTAATAGCTGTTTATAAATTTTACTGCAACTGTCAATAACTTCATAATATATGAAACCAGTTAATAGGTCAACAGAAAATATTTATAACTTGCTATAAACTGTTTACCCAGGAATAAACTTAATTTCTAATGATAATGAAACATAAAAGTCAATGAATATTAATTTTAATATTTTATCCTAATTTAAACACGGTTTTACCATTTGCTGTAAACACTGTCTGAGCAGAGGTAAAAAGCACTGATTTTTCTAACTCTGGGCAAAAAAATCTCTGAAAACCTCATCAGTGATGGGAGTTTACACTGTACTGGAAGAAGATATTAGGAACATTGACCCCCAAAAAAGCCAAATGGATAAGAAATTTAAGTAAGAAACGATGCTTGGAAAGATCTGGATAATTTTAGACAACATCTTCTCTTCCACATAACTTCTGCAAAATTTAATTTTTGCCATTTGGAATGTTTCCACACCTAAATCCCATCTTTTATTCCAGTCTAAGCCTAAGCATGGCCAACCCTACAGCATCCCACATCCCTCCTGTACTGCAAGAGGCCAGACCCAAATCCTGGTCCATCTCCCCCAGTCTGGAAAGCCCAACCCCACCTTTGATATCCAGGGGCAAAATCAATTCCTATTAACACTGTGGATGTGCCAGCTCAGCTCAAAAATATCAGGATACACAAATTCCCACAGGCCCCCAAACTTCCAAATTAGGAAACAGCCTTATTCCCGTTATGTCCCCAACCAGTATCATATCACAGAGTATTTTATCTGTTTTCCAGAGAGAAAAGGTCAAATCTTCCCAGGATCCCACACGGATCAGTCCATGTTCCTGCTCATTCCTAAGCAGACTGTGCCTGCTCAGTCATCCCAACTCTGAATTTCCTGTTCTTGCACCTCCATCCCATGGCCACAGTCGCAGGAAAGGACTGGCAGGACTCTCACCATGGTTTTCACACTACAAAGTTGACGAGCTGCACCCAATTAATTTTTTATATTTAATATTAGGCTTTATTAATCTAGTATTTTATTAATAGAATTTCTAAATATTTAATGCCAATTTTTATATGTAATACTAAGACTTATTAATCTCCTAAATTTTATTAATAGAATTTTTGTAACTTTCCTNAAGGGATTTGAAGGTTGTCTTTGTCTGTTGATAATATTTTTTTAATTTTTTTTTTTTTTTTTTTTTTTTTTTTTGCCTCCCTCCTTCAGATCATTTCTGTGTTTTTAAAACATTGAGACACCAGAGGAAAAACCACAAAAATCCATCCTCTTGGATTGGGATGCGTGAGGACAGCGCTTACCCTTCCCTCCTCATTCCCAACCCCATGTGAGTGCTGTGGCCTTATTTCCTCCCCGTGAATCCTGCCAGGGTGACTGCAGCCCTCCCTCCACTCCTAATGAGCCCTAATTATACTTTATTTGCGTGTTAAGAGCGGATTCAATAAGCACGCGACTCCCCTGTTAGGAAACTCTCGGGTTGCATATTCCTGAGGCACTCTGTGGATGCCATTCCGCCTGTAATGGGATTTTTTTTCCGCCTCCAAATTAGTACCACAGTCACATAGCAAATTGGAATATGCATGTGGCTTCACCACTGATATGGCGTTGCCTTCCCCTCTTCCTGACACTTTTGATGTTGCTCCCTTTCATCGTCGTCACCGTCCTGCTTCTGCAGCACACTTCACATCTAAGGCCTTGTGCAGGGCATAATTAGAAGCTGCAGGACCAAGACATGAAGGTTGGGCTCTTGTTTTTTCAGGAAGCAGCTCAGGGAAGGGCAGCTGGTCCCTGGGTGGTTGCTGGGTGCCTGGGGACAGTGCCCACCCCACGGGGACACCCCGGGCTCCCTCGGCTGCACCTTGGCTTGGCTGCGTGGGCACCAAGAGGTCAACTTGGACGCTCTCTCCTCAGCCACCTTTGGTAAGGTGAGGGAAACACCCCAAAAGCTGAGAAGCTCAGTCTGACCTCTCCCATGGTCTCACCTCTCCCATCCCAGAACTCTCCTTCCTCAGTCAGGCCAGGGAAGGGAAGAGGTGGGAGGGTCCCTCACTGCACTGGCAGAGCCAGGGAAGCCCTTCCTTCCCTCTAACAAACCAGGGACAAGGCTTGCCACCTTCTAAATACCATTTCCTTCCCTTTACAAGGATATAAATACAGCTTTCAGCATAATAAACCATTTTCCTTGCATTCCACTCCACATCTAGCATCCACGTGCCCCTTCCCATTTGGAAATTTGCTTATAGACATCACAGTTTTGCTATAATGCAGTAAAAATGTCCCTTACTGCACTGGCAGAGCCAGGGAAGCCCTTCCTTCCCTCTAACAAACCAGGGACAAGGCTTGCCACCTTCTAAATACCATTTCCTTCCCTTTACAAGGATATAAATACAGCTTTCAGCATAATAAACCATTTTCCTTGCATTCCACTCCACATCTAGCATCCACGTGCCCCTTCCCATTTGGTGATTTGCTCATAAACGTCACAGTTTTTCTATAATGCAGTAAAAACAGAGTTTTCAGTTTGCTGTTGCACATGCCCCTTGCCATTTGGAAATTTGCTTATACACATCACAGTTTTGCTATAACACAGTAAAAATGTAGTTTTCACTTTGCTGTTGCTTAAGAGGCAGCCTAATCTCCCAAAGAATAACCATTTACCTTGGAGGAGCACTGAAGAAATGGGATTTATTGCAATAGTGCAGTTGGCTGATCACATCGTGTTTGTTTTCCTGGGAAGGGATGGTATTTGGAAAATAAACTTCTTTTTGTGTACCTATCCAACAAAAATATCCTGTTAGTGTGAGGGAAGGACAGCACCAGCCCTTCCCAGCTGTCAGGCTCTTGGAGAGCAGACCCAGGGGTGAAGGCACCAGGAGCCAAGGAAGTTGGAGTAGCTTCCAGACAGCTCATTCCCAAACTGGAAGGGGGAATGTGGACAGCTGTGGACAAGCCTCGTGCTCACCATAACCTGTCTTTATTCCTGCACCACGATTTGCAAGCCACAATTTGGGTTCAAACTGAGAGAGGAGAAATTTAGGTTAAATAATGGGAAGAAATCCTTCCTTATGAGGGTGCTGACACCCTGGCACAGGCTGCACGGAGAATCTGTGGCTGCTCCATCCCTGGAAGTGTCCAAGGCCAGGTTGGACAGGGCTTGGAGCAGCCTGGGATAGTGGAAGGTGAGCTTTAAGGTCCCTTCCAACCCAAATCATTCCATGATTTGGGTGTCACAAGGCTCATCCCAATACTTGGCCGATGTTTTTGGTGTTGGAGTGATCCATAATCCCTTTACAGACTCTTTCCTGCCGTGCTGGGCTCACCACTTGCTGCTTCATGGGAAATGTCCTATTTCTGTGTTTTTAAGAGAGAAAAAAAGAGATGTTCCCACTATTATTAATGGTAATGGTAAAGCTTGAAGGAAAAAAAAAAAGATGAAGACACAGCTGTGTATTTACTCAAAACACTCCAGCATAAAATAATAAAGTCCTAAAAACAAAAGGTACCTCATCCTGCTGCCACCCCACTGGGCACCACACCGAGGGGGTCTCCAGCACGAGAGCAATTTTCTTACAATACCTCACATTCCACAAAATTAGGCACAGTCTATGTGGTAAGGAGGGAGCGTCAGATCAGTGTTGGCTTTGAATTCCCTTGCTTTTGTCAGCCTCATTATTACAGCTCGAATGTTATTAAAATGCTGCTCTTCGTCTGTTAATAATCATTTCACTTCTCTATCTCTGCCACATGAACTTTAGAACACTGTGAAATGGGTTTTGTAGTTGCATGTTTTTTTCAAGTTCATTGATCAAACATTTGTACATTTTAATGTTATAAATAATTGAAGAGCCTTCATTTTTCAGTGTTAAAATTAACTTTTCTGTTCTGCCTTTTAAAACTAGAACAAGGGGAAGTGTAATTTAAGCCATGAAAAGGCTGCAAAATACGTGAAACTCTCTGTAACCCTTTTCTGTGAGACTCTCCTCGTTTCACTTTGATTCTTGCCGAGACTGAAGTGTGTACAGCCAGCCCTTGACAGGCTCCTCCAGCAGGTTACTTGCTAGAGGAGTTCACCTATTTTCAGAGAAGTCTTTAAACGTGGGATGGATACAAGGAGACTGTTTGAAGCCACCCAGCAGGTTTGGAAAAGCTGGGGGCAGGGAGGAGCTGGAGGAGGTGGGTGCAGCAGAGCCAGACAGGGATGCTCGGATGAAGGACAGCAGTTTATGTCTCAGAGCACATTTTTCTTCCCTCTCCAAAGTGTGTGTTAAATAGGAATGAAACCTATGGAATGAATGAACCCAGGAATGACCCAGAATGAAGGGAATAGGAAGAGGAAGAAAGCAAAGGGTTACCTCTGGGAAGGAGAGGGAAAGCAGGACTCAAACCTGCACTGGCACCCTGTGAGGACAGTGGAAAGCAGCTGGGTTTGATATAAAATTCCCATTCCTGGTAGTCCCACTGGCATCCTGTGAGGACAGTGGAAAGCAGTTAGGTTTGATATAAAATCCCCATTCCTGGTGGTCCCAGACCTTCCTGCTACACCAAAAGTTTAAAGGGCAGCAAGAGGGCTTGTCCCTGTACCAGCCCTCAAATGGGGCTGAGGAGCAGGCAGAAGAACATCCTGCAGTTGGCACAAGTCTGGGAAATCGCCAGCAAAATTAACAGCATTTGGGTTTGTGAGACAATTTGGTGATGTCAAATGTGGGATCTTTCACTACAGGTCTAAGCCTGACTCTAAATTTAGGTCAGAGACAACCTCTCGAGTGAACCAGAGTTAATCAGCAGGGCTGGTGCATGAACTGCTGGAATGAGTCATGTGGAGCGAGCCTAATATTTCCACTTTTTGGAAGAATATCACAAGCAGATGCTTATCCAAGATACATCAGAAGACACTCAACCTCCTTCATTGAGGAGCTGTGCTGGGAATTTTCCTGCGAGGGAGTTCCCGTGGGGGATGACTGGGGTTTCCTGACTCCAGCCAGGATGGAGATACTGTGGGAAAAGCAGATCCCAAATTCAGGTTCAATTAATTTTGCCAGTGGAGGCGGCCCCTGGAGCGCCTTCATCCCAGCAAACACTCGGATATGGGAGAGGACAACCTGCCCACCAGCAGATTTTGTGCTGAACGAACACACACACGAGATAAAGTTCCCTGAAAGTTATGAGGAAAACTATGAATCTTTACACTAAAAGAAGTAAACCATAAAGGCTGGATATTTCCCCACCCTTGGATTGCTGCTCACTCGCTCTGAATTTTATGAAAACGGTGTTGAGTGAAATGGAGATTTACTGAAAACACTAAAGCCAGTGTTGATGGAGCAAACTACCCCTGACATGGCTCTGCCTGAACTCATTCCAAAGCCAGCATTCCCAGAGCCGCTGTGATGCCAGGAAAAGACAGAGCCCATTCCTCAGTGCCAGCTTAAGAAAATGGGCAAAGATTTCTGCAGCAAATCCAGCTTGGCCTGAGCTGTACCCCCGGGCAAAAGCCAGGTCTGGCCACCCAGAGCAGCACTTTGTGCCATGGGCGTTGGGGTAAGAGCCAAAATGGCAGATTTAAACCCAGGAAATTGCAATAGTTGCCTACTTGTGGCATCACGCTCCAGAGAGCTGTAAATTGGAAGAACCCTAAGAGGAAGTGAAAGAAAAGGCAAATCCAGAAAATGAATGCTTGGTTCCTTTGCTATCAACCACAGCTTTGATTTCTCATATGCTTCTCCTGCACAAAACAATGGTTTAAGAAGTGAAGAGTGAAAAAAAAAAAAAAAAAATCAGATGTATGTTGAACTGAGCTGAAATAATAGGTAGGGTGAGGTTCTGTTTTCGATATCCCACTGTTAGCTCCAGGAGATCGGGAGGAAGGAAGACTTACCTCATCTCCCCAGCTGACAGAAAAGAAAAAAAACCAGAAATAAATAAGAAAAGAATACAGGGGGAAAAAAAGACAGCTTTTAGAGACTGTCACAGTTTGAGGGCACACATGGCTCATTCTTGCAAAACCCATCCCTCAGTGTGCTGTGCACATTCCTGTTATCCTCCTCAGCAGGGGAATTGGGGAATGTTCCTTGGGCAGAAGTTGGACCATCAGGGACAGCCCCTCGCTGTGGATCCTGAGATGTGGCTCCCACCCCACTCCCTTTGGCTCTGGTGCCAGTTTGCCCGAGTGCCAACACCCCAAAAAGAACTTTTTGCAGTTATTTCTTGGAGCTGCTTAGCAGAACTACAGCCCCATGGTGCACGGCGTTATCGGCCCCTCCAACATCCACTCCAGCCCTCGGAATTAATCTTGGAATTCTCTACATCTTCCAAGTTTGGGTCCACAGGAGGTTTTCCCCTTTTTTCCCTGCGCAGCGAGTGCCCGACTGGTGGGGATGGATTAAGACAAGCACAAGCAACACTGCGTGGTAAATTCTTTCTTTGCATGACAGCTGGTTTGAATGTGTTACAGGATTGAGGGAAACATTGGTTCCATATTCAAAAAGAGCCTCAGCTTTTCCAAAAGGCTTTGGCTCATCCACAAGAAGTTCAGCTGCTGATATTTGCTTATTTAATTCTTTACCAAACATGCAGAATCTCTGACAACCATTTGTTTAAATTACTTACACAACTTGCCGTTTTAATCTTTTTTTCCTATTAATCTGTGACAAACCATGGAATTTAATATTTTTTACCATGACTAATGTATGAAATTTGCTAGCTTTGTCTGTAATTTACAGAGAGCCCTGAATAATTGAGCCTTTAAGTTTAAAGGCTTATATTTTGTTATTCTAGCTGTGATGGCTTGTAATGGTTTGAAGAACCTGAGGGGCTTTAGTGATGGGTGCCAATAAAAAATACCAAAACTGATCTCAGCCCTCCTTGTTTTCCTCTGTTGGCCTCCAATTATCATAGGGAAGGAGAAATGAAAGAAAATAAATAAGAGACAACATGGAGAGGGGGGAAGACCAAGGAATGAATGTATTTCAGTGATTGCAGAGGGTTTCCAGCACCTCTGCTGTCAAATCTCAGCCTACACATTCTTTACCCTTGTTTAAAACATTAATGCTTTGCACTGTCAACCACAGCTGTTTCAGAAATAAAAATTATAACAAAAATGTAGGTAAATGGTCAATCTCTACAACCTGCAGGCATCCCCAGTCCTAGCACAGATACCTGCTTCCCCAGCCACGAGGATCTCTGAATTCAGTAAAGCTGAACCAGCTCGAGGCCCTCAGGAGACACGGATTGAGGGGCAGCTTCGCCTTTACAAGATGAAGCCACGCTTTTCCAGGTCATCTCTACACTCACAACGGTGACACGAGCAAATTGCCACCTGAACCAGAAGAAACAGAGACCCAGTGACCCCCAGGCACTGGCCAGGTTTGGGTAGCTGAATGAAGGGGCAGGACCTCACCTTTCCCAGAGCTCCAGCCCACATCTGCTCTGCCAGGAAGCTGCAAGGACTTTGATCCACAAACCGCTCGCTCACGGACCCGTAACGACCCAGTAACTGCTCAGAGGACAATCCCTAGAGGAACATTCCCTAATCTCCACATGGAAGGATGAGACTGAAGACCAGGAGCATCCTGGCGACCGCTGAAACACAACAAGCACTGGTGAGATCTCTCTCTCTCTCATCTGGGAGGAAGAAAAGAGCACAAAGAAGCTGCTGCTGCACGTAAACACCGGAAAATAGGTCTTGGAATGATGCAGAATACCAAGTGATCTAATGGCACCTTAGCCTTAAACCAGAGAGCACGGAAAGCCTTGGCACAAGGATGTTATATATATATTCCTCAGGTCATGTTATTTCTTTTAAATATTAATCAGAAAAATTGGAAAGCTTTATTATAAAGATGACAAATGCTACCGTGCCTCGAGGAAAGGTTGCGCACAGGATGTGCAAACTCGTACTTATTTGATTCAACATGGTGACTGTGGGCTGCACTTTTAATGAGGGAAATAAAACATCCTCTTAATTGGCTATAAAAGGATGTGCACCATAGACTTACTGAAACATTAGGCTGCATAGTTAGGACCTACTTTGTAACAATGCCTCATATTTATTAATATTATTTTTATTGGTTGCGAAATCTATGAGTTTATCTATATGATAGGAACAAAAGGCTTTTTCTTTTTTTGCCTTTTTTTTTTTTTTTTTTAAGGGGGAAAGAGAGAAAGAAAGAAATTCTTATTTTACACAGGGTAAATTGAAAACATCAGCATACCCTACAGAGTAATAGCACTTTATCATGATTTATACATGGGAACATAACTGTTGCCAAAAAACATAGGTGACCTCTCCCTACCCTATATTAATAATTACAGTATGGAGATGGAAGCATGATATGTAGGACACTCCTCTCTGCTACAAAAAATAAGGGGGGAATTGTGTAAAAAACATAAAAAAAGAGGGGAATCTGACTAGGAAGTGTTGACAGGCGTCGCATCTCGTGCAATAAAAAACACATTATTGGAATCTACCCAAAACACAGGTTTTATTCCAACTGTTCATGCTACATATTTATTTATTTTTATTTTAAATTAAGGAAGAACACACTCTGAACACCCTTTCTGTTCAGGCTCTGGTGAGCACAGAGCACCTCTCTGAACCCTGCTGTGAAATACAAACTACAGGAAGAGGCTGACAGAGCCAGAGCCAAACACTTGGTGACAACGCTTGAATCCCAGGCAGAGAGTTCTGGGGTCATTTGAGGGGTTTTTGTGTTTCTTAACAGGTCCCTCCATCCACCAGGTTAAGGCCATTTTCCCCATATGAGTTTAAGTATTATATAAATGAGATTAGAAAAACTATGGAGAATGATAACAGCATTTTTTTAATACAGATGCCACTTTTTCAAAAGGCATTTTTCCTGGCCTCCCTCCGAAAAAGTTTAAACCCATCCTTTAAAGACCCAGCTGAAGCTTTCCTTTGAATGACTCCAGTTGTGACACCCAAAAAAGGGAGGGGATCCCACTCAGGAGCCTCTGCACTCACTGCCAGCACTGAGATTGCTGAGGCTGCTGCCAGCCCCCTTCCCAAGACACCAGCCTTGATGTGTAATTTAAAAAATAAAGCCAAAAGCACCCTCTAGAATACAGAGTGCAGAAGAAATAAATAAAAAAAAAAGCAGCAAAGATTCCGTTTACAAATTCATGTTGAAACCCGTTAGTGATTGTGTTCATAAGAGTTTTTATAAAGCTCCGTTACAGTCTTAAAACCTGACATATGATGGAGCTTCCTGGATTAAATATCCCTGATACTTTTTTTTCCCCAGTAGACAAGGCAGGAAGAAATCTTCTTCCAAGCTCCACAGTTGATTTTCCAGATTTTCATATCCTCAGGCTTATGAAATGCCGATCCAGAAGGAACACACCATCACTCTGTGCTAACTCCTTTCTTTGTTTTTGCCTTTTTAGGGAACAGCGGGGCTGGACACAGCACAGGTGAGGAGCAGCACTAAATCCAGCTGCACTGGGGAGCCTTGGCTGGAGCAGACACATTGTTTCTCCTGAATGCCAGGTTTAAACTCTCCTCCTTTAGGGCTGAGACCTCTGGAGGGACTGGACAGAAGAAATCTGACACCCACAAAAAAATTAAGGCCTCGATTTTAGAGCAAACCTAATGGCAGACACCCAGCAGCATCTTTATATCAGGTAAGATAAAGCAGCAATAGGCTGTACCGATTTAAATCCCCTCTTCTTTATTTTTCTTAGGCGAGTTTTGTTTCCCACTGAACCTTTCAGGCCCTGGAAAATGTTAAACTAAGGCAGGAAGCACAGGTTTAAATTATGTCAGACAAGATCAGACAGTGCCTGGAGCAGACAGGCTCTCTGCAGCTCCTCGCTGTGATGCTGCTCGGGCAGCCTTCTGGGAGAGCAGCAGGAGCTGGGGAGCAGCGGGCAGAGCTGGAAAACACGGCTGGAAAATAACACAGCTCCCTTTGCTGGAATTCACCCCCACATCCCGCTGCAGTGGCCTGGGATGTCCCTTTGGGATGGGGTGTCCCATCGGCGCTTGTCCCGGTTATCCAAAATATCCACCGGTACTTTGCTCTCTGCAGCCTCGTGGAACGGCAGGACCAGTGATGCTTGAAAAATAACTCTGAGTGCTGTGGAAAATACAGGGAACAGTTCTTAACACGACCTCTGGCTTCCTCAGAAAATTGGAATTACCAGTTCTGCATCATAACGTGCAGATCCCAGAAATTCTACAGGATTAGGCACCTGAATTTAAGGAGAGTGTTTCTGCACACCCAGTCCCTGCAGCAGCTATTTTGATACCAGCTCATTGCTAAAACCAACACTCAAGTTCACTTTATCCTATTTCCAGCAATTATAGCTACTTCAAATAGGGAATTTTAATGCAAGAAGTAGAATAAATGTCATTCCTGGAACACGTACATTACTGTAATCTAATGTGAGTAAGAAGTCACTTGAGATGGAGAAACGCAACAGCCCCTTTAGGGCTAGTGCCACAGCAGAGGCAACAAAAGGGAAACCCTCGTTAATCCATTGGAAATATCATGTTAATAAATGAAAATGAGATAATGACTTTTGTGGCTAGCTGAATCTTGTCTAAAGCCTCTTATGAGCTTCATGTGTCTCAATTAGGGACTGTGTTACAAGGTAAAAAAAAAAAAAAAAATCAGCTGCGGGCTGAACACAATAAAAAACAAAGTTAAATAAGGAAATGTACTTGGGATTATTATTATTGCAACCCTCCTGCCTGACCTAGAAGTGTCTTATGGTACAGATCCACCCCGAGCTCCCATTACAGCTTTTAATTGGAATTTCAGCAGCTGCTCCCGCAATGTGAGCAACGATGGAGGTTTCCTTTTCTCTTCCCTATCAAAGGGCACTAAGTCAAAGTCCATTTACCCTCCCTGATCCCACATCCCTCCATCACACGGATAAACTCTTGTGTTCCAACACCAATGGCAAACTCCCAGCTATCCTCTCTTAGTGAAAACCAGCACAGACCAGGCTGGGAACCAGACAGGAGGAGAGGGATGAGCTTCCCACCGGGCAGGGAGGGCACAGAACCTCCCAAATTTCAGTGTCTGGGCAGGGAAGGAGGAATCTGCCCCCAGCAGACTATTCCTTACAGATTTGATGTTTGCAGTCTGTGGTGCATATTTATCACAAATAAACACACCTCACAATTTCAGCTTTTTGAAGTTTCGGTGGAAGAAGGTGTTTGACTCAAACCCAGAGGTTCTCTGCTTCAGGAGGTTAAGAACCACCTAAAAGGTGCTACATATGAATCCTTATTAGTTTATATCTTCCTAGGCTGTTATCAGACTTGTCCTTCTACAGCGAAGATATTTATTTCCATAAAACCTGCCTTAAATCAAGATTTCCCAGTAAGAAATTTAAAAATTCTACATCCTCATTATCTGGTAGCTAGCACTCAAAAATGAGAGATTTATATGAAAAAACAATAAAATAAATGGACAGAAACCATCATCTACCAGTGGAAATGCTGTTGTCCCCATCCCTGGAGAGATTTAAAATCTGTGTGGAGGTGGCACTTGGGGACATGGGTTAGTGGTGGCCTTGGCAGTGCTGGGGAATTCTTGGACTTGATGATCTTAAAGCTCTTTTCCAGCACTAACAATTGCATGATTCTAAATACTTCACTTTTTCAACCATCTGCTCTAAATACTCCTCCTCCAAAAAACAATTAGGTTGGGTTTTTTTCAATATTTTGGTTGTTAGCTCTTTTTGTGTATTTTTTAGGCTTTTTTTTTTTTGTAGTCACAAAATGGTAACTCTTCATGAGCTCAGTTATTATAAGTTCATTTGGTATTCATGGAAATAGCGGTGATTATAATGAATTCATTTGATATTCATGTGCATGTCACATGTCCTTTGGTGGCAGTGCCATTGTCACTCAGCTCTCATTAGGCTGTGCTCTCACGGTGATGTCCCTGCTCTGGTCCTGCTCACGAGCAGGGTGCTGGGAGCAGGGACAGCACAGACACATCACACTCCCACCTCTACTCACCATTCCTTACTTTAAAAAAAAGCAGTTTTAGCATGATATGATTAAATAAAAACCCACAATTTCTCTCTCAGAATGGTTTTGGAGTTTGTAAACTGCTTTGTTTCCTTTCTGCTCCCCAGCCCTGTGTAGTTCTGAAAACGTGCAAAAGTTGCTACAGAAGAAGAATTTACAACTCAACATATTCACTTCATGCTCCTCTGCTCTTGCTTTTCAGCCACAATAATTCCATGGTATAATTTGCTTCTGAAACTCTAAACTTGCTAGGATTTCAAGAATAACTTTCCATCTGAGGGGTTATTTTCTGTGTGCCAGGCCCGTGATATTGCTGCTGAGAAGAGCTCAAGTTTAGAGCAGACCCCAAATTCCCCATTCACCTTCATAAAGAAGCAACCAAGCCACCAATATTTTTAATATTTCTGCACAAGATTATAAATGGGGATGCTCTAAAGGCCCTGGAGGAGCAAGGGGCTCAGGTCACACTCAATTGAGTGGGATTTATTTCCTTGAACCACTCTGGCCCCTCTCAAATCCCCCACTCTTTAACCACGCCAGAGACCGACCGCGAGCTGCGCGAGGCGCGACGTCGCGGGAGCCATCACGGTGACTTAAAACACAAAACGAGCACGGCTGAGGTCAAAAGTTCTTCAAAAGTCTAATATATACATCATACACATCCCCAGAGTAGCCAGCTCTATTCACCTTAATCCTGAATCAACACCACCTCTCTGAGTGCAGCCCACGCCTCGTCCTCCGGGGCCACTCCTGCGCTTAAAGTTGGATGCGGGAGCCTTGGCGGATTTGGGCTGTGGATCACCAGGGAAAGAAGCCTGGCTCTGCTTCTTGAGGGCTTGCAAAGCATCGTTAAGGCTTTGCTTCCCACCAGCCTCGAGCCTCTCGCAGGCACTGGACCCTCCAGTTCCCCAGCAGGCACTGGGAGCCTCTCCCATGAGCCCCCTTAAAGCCTCAAGTTTGGCACACAGGATCGAGGAAAGGAGGAAGGAGCAGAGAGGGATTCTTGTCTCTTTATGCAGACTAATTGTTCTGAAAAACCAGATGTGCATGTGAAACCAGCAGAAAACCCATTGGTGTTAAATTTTCCTGGGACAGATGGACAGAGAGGGTTTGACCTCAAAGCAAGCAACAAGACTTAGGTTAAGTGGCCAAAGCTTCAGTTTTTAGAAGAAACAAAGCTTCAATTTGTAGAAGAAACAAAACAAAACAAAGCAAAACAAAAACCCCCAAAAAACAAAGGAAAAGAAGAGCAGCTCTTGTTTCTGTTTCTAATGAGAAGCTCTTGGTTGAGGCCAGGGCTACCCGAGGGTCACTCATCCATCATCAAACCAGATGCCATCCCAAATTTCCTAGCTGGCACCACCAGTAATGTTGTTATTTCTGTGTACAGGCACTAAAAGCTTTTTGGGGCTTGTTTCCCCTCACAGAGGTAAATCACAGCGTGGGAAACGTGTTCCACATGAGTGATGGTCCTTCTGGCCACGGCTGCTCTTGCATTCGTGTACGAAGGGATCACGCAAAGATATTTGCTGGATTAAGCACGGGTTTGGCTCACGTTTGTCTTTTGGTCATTTCTGATGCAACTTCCCCTGCACAGCACAGGGAACAGGGAACAGGGAACACTCCCTGCTCCTCACACATGGACCAAACGTGACTCAGCTTTGCCTGCCAGAGGAAGCACAACGCAGCTCTCATGAGTTATTCCCACTTTTGGCATCGGCACAGATGCAGCTTGGAGCTGGACTCCACAGGCAGTTTATTGACCTATCAAGAAAATGTGCAGGCCACGTTCAGAGATATTTATCTCAGGAATAAATCTGGTAATTTATGGTTGAGCCGACAGCCCTGAACTGGGATTTGCAGCTTGTGCTCAGGGAAGGCTGAAAGGGGACCACTACCTAAAGGGGCTCCAAGAGAGATGGAGAGAGAATTTGGACAAGGGTCTGGAGGGACAGGGCACAGGGAATGGCTTCCCACTGCCAGAGGGCAGGGATGGATGGGATTTGGGAAGGAATTGTTCCCTGGGAGGGTGGGCAGGCCCTGGCACAGGGTGCCCAGAGCAGCTGTGGCTGCCCCTGGATCCCTGGCAGTGTCCAAGGCCAGGCTGGATGGGGCTGGGAGCAGCCTGGGACAGTGGGAGGTGTCCCTGCCATGGCAGGGGTGGCACTGGATGGGCTTTGAGGTCCTTCCCAGCAAAAACCATGCCATGATTCCATGAAAGACTGGCTGGGAGTTGCTGGGACAGAGCTTGGGCAGTGCAGGGAAATCTTCCACAGTCTGACCCTCCACCTGCACACTGCTGCAGATTTTGTGGGCAGAAGATGCAGGGACCTGCCCTTCTGCCAGCAAATCCTTCTTATTCTTGACCTTATTCATCACCAACACTTTAACTGCCTTTTGAGGATACTTTACCCACCCAGAGGGCAAATGTTTACCCATAATGGGCCCTGCTCTTGTGATTTGCACCTTCCCTTTTTGAGGTTGCACCCACATGAGCACTGATGAGCTGCCAAATCCTTGCTGTATCCGTATTCCTCAAGCAAATAAAACTTCATCCCACCTCCAGTTGAACACACTAAAACTGAGGCCCCTTTTCCCCAACAAGGACCCACATTCAGAATTATTTGTGGATAATTCATTCAAGAATTGAGGCTTTTTCCTGCCCCAAACCTATTTATGATTCCTTGGTAAAATAACTGAGCTGCACAACAGGCTAAAAACTTCACAAAACCAGCGAGTTCGGTAAGTTTTAAAACAAAGATGCAATTTCTGCTTGCCTTTTGGTGCTTCCCCCAGCCCTGACACACAAGTAGGATAAAATTCTAGAAGTTGAAGTTGTCTCAGCTGAAAGATTGAGATCAATTCCAGCTCAATCCAGGAAAACACGCAGATTCAGCATTCCTCCACCCAAACACGTGCTCTCCTCGGATTTTCGCTTTAGCATCTCCTCGAAACATTTAAAAATGCATTAATTGACTGCTCGCTCATACTCTGCAAGCAAGATCAGGCCAAACATCAATACAGGGAGGCATGTCTTGAAATGAGAGCGTTGCACATCTACGCCAAAACATCCTTTTGTATTGCTCTGCTGCTCCCAGTAAGTGCACGGCAACAATTTGCATCGAACTCGCGGGGCTCTGCTGCACCAGTCAATTCAGATCAATAGGAAAAGGCTTTTACAAAGAAAACAAGTGTTGTGTGGAAAATAGTTCAGGCAGCAGGAGCGTTTCGCAGTCGGGGTTGGCAAATCAACAGACTTTTAACTGTGGTGAAAAAAGAGCCTGGCAGGTTTGAGCTGTGCGCTGATCTCCAGCGCGTTCGGCGCGTTGGAGGCACACGGGGCTTGGTCAGGCTGGTCACAGCACCCTGAGCAGCAGGATGAGGCACTGGCACAGCTCCTAACTGGGAATAAAATACCTGTACAGCAGCTCCATGCACCTGACTCCAGTGTGGAGATGTGGGATAAAACCCTCTTGACCAGAATTTGACTTTACAGGGAGAGCTGAGCAGCCCCACGGTGCATTTGGCGTTATCTCTACAAACCTCTACTCCATCTGGTTTGGTGGTTATGGAATGATGCAGGAGAAAAAGCTTCAAAAGTGACTCACTGCTTGAATTGTGAGGGTGAATTATGGACTGAAAGAGTTCTCACTTTTTCCTGAGTAGCAGCTATTAATGACTCACTCCTGAAGGCAGCAGCGGAAGATGCAGACAAATGAGAAGCAGGTTAAAGAAGAAATATGGTTTCATAGACACAACAGCTTCATGCTCTGGGAAGAGACTGGAGTTATTCCAGCCTCTAGCAACTCCCTGTTTTGTTCCTGCTAGGAGCTTGAAGTAGCTGAAATAATAGTTTCTGTTTAGTTCAATTAGAGAACTGTCAAAATTAACAAAAAGGGGGGAATAGTGACAAAGCAGGCAGTTCTGAAAAGAAAGGAACTTCAGCAGTCAGAAACTGTGACGTTTGGATCCTGGCCCTACAAATAGAATTAGAGAATTCCAGACTGGTGTGGTTTGGACCTTAAAAATCATCCAATTCCAGCCCCTGCCATGGGCAGGGACACCTTCCACTATGCCTGGGTGCTCCAAGCCCTGTCCAACCTGGCCTTGGACACTTCCAGGAATGGGGAATCCACAACCTCTCTGGGCAAATAGGGTCAGCACACTGTGCTAGAGCCCTGTTTTGCCCAAGATTTTATTTCCTACTTGCAGTCAGATACTAAAATATAATACTAAATTACTAAAATACAGTATTTTATACTAAAAACAGTACTAAAACCAGTATTTTAGGGCCATCACTCCTAATCAAACCCACCAAGAGCAGAAGTACACAAATTGAGCAAAGCTATGACTAGAATTTCAGGTTTTAAAAAGCATTTTCTTGTTTCTCATTGGGTGAGAGATTTATTTTAAGGTTCCAGCCGAGTCTTATTTTAGCCATGTTCATTTTCCAACTGTTTGCAATAAGGAGGAAAAAAAAAACCCACCCCAAACATGCACAGTTTAGGAAGTGGATTTGAATAACACTGAGACAAATGGGAGGGGCTTTACGCTGTGCTCCTACAATCTGATGGAAAAAGTGATTTTTTAGGGCAGAGAGGAGGCTGTGGTGCTTGTCTGTTCTGGCTCACATCACATCACCAGTGTCACTGAGCATGAGGCAACAGTGGTATTTCTATTTTTGTGCATAAAGTTCAGTACACATTGGATAAGAGAACACGCATCGAGCTCCCATCGCTCAAAAATCGTGCACTGCCTCCATTTCTCTCATCTTATTTCTCCACGAATTAGTACACTACTACAGCTTTACAATTAGGCTGTTTTGCAGGTCATGCACACAGCAAAAGTATTTCTGGACCAGCACTAAAATTAGTAAGATCTCTGCTGGGTGCTTCCTTGTAGGTCAGAGCACACAGACACATCCCTTTGCTCACTGGCATTTCAGGACTGATGTACTTTTTGTTTTTGTCTGTTTACACGAGCCTGGCAAACCCAGACCCTGGCACGTGTCGTGCTTGCAGCAGTGTGACTTCATGCTCTAAGAGAGTTCAGGAATCTTTAATATTTACAATGGGATTTTTATAATAAAGGGTGGGATTGGGTTGGTTTTTTGGGTTGGGTTTTTTCCTCCCCTCCCTCATATTTTATTCTGTTTTCCTCCTGATACCACAAATTTGGGGGATTTTATTGACAAAGAGGGAGACAAATTTAAAAATGGCCTCTGGGAATGATGCAGATTCAGCAGAGGATGCAGCTTAAAAGCCAAGAAAACACCTTTAGGTACAGCTCTGCCTGTTCCTTGTGTCACCTGGGCAGCTCATTTACACACAGAAGGTATCACCCTGACCCACCACACACCTTTCCTCGCACGTCTTGATTGTTAAGATTAATTATTTGGCCTTTAACCATGTAATTAGTGAAGAGATGGGTTATGCTAGCAAAGGACAGAGCTGATTCTGCCCTCCAGCTCCATTATTCCCGATTTTCCAGCACACTTAAATGGCAACAACGGCTGCTTCCTTTTTCACCCTGCTCGAATCAAACACACCCAAATTCTTATTTCTGCTCCTTTCTTTCTTTGTACTTCTTTTATCAACACACATCCTGGGAATCTGAGTGAATTTAAGAGTTTATCTCTGCTTCATCTCCTCTCAAATTCCTCCTCAGCATCTTGGAATCTTCAAATCAGATCATCCTCTAAACAGCTTGGGTTTTTTTGGTTTTTTTTTTTTGTTTTTTTCCCCCAAGTGAGGACAGATCCAGGTTTCCCAGGCTCTCTGCACGTAGCAACTTCACAAGAGCTTGTGTCATTGCTGCTGTCCCCTGCCCTTCCCAACCCCTGGGATGTGCTTTTGATTCCTGATTGTCCCTGCCTTGGGCAGGGAAGCCACAGAGATCCAGGTGAGAATTTTACAATATCCCAGATTAAACTCTCATATTTTCATAGTCCACACTTCTGTGGGTTTAATTCTGCAGGTTTAACTTCTGGGGGTTTAATTTCTGCGGGTTTAACTTCTGCTTTGCATTAGTCCTACACCTGCTTCTCCCCCAGAGTTCTGCCACACTCACCCAGACTCACTCACTCCCACCCAGAGTTTTGTTTGGTGAAATTCCCACAATTTAGAGCTACAAATATCAAAAATGCACAGTTTCTCTCAAGCAGAGCTGATGGACTGTTCTCTTCCACCCCTCTCCAGCCTTGTACAGGAATTCTGTGCAGCTTTAATCCATCACCTGCACTTTAGTCACTTCACTGGAGAGCTCCTTCTCTCTGGTTTTTCCAGAGGATGCACAGAGCTGGAGTTTGACCCTCAGGATCACAGGGTTAAGGCTGGAAAATCCCTCCCAGCCCATCGAGTCCAAGCTGTGCCCCATCCCCACCTTGTCCCCAGCCCAGAGCTCTGAGTGCCACCTCCAGGAATTCCTTGGACACCTCCAGGGATGGAGACTCCAAACCTCCCTGGGCAGTGTTTAACCCTTTCAGTGAAAAAGGGTTTTTAAACCAGCTGGAGATTTCTCCTGCCTCCATTTACCCCTCTCATCCCTCCCTCTCACACCAACAGCCCAGTGACGTGAGCAATCCTCTCAGATCAGTGCCCTGAGCCCAAAAAAGACAGAATTAAGCCCAACATTCTCACCCATGCCTGCTTTCCACATCATCTCCCTAAAACAAATCCCCCTGATTTGTCAGACAGGATTTACCCTTTATGAAACCACGCTGACTGGTTTATTTCTCCAGATGTTTCGTGATCTCATCCTTTATTAATGTTTCTAGAGCTCTGCCTAGCACCAAGGTCAGATGTGCTGGTCTATTATATCCTGGTGTTTTTCCCAGTCCTTTTTCTCCTCCTCCCCTCCAAACTGGGGTTGTATTTACTTCTCTCTACTCCCTTGGTGTCTTCCTCGTCTCAAAGGAGCCCAGATAAAAATCTTCGTTTATTGAACCAGTAATCTCTTCAGTGATCTTGTTAAAGATTCCCCAGTACGTAACTCCTACTACCTTGGAGCTTCCAGGGATTTTAACTTATACAAGATTTATTCCAGCACAAAATTATCATATCCCAGAAACTTTGCTTCTATTCAACCTTGTGAACACTGAGGAGAAAGATACATTTAGGCAGAGGATTTCAAAGTGAGTTTGGGGATCTGGGTGCTCAGTTCCCACTGTAATTAATGGGACAGGGACTTCCAAACCTCCTACAGAGTTCAGAAACTGGAACCTAAATATTAAACCTATCAAACCTGTATAGAACATACTAAAACCTAATAAAATTGTGTATAACTGATATATGGCCTTCATTTTTTAATCGCACATTATCAGTAAATACTTAATTTTTTTGCTGGCGATATTTATTTTCAGTCCAGATCGTTCAGTAGAGCAGTCAATGAGGAGATTTTTTTGTTTTTTTGTTTTTTTTTTTTTAAGGCTGCTGGCATCCTTGGGTCCTATCTGGACACATCTGGATTGGGAAGGCCTCAGCACTGGTGAATATCCTGAATTTTGACATGTTCTGTGCTTGCCATGTGCAGCCAGAAGCCTCTCTCCTGTCCTTGGTTTGGCTCCAGCAGCAGCCCCTCAGCTCCTGGAGGCCTTTTCCACGTCTTTCCATATTCACACCCAGTGTAAAGTTTACAAAGTGTTTGTTCTTCACCAAAATCTCCAAATGCAAGCAAAGCACAAATAATAAAGAGATTTTAATGCCAATTCCTGCGTTTTTGCAGCCTTTCCCCAGCACTGTTGGCTGACTCACCACCCAAACCCCTTCCATCAGTGTTCATCTCTGTGTTAATAAATTCCACTCACTTCTGCATCACCCCCAAGAATATTTCCCGTGGTTTTCCAGCTGATCTGCACTGACAAAGTCATCACTCAAAATGTAAAATCTGAACCCCCAGGCTGCTGCAAAGGCTTGGCTTTGGTTTGGTCCCTGAAGGAGCCTGAGGACCGGGAGGAGACAGAGGACACAGCATCCATCCCACTTCCCCAGGACAATAAATCAACAATAAATCAACCCTGCACCCCCAGACCCCTCTCTGCCACCTCACTCATGCCAGGTAAAATTCCAAAACAGGAGGAAACTCCAGCAGATTTGCAAGAACTCTCTGGGTAAATCTCTACTTTCAAGACTTGCTCCTTCTGGAGCTTTCTGCCATTTTTCCATGCAGATTTTCCAGCCAGTTGGAACAACAACATCTTTGAGGTCCCTTCCACCCAAACCAGTCTATGATCCCTGAATCTGGGTTTTGCCTCACGAACTTCAGGCTCCACTCATCACTGGTTATTTCAACTTGTGGCAAAACAAAAGAGAAAATGTCTCAAGTCGTTGTTTTACTGGAGGTCTGAGTTGTTTGTTCCAGGCTGTCTCCAATGACACCGAGGCTGTAGGATATTAATATTAACAATGTAAATAACAGACAATTCTTCAGAGGGCAAAGGAACTTGTCTCCAATTTTCAAAGGATGTGCTTTACTTAACTAAGGCTAATTAGCTGTGATCTTCATATAAGCAACATTAAAAAAAAAAAAAAATTGCATGTGATTTTACATTTTTAAACAGCTGCAAAAAATTTTCTGTTTATCCAAAACAGAGTTTTAGGATCATTACCAAGTTCTCAAGCATGTACAAATTAATGTCCCCAAGATTATTTTCCTTATAATTTTTCATTATGATTATTTTCCTTATTTACAGAGAATTTGTTCCTTGCAGCACCCTCTACCCATTGCAGGGAACTTCCTTGTCAAAAATGTATTTCCCCAGTCCCAGCTTGTAAATACCCACTGGTTACTTCTTCTTTTTCTACGTATTTGTGAATTTGTTGTAAGAAACCCTGATGTTTATATGTCACACACAATATTTTCCACAGCCAGGGGTAAAACACCTCACTAGAGCAAGGACATTTATCAGCTTGGGGAGAGTTTGTGCCATGAACAAAACCTGGGGCTGATTAAAAAGGGGCTGATTAAAAAGGTATATTAAAGGGGGCGGATTAAAAAGACATTTCTGGAAAAGGTGTGGCTGTAAAGCAGGGCAGAGAATTTGTTCTTTTACAGAGAATTTGCTTTTATTTACAGAGAATTTGTTCCTTGCAGCACCCTCTACCCATTGCAGGGAACTTCCTTGTCAAAAATGTATTTCCCCNACCATAAATACAGTTTTCCTGCTCAGGATTCATGACAAAATTCACTTGCAGTGCTTTGCAGGAGTTGTGTTCACACACTGAACCCCTTCTGCAGCCAGCCCCAGCTGCTGCCAGAGCTGCATTAGCATTCCTGCTCTCGGAGGAGTGGCTAAACCTTCTCAGACTCATTAAAACTTCCCTTCTTCCACTTCAGGTACCGACTTTGCTTCACCTAAGCACAGAGAGGGGCTGATCTGTGATGTTTTAGCAGCTGAGCTGAGACATTCCCAGGTTTATACCCTCCCCAGGCCAGGAGTTCCTGCAGCTCTGGTTACAGGGTTCAGCCACTATCAAATCCATCTCATGTTTTATATGCTTTGGAGAGATCCCTTCCTTCCTCAATGACTGTTGGTGTAATTACACAAATTATCTGCTCCACCGTCACTTCCAGTCAAAGGTGTCATCTAAAATTAAAAATTCATGTAAAAACTAGAGATGTTACTCTTTTGAGCAGACAGTTCAGACCTGAGCTGGTTTCACAATGTTTGCTTTCACTTCCCACGTGCAGCGAGGAGCTGAGCCAAGGCACAGGGCTGCCTGGCCCTCCAGCTCACACTATTTCATCTTAAGCATCATTTTGTTGTTGAAATTCAGGCCTCAAATTCGTTAGGATTTAATTAAAGTACATTTTATCAACATATTGACGTGCTGTAGCCATTCCAAACCCTGCTCTGCACCACCAATGTTCATGGAAAACTCTTTCTCTTCTCCACTCCCACCACCACGGAGGGGTTTGGAGAAGGAATTCCCACGTGGAAAAGGGCAAGGAGGCTGCTCTTTGGGGTTTGTGTGGCACAAATTTGGGGCTGAGATGCGAACAGCCACAGCACTGGGCACCTCCAGCTGAATCTGCTCCGATCACAGATCAGGAATAAGCCTGAGGTGGAAAACACCACACTTGGCTTCCCTCACCCCTTCCAGAATGCCAAAGGCACTGGCACAACTCAACCCCGAGCTTGGGTTCAGAAACCAGCCTGGAAAATATCCAGGGAAAAACACTCACTTGTAAAGCTCCAGGGGAAGACAGGGAGGGAAAACACAAAAAGAAAGAAGCAGAAACCTTGAGCAATGACCCAGCCCTACTCCTCAGTGGCAGAGGAGATTTTTTGGCTGCACAGCTCCTGCCAGAGCTGGAAATGGGGGCTGTATTTTTTATAATACCTCTAAAGCAAGAACAGTTCAAATAACTTAGATCACCTCAATTATTTTATGGCCACAACAAGTGCAATCACACAGAAGTTTTTATTTGGCTGTTGCCATTTGTTTAAAGCTCAATATGAGGAGGGAGGAGCTCTGACCATTTCCACCAGTATTTATGCATCAGAGAAAGTTCTGTGTTTACTCCACGCTCTACAACTGCCTCGACAAATGAAAACACTCTGCTTTTTCTTTGGAGACAGACTTAACAATTTGAGCTGAGCTCTGAGCCTGGATGTGCCCATTGACCCATTACCAGTGTGGGAGTTTTCATACCCAACCAGTTAATTGCCCATAAAGATTCATAATGGAACATGACGGGAAGAACCTCCAGATGTGACTCGTTAAAGTCTCATGCAGAAAGCTTGGAAATCAGGGAAGCCTTGTTTCTCCAGACCAGGACATGGTTACTTCTTCTTTTTCTACGGGGTGGTTTTTTTTTGTTTTTTGTTTGTTTGGGTTTTTTTTCTTTCTTTTTTTTTTTCCTTTTTCTGAGTAAGATTGTCCAAAGAGAGAACGAAATAAAGAGTCATTTAGGAAAGAAACAGAATTTATGTAGAGATTGAAAAAGTGCTGAAATAATAAGAGAGTTTTTCTTGAATGCAAAGATTGGGCTGCAGCTGAGCTGCTCCCAGGTGCTGGCTGCTGCTCCTGGAAGAGCTAAGCCTAAGGAAAGGCTGAGCTTTGAGAGCAGCCTTACAGCACCGTGTGTTCCCTGGTATTTTCCCATCTGAGTCCTTGGATGCACAGTTTGGGGAGAGACTGTGCAATTCTTATTGGAACAAGATGTGAAGTTTTGGCTGGTTTTATACCCTGAGAAGCACCTTGCCATGTAAGAGCATCATCATGCAGGGAAAGAAATGGTTTGTTCTTCCCAGAGACTTCAGTGGGGCAGGAACTCACTGAATCTCACCAACGTGAGCTCAGTTTAAGCTGCAGAAATAAATACTGGGTGTGTAGGAACAGAATAGCAAAAATGTATCGTAATTTGAAAGAAAAAAGCTCAAAACCCACAAAAAAAAATTTGTTGAAAATGTCTTAATTTGTCTTTAAAACTTTTAGGTATTTAGGACTGAACTGCATTTTCTTTAAGGCCACAGAGAAAAACAAGAACTATGTATATGAAGCAGTATTAAAATACAGTGAAAGTCTATCAAAAGAAAAGTTTAAGCTCCATTTAAAAAATTGCTTTTCTTGAAGCAAACACATTATTTTGCCCAAAACAGAAACACAGTTTATAACATAACTCAGGAGTTCTACCATTAAATTTTGGCTGCAAACAGAGTGCACTGCCACCTGAAAAAAAAAAAAGTATCTGACAGATTAAACAGTTCCTTTATAGCTCCAGGTGACACAAATCCAGCTTCATTCACCTGAGCATTGATTGTTTCATTTGCAGCATGAAAGAAAAACAAAAGTTTACAACTTTTTCATTAACGTGGCTTTAGCAGGACTTCCTAAAAACTATTCATCACAGCAGAGCTTTGAGATCATTACAAAAAGTGTTATTACCCCTCCAAAAGCACATCTTGCCCAGATGATGATGTACTTAATAAAAACCCAGCTGGCATGTGACATGACTGATCTATTGACTCCACAGATCTCGCCCAAAAAGGGCTGGAGAACAGGACACCAGTTCAGCGAGGACGTGTGAAAAGGTCACTGGCACTCACCTGGAAAGAGGATGTCAAGTAGACGGCAAAAAAAACTCCATTCAGCAGCAGCGAATTTCCTTCTGAGTTGCAAAACGCTTCCCAGGACTCCCCTCCTCCTCCTCTTCCTCCTCCTCCTCCTCCCGGGGTGCTGCTGCTCAGTCCCCACCTGGATTTGCCTTTCCCAGAGGATTTCCTGCTCCCAGGAAAGCTCATCCCCAACTCTGGTCCCCACCTGGCAGCACAGACCAAACCTTGCTGTCCCCCTCCTCGGAGGGGAGAGAAAAGTGCTGCATCTCCAAGGAGAACGGCCCAGAGAAACCCAGCCTCTCTAAGATCCTCTTGAATCACCCAAACCTACAAATAAGCAGGGAGAGGAGCGCTGCTGCTGTTCTCCCAGCTGTGCCCTGATCTTAGCTGGAAGTTACCTGCCTGGAGATCCAGTCTGAAACCTGGAATCCAAAACAAAACTCTGGAAAATGTGAAATTTTATACCCAGGCGTGGATAGAAGTTGCTAAAATTGATAGGAACTACAAGCAGCAAGGATAAATCCTCTTGCGGCCTGATAAAGCATCAATAATATGGGAAAATGGAAGAGGACACAGTCTCCCTTCACGGGAATGGGAAGTTTCCCAAAGTTCAGGCTTTGGGAAGTTCGTGTCCCTAATTTAGGCACCTACTTTAGAGCCCTGAGGTTGAATCACCACCTCCCATTTCATTCATTTTCCTGCCCTAAGTGCTCTCTTGGAAAACAAAAAGACCAGCAGCACCGAGTCTTCGGCTGTTCACACCTCTTTTATTTCCCAGAAACTGCTTTCTAATTGTCTCTTTAGAGGTGTGTGACTCTCCTATCCGATTTTCACCATTTCCATAACAATCCTGACACTTTGGAAAGCAGTTTTACCTTGGCTGCTCTGGGTTACCCGCAAAGCACTGACCCGGGAGAATCTTCCTCAAGTTAGGACTCTGCATCCCTGTTAAAATTAGAGATAGAGGCGCTCAAATTGCGTCGAATCATCCGAGCTCCAGCATCTGTCTCTTTCTTTAGTTGGGCTGCTTTAAAAATGCCCTGCTCTCCTTTAACAGGAGCCTGCTAATGAATGCCGAGGCTCAACCCTACTCACAGCGTTTGTTTGTTGTCTTCCCGTTTTTCCAAACTGCGTTATTGATAATTTTCTGAGAACTTCCCAAGAGCATCCTGCTGCTCCTGGCTCACGAATCTCCTCTCCTCTGCCCCAGAGGTGCTGCGAGGACCCAGCGTCCTCTTGCAAAACCCTGCCAAGGAGAAAAGCATCACCTGTAAAACACCGGGAGAGGTTCAGCTTTATTAATTCAGCAATCCTCGTTAGACTCTTATAATATCACCTTTTGCAAAGAGAAAACAGTGAGGATTTTTTTCTTTTTTTAATTTTTTATCTGCTGATTATGGCCTAAACCCCTATAATAGTGGTGTAAAAGGACTTAGGACCTATGAATTGCATTTAAGAAATGTTTTAAAGGACAGACAGCACTTCCATCACACACACCCATTAGGTTTATGTGACAAATGAAATTTTACTGGATTATTTATATTTTTAAAGTATCAGCTGAGGCATTTCAATCCTGGACCTTCTTAAGTATTCGTTGCCTCTAAATGAACTGGATGTGTTGTATAATGGAATTACTAGATTTGTATTAAATTGTAGCTTTGGGACCCATCACTGTGTGATGCTATCTACTTTCAACTGGCTTTGTTTATCACAGAGAAGGGAACTGAATTAGCATAAGATACTACAAAGTAGTAAAGGGATTTTAGCACCCTGTCTATTTGACCTCCTATTGACCTGGGCTAATTCATATTCTCCCTGGGATGCTGTAACAGGTCATTTTGTATTTGGGGGGGGAAAAAAATCAGGTCGACTTATGGCTGCACGTCCCTCGTCCCTGTGGCAGCGGAGACGTGGAATTCCCTCTCTGCTCACACACACACGCACGGCTGTGCTCCTCCTTGAAAGGAAAATGAACTTTTATTTGTAAATTACCACATAAGAGGTTGTTATTTGTCTTACTTATTGCATCCCCGTGGCTGCTGCTGTGTTTGCAGCGTCGGTGGTGGAGGTGAGGGGATGGCAGGGACACAGAATGTGGGCAGGGAAGGTGTGCAAGCAGCAGGAAAGGTGCTTGCACACTCATGAGCACACTTGGATACACTCACACGAGGCATTGTCCACGCTGGTGTTCATGGAATTGCCACAGGATGGCCTGGGTTGGAAGGGATCTTAAAGATCACCCAGATCCATGGGCAGGGACACCTTCCTCCAGACCAGGTTGCTCCAAGCCTCATCCAACCTGGCCTCAAACACTTCCAGGGATGGAGAACTTTGTCCTGCTGTGTAATGCCTGCAGAGAGCAGCTTTGATGTAAGGAGGAGATGGGGAGTTGCACTTGAGGTTCTGCTTTGCCCAGCTTGGAGGAGGCACTTGACCCTAAAACACTCCTTGGCCCTCAGACTGATTTTTCTGGGAAATCAGGCTGATTTTTCCTTTAGTTTTACGAAGGCTGCCTTTCATCATAGCAGAAAATTTCTGTGGGGATTATAACATTTTCCACAGGATAAAAAGGGTTTCCCCCACTGTCTCTTTTCCACCCTGCAAGATCCTGCATACCAAATACCCACAGCATCCCTTTGTGGGAGCAGCCTCTCTGGGCACCTCTCAAGGTGCAGGAGCCTGCAGAGGTGGGCTGGGGAGGGTTGTGGGAGCCAGGGCTAGCTCTGGGTGAGGAAGGGATGTTTGATTGTGTTTAGGAAGGCAGCAATAATGCAGGCAGGGCACATTTAGTGTGACAGCTCACTGCTCTGCACCACAGCGATGACCTTTCGAGAAGCCAAACGTGTCCTCTGCTCCGAACCTTGAAAGCTCCTCCATAACACTCATGGATTTGGTCCTTAAATCAACTCTGATCTCAACGGCCTCCTCAGATTTCAGCTGCAATTCTTTTTTTCCTAGCTTAAAATTCTATTTAGCAAAATAAAAAAAATAATGTAGCTATTTAGTCAAAGGTTGTTGTTGGTAATTCCGGGAATTGAAGTCTATTTTTTGCAGCGAAAAGCATGAAATGAACTCCAGCCGTCGCTCTGCAGTGCAAGGGGCTGATGAATTACAATGGCAGCAGGCTTTATTCTCCTTAATAAGAAATTAGATCACAATAGGGATTTACCAAAATTACCTTGAAGTGTTTGTGGGTTTGAGTGATTGGACAATTTGCGCTCGAATTGTGTCGAATCATCCGAGCTCCAGCATCTGTCTCTTTAGTTGGGCTGCTTTAAAAATGCCCTGCTCTCCTTTAGCAGGAGCCTGCTAATGAATGCAGGGGCTCAACCCTACTCACGTTTGTTTGTTTTCTTCCCATTTTTCCAAATTGCATTATTGATAATTTTCTGAGAACTTCCCAGATTTCCGTGGCGACTTTATCAACTCCTGGTTCAGGTGAGAAGCAAGTTTGCTTCGGAAATTGATTAAATGTGAATATTTAGCCTTTTCCTAGCCTATATCCCTGGACAAGTTGATGTAATTATTCATCGATATCCTTTATTAGAGGTGCAGTTTGCAGGAGCTGAGTTTGGGGCTGGAATGGGTGTCAGAATTCCTGCAAGGAGCCCCTGGAATGGCCCCGTGTTTTTAAGGAAGCTCCCACCGTTTCATTAGGAGGCAGGAGACACAGGCTGATGTGCTGCATCTTGAATAACTTCGGGAAATCTTTTAAGTCAACCTTGTGTTTTAGTCAACAGGGAAGGTTTGACCTTTAACCCCCCAACAACCATCTGTTTCATTATTTATCTGAGGGAATCAGAGAGTTTTTGTTCTTTCACAAAAGTCCCTGACACCAAGATATTTCTAATAGCGGAAATTTTTCATTCTTGTCACTATTCCTTTTGAAAATACAGGTATTTTCATACAACACGTAGCTAATGAGTGAAACTTCAGAATCCAACCTTTCTCTATAATCACAGGAACAGGGATTAAAGAGGTCCCACTAGTGAGGAACATGAAAATTAATTATTGAGCTCCTTGTTTTATCCTCCCCATCTGTCTGATATTCTCGAGCACAGAAGGAGTTAGACAATTAAATTACTTCTCCTTTTACCTCGTCGGGATGTTCTCTGTACCTTTTCCCTAACTCCAGAGGCTCCCAAATTCTGCCCATTCACCAGCAAACGTGTGGGTGTTTGCCTGTGCCAGGGCAGGGGCATCTGGATTTCCTGAATGCCAAGAAATCAGCCAAGCTTTTCAAAACATTCATCTCCACTGAGCGCACTTAAAATGGTTTTTTCTCCTTCTGAGGCTTGCAGGAAATCCTTTCAGGGAGACACGAGCCTTGTAAGGAACACGAGCAAATTTTGAAATGATTATGATCAGTCTTTGTGCAAAGAGAAAGGCACAAAGGCACTGGCACACGGGAGAAAAGAAAGAGTAGAAATAACAACGAGAGAGGGATGTGCACTTGATATGTCAAGTGTGGGGGATACACTCTCCTTTAAAAACACTCATGAAATTCCCTCAGAAGTCACTGGGAAGTGCCCCAGTGCATCTGCCCAGGGCAAAATTAGACCCATTATATTTAGCTTTCCTGAGAAACCCTCGGTTTTGTAACATGTTTATATTTCTGTCATTATTTTTGGCAGCTAAACAAGTGAAGAATTTCATTTCTAGCAACTAGTTAAGACAGTTGGGGCAATTAATTTGTTTTATTTAACAATAAAGCTGTCACTCGGCAGTGCTGGGAATGAGAGGAACTCCAGCATGATGCTGGTGGAGCCTTTTCCCTGCTCGGGAAGGAGAAACTTCAGAGCTCTGTGTGTGAGTGTGTGTGTTTATCATCACTTTTGGCTCACTTGATATTGTTTTGCTTGAGGTGAAGCCAAAGGGTAAAAACTGCTAAAGTGGGCCCAGACCAAGATAAACACACATCCCTGAGACGTTTTTTGCTGAGGGATCACAGTCTGAATAAAGAATAATCCTTAAACTTTTGAATTATTTTCCCTTCAGCTCGAGCGCGTCTGCCTCGCTCATTCTGTGGCAGCACCAGGCTCGGCTTAGCTGAGCTGGTAACAGGCAGGTAAAACTCAGGTTTAGATAAACCAGATGAAAAGCAGAGGCTTGGGCAGAGCCTTTACACTCACGTTTGCAGCG
>VWZT01008678.1:148139-176665 GCA_013397055.1 Pachycephala philippinensis | reverse complement strand
AAAAGAGAGGTGGGGGGTAGACGAGGGGGAGGCTGAAAGTCAACAACTCTAATAAAAGTGGACTTGTGCCAAAGTGCAGCAAAAAGCTGCTGCCTCGGCGTGGGTGACAGAGGCTACTTTGGTTGTTCCATTTTGCTGGAAGAAACACTTTCAAGAGGGTGTCTTTTGCATTTCTTACAACAGCGCTCTACTCTCTGCAGGCCTTGATTCACATTTTTAGGGGATATAGGACATCAGCATTTTGTCATATTTAAGATGAAAGCGACATTATACCTGTTTCTAGAGGCTCAGTTCATGCATCTTATCAAAACCTATATATTATAACAGCACATCCCCTGATAAGAACAAAAGGGAGATGTTTTTTTGTTTTGTGTGTGTGTGCCTGTGTGTGTGTGTTCTACTTTTTAAGGTAACTCCACTGAACAGTGCTCTGCTTTTCAGAAAGATGAAGCACGAGAATAAAAGCCCTTTACGGGAACATTTGAAAAATTTATTTTTTTTTTTTTCTTTCCTCCAGTATGGGCTGCTGCTTTTATTTTCAAAAGCTGTTTGCCATTTTCAGAAATGGTTTACCCCGGTGTGGCCACTTGTTTTGCCTTTCTGTGAGATGTGTAAATATATTGCTTCTAGAGGTATTTGGCAAAACAAGAACAAATAAGGCTCTTTCAATAACAACAAAACCTGAACTGGTCTGAGTTTCAGATCTCTGGGCTCATTTTTCCCTCAGGCCATTGGTCTCTGGGATTTGTATCTCCAGCAGCAAACTCTGAGGCAAAGTCTCTGGTTTTTCCAGCTCTCTGACCACACCACAAGCCTCTGTCCTCACCCCCAGGTGTGGGGAACAAGGGTGAGAACAATGTTAACAAAAGGCTAAAGGCTTGTCTAAAGTTTTAAACTGGCCTTGAAAAGCATCTGCCCCCTCAGTGGGAGAAGTTTAATTCAGTTTTGTTTATTTACATTGACTTGACATCATTCTCTGATTTGCCTTTGCTCTCCTGAGTGTCTTTGTCAGGGAGAAAATGGGAAAAGTAGAGAATTAAATCTTCTCCAGGACGGGAACTCTGTGATCTCAGGGCAGTGCTAAAGGGATCACCCTCCCAGCCACGGGCAAACCACCCACAGAATTTTCCTTTTCTTTGCAAACCTTACTATAAGGTATTGAGTAAGTATTCAGCACTCAGAAGTTCTCATCCATCCTTTTCTCCACCTCCCTGGACATCAGCAGGCTCCCTGGGATTCCTGATTCCCAAGCTGGGACAGCAGGGAAGGGTTTCCTCCCCAGCTCCCTGTCTTCCCTGAGTGCAGAAAAAAATCACAATTTTCAGCTTCACCTTTCACAAAACTGCCCAAAATGCAAAAAAAAGCTCCTTGACTTTGCCACAGCTTCCCCTCAGGGTGGAGGATTGTAAGGAGACAAGATAAAGGAAATATTTCCAGCGGAGACACCCAGGTGGGCACCAAAGGGACATCAGGAAGGCAGGTGACATGGAATTATGGAATCATGGAAGGGTTTGGGTTGGAAGGGACCTTAAATGCCATGGGCAGGGACACCTCCCACTGTCCCAGGCTGCTCCCAGCCCCATCCAGCCTGGCCTTGGGCACTGCCAGGGATCCAGGGGCAGCCACAGCTGCTCTGGGCACCCTGTGCCAGGGCCTCCCCACCCTCCCAGGGAACAATTCCTTCCCAAAATCCCACCTAAATCTTCCCTTTTCCAGCTTCAAGTCATTCTCCCCGTGTCCTGTCACTCCAAGTCCTCGTCAAAATTCCCTCTCCAGCTCTCTTGGAGCCCCTTGAATCTGACCTGTGCATCACGAAGGTCAGGTGAGGATCCCAGGTTTATGTCACATCCATAATCCATTTTGCACAGCACTGTCCCCCCGGCAGGGACCTGTGTCATTTGCTGACTCCAAAGTGAGCAAAACCAGAATTGGATTATTTTCCTCACTCCTGTCACTTTTGGACTGGTTTCTGCCAGGAAAACTGATTTGTATTTTTGTTTTCTGTCACTCCAAATATTGTTGTTATCCCGGTAAATATCGAACTTGCTCCTTTCTTCTAGGAAGCTTTTGGATATTTTATAAACAAAACGTGTCAGGGTGAGATTTGCCTTGTTAGTCTGAACCACTTGGATTTTAGATGGCTTTTTTTCCCTTCACGATCACACGTGCTACAAAAAGCACTTGTAAGGAGCAGGTCCCCCTGATGTGACACCCATTTTAGGAGGGGATCTTGTTCCCAGCCATGGGCTCAGCAGCTGCCCCTCCAAGGGATGAGAAATCCTGCATAAAATCAACCAGACAGGCAGGAATATTCTAATTTTGATTTAAACCACACTTGTAAAAGTTGTGAAGGTGACAAATCCATTAGAAGTGGTGGATGGTGGAACAGGTGAGTGAACCAAATTTTACCTCTTTATAGACAGTGATCTGATCAAAAGTGAGTCCCTTCTTCTAATCCATGTATTTCTATTTAAAAAAAAAATTTATTTCGATTTTTTTAAGCTAACTGTTCTATTTGATTTTTGCTCAAAGCCTAGTGGTTTCACATGCTTCTCTGGCAGAGGAACTGCCCAAGATCTCTTCTCATGAGACAGAACCTGGAGAGATGAGGAGGGATCAGCTTTCAAATCCAAATTTGGGGCTCCTTTAACGCAGATGCTAAACACTCCATTGTGGATAAATGACATTATCAATGTATTCTTCACAAGGCATTCATAACTTGTTAATTATTCATAAAAAATACACACTTTTATTCCAATAACTTTGATTATGTGAGTGATGTGAGTAGTGTGGTGTTAGGATTAGAAGGGAGACTGGATAACACCCCAAAATTTGGGTGTGCAGGCAATATTTATATAATTTCAGTTATCTAATGATCACACTATGACGTGTCTATGAAGGATTTTAGCACCTCTCTAACAAGCAAGTGACAGAACTGATTTCCTACCAGTGTCATTTCTTTGGGGGAGGAGGGAACAGGTGAGAAAAAAGCAGCATTTGGGTTGAAATTGTCTTTTTTTCCCCTTCCCAGCCTCACTCAAGGAATCTGAATCAGCATAAACCAGGATGTATTGAACCATGCCTATTATCCCCACTGGAGAAGAGAGGCCACAAAGGGCTGGGTTTCATCTGGCTCTTGGATAATTCAGGAAACAGATGGAATGCTACATCTTTCTCAGAGCCTGAGGACTAATGTAGCCCTATGGCATTATCTATCAGGCTAGAGTGGGGCTCTGGATTTTGAAGACCATTCCCAGGTCAAACTGGAGCATAATGCAGAGAAATATCCTTGGAAAAGCACTTACTTAGGGTTTTATACAGATTTCAGTCAACTCGGAATTTGGGCTGTGCCACTGCACTTGAAACACAGGGCAAAATGCAAATTTACAGAGCCATCATCAGGGAAGGTTCTCAACTCTTAAAATTTTGGAACAATCTTATTATTAATAAATATATATTTAAGATCAACATTCATTCTGATATTTGCCTGCTTTTTTAATTATTTAAATCCTTTTTTATGTAACCTTTATGGCAAAATTCAAGAACCAGAATGGATTAATCAAAAAACCTCCAGCAGAATGACATAAAACCTCTGAAAACATTGTGAGATTTTTTTTTTCCCCCCCACTCATGTAAGCTACGAATTGCTTTGCTGGGAATACCTCCATCATGGAGTGAATTTTTATGGACAAGCTCTATGAAAATGGGGGTTTTAAATAGTTACAACCCCCCTAAAGATACTGACAGGGCTCTGAGGCTGCAATAAATCACCGAGGCACAGCCACGTCTGCTGGTGCTGGAGGCGTGGGGCACCCTCCAGTTTCCTGGTGCTGCTTCTCCTCACCCAGCTCTCTGGATCTACGTGAGGAAAAAAGACAGGAATTGAGGGGGGGATGGAGAAGGAGGAATTGAACCTGTTCAGAACTCCCCAAAAGGTTGCAGGAATTGGACGTTCACCTGAAGTTTCCTCTCTCTGCAGCAAGAGTTTGAAATTTTCGTGTTACTCTTTAAGGAGGTGAGAGTGGTGGAGAGGAGCACTGGAAATTGAGTTCCAAGTTCAAATAGAAGCCATGGATCCTGGGAAGGATCCCTGCTCTGGGGATTTCAGAAATCCCTCCCTTTTGGTTGCATTCCCAAACTGCCTCAGCTTTTTGCCCCCCAGCTGCTCGCTGGGGTTTTCAGTCCCCAGTCACCATATTCCCAAGAGTTTTTTCATGCAGCTGCTTTTGACACCCCCTTTCTTAGCTAAACATGATGCCACATCTTTCTAGGTATGGAAAACAAACCCTTGGCAAAACATATTGGGAAAACTCTGGTCACTCCTGTGCAGTAAATGGAATATTCAAAGGTGTGGGAAACATCATGTGCAGGAGTAAAAGCAAATTCTTGCAGTACTCACAATATCACAGGCAAAGGGAACTGGACAAGGAAATAAATCAAACTTTTCTTTAAAACTCCAGACTCCAAAATCATGGCAGAATGGAAGATCTTCTTCCAAATGCATCCCAGAAATTGAGTAATTCTCTGTATGGGTCAACTTTGTAAAGTGCTTATCAGTCAAGGATGATGTCGATAAGTCCAGAACTCTAGATAACAAAAATGATTTTGGAAATACTGGGTTACATCAAGCAAGAAACCAACACAAGATATGTCTTTTATTTGTCTGAGGAGGGAACAGGTGAGTAAAATCAGCATTTTGGTTGAAATTGCCTTTTTTCCCCTTCCCAGCCTCACTCGAGGAATCTGAATCAGCATAAACCAGGATGTATGGAACCATGGCTCTTATCCCCACTGGAGAAGGAATATTCTCAAAGCTTGAGAAACCAGGTTCATCCCTCCCAATCCTCTCCTTGAAAATCACCTTTTTGCCTGGGTGACAAATTCCTGACAACTCTTTTTTCAAGCCTACCCAGAGCAGGACCTGCTCCAGCTGTTTTTTCAGGATTCCCACTTTTCCTGTGGCTGTGGGAGGGGAGGCAGTGCCAGCTCTGGGAAGTTGGGGTATTTTCAGATGCACCATTGGAAGAATGGATTCCACTTGTGGGTCATCTGTCTGAACTTCTCTTGACACGCTGGAATAGCACAAGGACTGGCAAAATGGGGTTTTCCTGGGCATTCTGTAAGTTTTTGTGGACCCTGCTGATGACTTGAGGGAGACAAGTGTGCTTAGAGTTCCTAAGCAGCAAAGTCCATTCATCAACCTGAGGTGGAAAAGCTCCTTTTTGTCTCCAGATGATCCAAAACTCGAGTCTGGTACTAACCAGACCAAGGTTTCACATTATATTTTAACTTTGCGTGGATCAGTGGTGAGGGAATATGAGGACTATTGGAGATGTGGAGGAACTGCTCTCAGCTCACAGACATCCACCTTTCCCACCTTTCCTAATGAATGCTGGTTAAATTTTCCAGCACAGTCCTGAAAGATCTCACAAGTGCTTTAAATTCCTATGCTCCAACACGTATTTGTGGAGTCAAAGAAAAATCAATCCATTGCAATAACAAATGAAAGAGTTATTTTTAAGAATTAACATGCGTGGGATTCGCCAGACATTTTGAAATTCAGTATCTTCCACAACACTGAAATCAAACAAATTCTTTCAGAAGGTCACGATTAAAAAAAAAAAAAAAAAAAAAAAAAAAAAAGAAAAAAAACCAGAACAAAACAAAACAAAAAAATTTTGAGTTCAACAGTGGCAGCTCATTTCTAATCTCTAATCCGTGGGTTTGCATCTCTGTGTGTCTTGGAAAATGTACTCCTGGGCATGCATGTGCAAGTCCAATCATGGATTTTTTGAGATACCTGGTGATCTGCATTTGAGTAGTTGAGATTAGACTTGAGCCTTTAGTCTCTTTCAAGTGCTTAAATAGCTGCCTCTTCAGGCTCAAGCCAAACCAGTTTTAAGAAGTAGCTGGAGGAGCATTTAAAATTAATCTTCTCAATTCTGCTCCTGGATTGGCAAGTGTTTGGCAATTCCTTTTGTTCAGCTGGAATGAGAGGTTCTCCTTCATTTAACACTGGGACCTGTCTTTGAGTCAATCCAGGCTGTTTTTTGAGGTGGTCCTTGCCTGACACCTCTTGTCTAGAAAAAGGCACTGAAAAAAGTCAGAATAGAGGGATCAAAACATTTGAAATAATTTTGGGACTAGGTGCATTCCCTAGAAAAGGAATTCAGACATTCAAAGTGCTTTTAATACTCTTTCAAGGATGATTTCTTATTTGGTCTGGGACTCCAGGCTTTGTCACCACTGCTGACTTAGTCTTTTGCTTGATATTAAATCTCAGTTTAAATTCTGGGAGTCTCTAATATTCAGCCACACAGCTCAGCCCCGAGTTTTCAGTCTTGCCAGAATTCTTCCCAACACGTGATGTTTTCACTGGAATTTCGTGGAATCATGGAATGCCTTGGGTTGGAAGGGACCTTAGAGATCATCTAATTCCAAACCCCTGCCAGATGTCAGCCACCAGATCAGGCTGTTCATCAGAACATTCAATGTTATCCTCAGATAAAAACCCACAGCATTCCCCTGAAACGCAAGAAAAGAGAAATTTGGTGATATCACTCAATCAGCTCTGAAAAATAGGATCTGAAAAAGTTTTTGTACCTTTGCAACACCTTTTCTTTGCCATTGGAGATGACATTGGATGCCAATCCAGCTCGGAATTGGGCTCTCCGGGCAGTTAATTAAGACATTTCTTCCTTCACTCCCAAACTCAGTACATTTCAATCTGTTTAATTCTCCCAGGAAGTCAAAAATAAAGCCAGGGAAGAGCCATATTGTTGCACAACTGCAGTGGTCTCCAAGGAAAGGTTTTGCTCCCAGCCTGCTCTCAGGAAACTTTGGAAATGTTAGGAACACCCAGATGCAAAACCTCCTAAGAATAATCCAAAAATCGAGTGGGTTTTTTTCCTTCTGAAGATCTTTTTTTAGGACAGATTAGGTTTGCAACTATTTTAAGCATCTACTTGTTTTTAAAAATCTGGGGTTTGATAAAAATAAATTAAATTGAGGGTTTGTTTGTTTGTTTGTTTGTTTGTTTGTTTGTTTGTTTGTTTGTTTGTTTGTTTGTTTTTTAACAAAGCATTTTCCTGTGGGATTTTTTTTTTACTTTTTGGAGAGGTGCTCTGGGTACTGCAGAGCTTTTGGTGATCAGTCTTTTCTGTGTGCTGGAATTTGCTCTCCAGCCATCCTGGATGGGTGAACTCCTAACATTCCCTGCACATCCAACACACCACAGCAGGATGGGAGGCAGCCTGGATTTCTGGGAGACACAAGACAGCCAGGACATGGATTCTGCAAGGAAATGAGGGCATCCAGCTTTAATTTCCAAGAGGCCTCTGGTATAATTTCAGCATCCTGTTACACTCTGGACTCGCTGGTTTTGCACACACAGGAACCCAATTAGAGCTGTCCAAAAAAGAAAGAGAGATGAACTTAAGAAGCTTTGATTCTTGCAGAAAAAGACACTTTCTGCTCAAGATTTTCAAGTCCTCAGTCACAGCTGGCATGCCTAAGCTTCGGACAGAGCTTTCTCAGTTTCTCAAATATGATTTCTTAATCTTTTTCTTCTGAAGTCTAATCAAGACAGGGGACATTTTGGATAGGAATAATTCCAAACCCCATTTTTTTCCCTTTTTTTTTCTGAAAAATCCAAATGATTAACTTCCCTCTCTGGTGCACGAGCACTGCATTTCCTCATTTTTGACACAAGTGGGATTAGTGGAGGTTTGTAACAAAGGCTTTTCTGACAGTCTGCATAGCCACGGCCAAACCCAGGAATACTGGGAATCCTGAGGAGAAAGCCAGCTCGTTTCTAACCCAACGAGGTTTGGAAAAGTATTTAAACTTTTGGAGCTTAACTAAACCTTCAAACCTTTGGGTATTGTCACACTGGGAACTGTGATAACTGCAGGTTTTATTATATGTCTTTCTCCTGCTATTTAATGTCCAATTAATTTCATGATAGGGCATATTAAAAAGATGCTTCGTGTATGGAGGAGGATTGCATTGTGCTCTAACCATTTATTGTAAAGCTACAGAGGGTATTTTAAAATAAATAAATATAAATTTGTCCTAATTTTTACTTAAAAACCCAATTCTTGCTTTACTCCAAGGTTTTAAAAGAATATGGAGCATGACTTTTTTGCTTTTAGGAACACCAAGCATAGCTCTGGAGAATAAATATCCCTCTGACCCCTATAAAAATCAAGACACAAGGCCAGCATATGGAAATTATTTTCCTCTTGACCGTGACTTGCAGAAGAGATGCCTGGAAATATCGTGCTGTTTGTTGGTAGCAGCCTTGTTAAACTGCTCCCCCTGCAAGGACAATGAAGTGGCAGCACTTCCCAGCCCCAGCACAGGCAGCAGAAACTCTGCCCTCTGCCTGGGTGCCACTGCAGGAGCTGGAATTCATCTCAGCACTCAGGGTAAGTGTGGGGTGAGCTCGATTTGGAAGGCTCAGGGAAGGTTTGGGAAGCTGTTGAATATTCAGTTGTTAATTGGCTCCTTTTGCTGCCCCCAAGGATAGGTCGCTCCTGGTGCCCATGAGCTTTAAGCACGTCTCTTGGCTTCTTAGGTGCTCAAAATGAAGTGGAATTTGGGATGTGGAATATCTGGATATGTTCTTGCAGGATTGGGTCCAGCAGCAGCATGGAAACATAGAATATCCTGAGCTGGAAGGGATCCACAAGGATTACAGAGTTCAGCTCCTGGCCCTGCAGAGGATATCCCCAGAATCACACCACGTGCCTGAGAGCATTGTCCAAACACTCCTGAGCTCTGGAATGCTGGATAGGGATAATCTGCATGGCTCAGGTGTGTCCCACCATTCACAGCCATCCCAACCCTCTCCATTGTCGAGGTGACACAGAAATGCAGCTTGGTACAAAAGCTATGGATAAACTTAAGGTTTTTCCTAAAGATCCCAGATATCCAGACTTCATTTAAAATCCCAATTCTGTCCAGGGCATCCTTTTTAAATGGGTGCCTTTGGGTTTGCATCACCCTGTGGCAGTGGACATCAAACAGGGCTGGACAGCGTATCCCATATCCCATCTCGGGGTGTCCCACATCCTGACTCCATCCCCTCGGGTTCCCTGCTGTTGACATGGGATGAACTCGAAGGCACAAGAGATGCTATCAGCTCACACTTCAGCAGAATATAACAGGACATTTGCATTTTCGTTCCTTTTCTTTTCTAAGTCACCACCCACAGCTTCGTTTCCACGCCTAAATATAGAAGGGTGATGTTTGCACGTTCTTTTGTTCTAAAATGCAATTAATTTTTTATTAGCAGAATTAAATAATTAATAATTTTCCTTAAACTTTCCAAAACTCTCCGCTGCTGGAAGGACCTCATGGTGCCTACACCACACAGATCTGCTCCCTGCAAAACTTTTTAAACAATTCCTGCCTCCAGCATCGGCAACAAGGTTCAATTTTTGTGGCTGTCAGATGAAAAAGGGCCCTGCTCCTCTCAGGAACATGCAAAGTGTTTCATCCAGAGTGATATTTGCCTAAAAGATCTCTCTCCAGCTTTCACCCGGAAACCTTCTGCCAGTCGTGTCCCAAGGACCAGCTGCTGGGAAATTCAGTGGAAATGTGTATAGAGAGAGAGAAGAGGGAAAATTGTTTTGCCATTTATTCCAAACCAATTCTGGCATGAGATGAACATGCATAGGAGGCCATATTTATAAAGGGCACTCTCTATGTAGTGCTGGATCTGGGTTTGTCCCTCTGACAGCCTTAATTCCAAAAAACCAGATTAGAACTGTCCAAGATCCAACATTTTTCGTAAGTGCCTGTGGTTTATTTTTTTCCCTGCCTTTTGAGGACTGTATAGCATGGGCTATAAAACCAAGAGGGATCTATAGGATGACTGAGGCCAGTTCTCTCCTCCACTTCCCTCACTACCAGCATTAAAGTCTTGTTTATAAATACAGAGTGCAAATTGAATACTTAGCCCAGCCCTCTCCGCGCTCCTTCTGCCCTCTTTGAAGTTGAACAAATGAAGGGTTACTTCTCAGGCAAGGAAAAAAAATTGAGGTTGATTAACCATGGGCATGCATAATTTATATGGAGTTTGAACATCCTGTGAAAATGGGCCAAAGATGTTTCTTTATAAATTGGGCTCTATGAATTCGAGATGATCTTTAGCATTTATTATTGCTCAGGCAGCGTCGGGGGTGTGCTGCTCTGCATTGTCTGACTCAGTTTCCTCCCAGCCACTCGATTTAAACACTCAGCTCTCTGTCAGCATCACCAAAGCCAGGCTTTGCATCACGTTACAGCCCTCCAGTGCTGCCCCGTGGTTTGTAGGATGAGGAGTGCTGTTTGGGAGCTGTAGGATTCCCATTTGAAACGATGCCTCCTGGAAGGAAACCAGGAAAAACGCCTTGTGAGCCTAACCTCAGCCCAGGTAGCACAGTGCCTGCTCTCTGACAAACCTTGCATGTGCCTTTAAGAAACAAAAATTAATGCAAAGCTTATTACAATCCTGGTGGTTGCTAACGCTTTCTCTCTTCCACTGTCCAAGTGTCTGAATTTCAGCTTCAGATGAGTGTGGCCTGCTGGGATTTGAGCTGCCAGTTTAATTAGTGTTCAGTAATTTCAATAATGAGTGACAATTCATTGGGGCTTTTAGGTTGGTCTTCTGTTCAGAAGCAAATCAATAATCCACAGTTTTTCCCCTTCTTTAAAGACAAGAAAGTGGCATGTGAGTTACATCAGATGAGAGAAAATAAATGAGGAAAAGCACAACTCCCTCAGTAACTTGAGAGGCAATTGGCTTTAATGGTGTGGGCAGCCTCCCTGGTTTGTTGATGTTATTGGATGAACAGAAAGGTCATTAGTATCTGGAAAGGGGCTCCAAAGATTCTCACAGTAAACAATTTGCCCTGGCTGTAACCATAGTGATTTGGGTAAATGAACACAGGTATACGGATTACTACTGTATTCCCCAGGCTGCCTATATTATTGCCTCAGAAGATATAAAAACAATTGAGGCTAATTGTATGAGAGTGAGTTTATTACAAACATAAATGGAAGGGGAAAAGAAACCAGATATATTGTTCAGAAGCTTTTTTAATCTCTTAATTTTATATGTACATGTGCACATATACATGTGGCGCATGGAATGCGTCGGTGAGAGCGCTCTGTCTCCGTGTGCATTTCCATGTGGAAGCATGCACTGATAAATTCGCTCTGGAGCTGCTCTCCAGTTTGGTCCACAGGCCAAGCTGCTGCTTTTTCTTTGGTCCACAGGCCAAACTGGAATGCAGGTTTTCCCCTCCCTGCATGGAGCAGGATGTTTTCCACCACAGGTGCCGTTCTCCAATTTGGGCACCTCAGTGCTGGTTGACACCAGTTTGGAATGCTGAAGAACCACAAAACCATTTTTTTTTTTAATCTTGGAAGACTGAGAAGAACAGAACTGCCTGGAAATTGGGGAAAAGGCGTTTAACTCAAGCAAGGTGTTGATGTCCTCTGCATCACCAGTCCCGTGCTGGGGAGCCACCCACTGCACCCGTGGCACTGCACCACGGACGTACAGGAGAGGCATTTTTTTTGAAAGTGGCATTGCTCCCTTTTGTTACAGCAACAAAGAGCCAGCCTTGGCGAGGGGTTGTGATTTGCGGTATACAAACCCATTAAAAAAACACAAATGAAATACCCAGCTGGGAAGGTCAAGTCTAATGAGGTGGTCTGTTGTGAGAAGTGGTAGCTCACAGCATCCCCCATGTAGGCCAGAGGTGATTCCAAGTGAACAGCTGCTTATAATTATTATAATCTGACACTTTTCATCCACCTCAGGTGCTATTTTTTTCTCACAAGAGAGCAGATTAATTGTATATCAACTGATATACATAAAAAAGGGTTTGATAGAAGGCTTAATAAAGTAACATTAAATAGGCGCTCCCACTGAAATTCTAATGTGTATATTCTTAATTAAATTCCCTTGTACAGTACAGTAATTCAGGTGCATTTGGATTCCTTTTTCTTCCGCTGCATATAAAGTTTAAAATTATTGTTGCTATGAAACTAAAGGCAAATAGGAAGGGAAAAACCCTGCGAGTCTGACCCACATAGGCCCCTCTTCTGGAGGGAGAAAAATCAGTTAATGCTCCATCTCTCATTCTGCGCCGCATCCACGCAGGCCCTCGGTATTCTCATGTTAAAGAATACGCTCTCCCATTAGAATTTCAATAGAGCCCTGCTCCCAGGTGAAAAGGCAATATCCACATTAAAATGAAGATATTATTAAAAAAAAGAAAGTACCATGTGCAGCAGTCTATTGACATCACTCTGGAGGGAAACTGTTGATTTAGAGGAGGAGAGGTAGCTGGGTGTGTGTTTAAATCGAACATCTGATAGCGCCGCTCCGCCGCTGTTTACCGGTGTTCAGCAGCCAAACACACAATGTTTACATGACTTCACAGCGTGTCCTTCCTCACAAACCATAAAAAACAACCCGATATTACCCACGATAAGGAATATCCCAATTAAACCTCTCCTCCAAACGCTGCCTGAGCAGTATTAAATTGCAGGGTTCGCTGTGAAGAGGGAACTTCCTTCGCGGCGCAGGCGTGCGGGGTTTAATCAGACACGTTCAGAACAAGTGCTGGAAAAAATGAATGGAATCTCCCGAGTCCCACGACGTTTCCTATTGAAATGAATGAAAGACACATGGGGTTTGCTAAAGATTTCAGGCTGGGCCTTCAGAGACCCTGCTGTCTTCCAGCACTCTGTGCTTGGCATGTGCAATGGGGAGCCTGCAGAAATGGACATTTGTGTGCCCTTCTCCAGGGGCCCACCAGGACCCCAACGCTCAGTAAGACGCCCCATGTTATGTTGGATCTCCTTGAGACCCATTTGGCTTGGATCTCTTGGAAGATCAGATTTTTCTCCATGCTTCCTTGGTATAAATGACAAGTGTATTTCATCAGAATAATTTGTGTCCTTCCACTCCTGCTCCTAGTGCAAAAGATCCTTGGACAAACTTTCTCTCAGTGACTTCCTCGAGGTACCAGGGACAGTTTTGCATCTCCTCCTGCTGCTGTCCAGCACACAGATCTCCTCACAGCCATACAAACACTAATTCCTGTGAATTTCTTGGGATGACCCCAGCTTCCCATGGAGTCCTTAGGTCAGTGTTGAGCCTTCAGCGTATAAGGAGGAATTTGTTTATTTTTCTAAATACTTCTGTTCAAAGCTCAGTGCTGGACAATGTCCTATGGTGTTAAATAGCACATTCCAGTCTAATCCCAAATTTCCTTAGTGGCTGGGAGACATCAACATCTTCTATTAATTACTATTTATTTCTATTTAAATTTTGAAGTGGTCAAGTAATTTTCAAAAAAAAAAAGAAAATCAATTCTAGTCCATAAAAACCTTTAGACTGGAGAGAAAGAAGGAGATGTACCATTCTGGAGACTAAGTTACACCATATTTTGATAACATGGGGTTTAATGACCCCCAAATACTCACAGCCTTCCTGTTATCCAGTTCACATTACACATCAAAGTAAATGTGGGACTTGCAGAAAGATTTTTATATGTATTTGCAATTTACCCCCAAATATATATTCAACCCAGACAGGTACTAGGTCAAATAAGAGGGTGCCTGTTCTTTTTTTTTTGTATTACACGACCCTTTAGAAAACATCAACTTCCTCTCCTGTCTGAGATGGGAAAAGAAGAAAAACTTCAAGAAATAATTTACAATTCATCAAGGTACTGCAGGGGGAGAAAAAATGTTAGCGCTGCCCCTTACTTAACTTGATTGTTTATTGGAAAGAAAAAAAATTAAAAATTAATCCGATATCATTTGGGTCCTTTGTGTTTGCCCTGTACTTCTCAGGTTGCTGAGGTGTGATCACACAGACCCCCATGAGCTCCTCCCTCTGCCAGCTTTGCTCCCAGACATCAAAGATTTTGTCCAAAAATTCTCTGGTCTTGGTTTCCTCTGAGCCCTTGTGTCCTTGAGCAGAGAAAGGGAGAGTGGGAAACTATGGTGGAGCAGGAATATTAAATAAAATAAAATATAATACTAAATATAATGGTCCTGTTTTGATAGAAACACAGAATGATTGGGGTTGGAAGGGACCTTAAAGATCATCTCAGTCCAAACCCCACTAGACCAGTGACAGACCAGGTCTGCAACTCAACTTGAAGCTCAAAAACTTTTGATGCAGATGCAGTTTGAAAGTAAAAGGTGCTGTGCATATAAGCAGAGTATATAAAATATATTCCAGAGTGGTTGGCAGGGTTGGTGTGGATGACAGCTGACTGCAGCTGCAATGAATAATTACAGTCATATTTGCACTGGTCCAGGATATCTTTTAAAATAAATTACAGACTCATCACCCTGCTGCCTCCTGGCAAACAGAATTAAACATTAATGTATCAACAGTTTATTAAAGACAATAAAGTCTTTTTAAAAAACAACTGTACTTAGCAACTGTTAGGGAAAAAACAGAGAGCTCTAGCTCAGCTATTTGAGGTAAATTTGTAAAAATCAAGTGATGGAATATGGCTGGTATTTGGATATAAATTTCTTCCTGGAAACTGAGATGAAATCCTACACATCTTTAGATGCCTGGGAGGTTTGTCATCCTCACCACTACAAGCCATTGGTGGAACTGACTCTATAGTGGGAGTATTCAAAACTTTTTTTAAAGATAAAACCCATGGAACAGAGCCTGGTGGGCATCAGATTACCTGCTGCATGTCCTTATCCACACTCTTGTGCTGAGTGCATCTAAATATGGGGCAAAAATCTGCTGACATCATCCACGGACTCTGCTCCGATTTTCCTGTAAGCAAATACTGAAATAACCATGGGAGAACAGCAGTTAGATGAGGAGAAATGCTAAGATCCTGATTCAGCAAAAGCTTTTACAAAGGTATTTAAAGTTAAGCACATGCTTAAGTGCTCTGCTGAATCAGGGCCTGGGGGAGGTCTTGTTATCTATGAAAGATTTCTAAGTGGGAAGGGGAGAAGGAAACCAAGGTGTACAATTACAGGAGATGTCAGAAAAGTGTTTTATTATTCCAACTTGCTCAAGAAACTCAACAAAGATGCATAGAAACAAATACCCAGCCAAATGAAAGGAGAGGTGGAACAAAGGGAACGGGGCAGGGAGCTGGAGGAACAGGAACTGACATTCCAGCAGGTGAATAGCAGAGGAAAACTTTGCTGCTGGAAGGATAGGAAGGATACATGGAAGGATAAAGTACTCCAGGGAAAAAACAAAAAAACAACCAATGAAAAGCTATCTCTGAACATTTGTAACTCTCCCAAAGATCTCTTCAGCATCAGCTCTGGAAGGAAGGGGAAAATATTGGCAGTCTGACTGGGAGATGGGCTCAGCTGGTCAGAGCATGGGGTTGACAACACCAGGGCTGGGGGTTTGACCCCTGCATGGACCATTCGTTTAAGAGTTGGACTCAATGGTCCTTCTGGGTGCCTTCCAATTCCAACTGTTCTGTGATTCTGTGATTCAAGTTTTTAACTTTGGTGTTTCACCTGAGAGCAGAGGCAAGTTCAAGGGCTGAGCTGTCCTGGAGTGGGAGATCCTTCAGGCCATCAGGATGTGGAACCAGCTGTGGTGAGAGTGCTTCAGCACCACCCTCAGCCATGGGGGAGGATGTCCAACAGAACCATCCCAGGATGGACACAGCCCCACACTGGGCCCTGGCAGGAGGCTCAGCACCCCCACCACCCACAGAGCTCAGCCCCACCCTCCACGTTGGGTTTTATGATCTTCTGGTCCTCTCCACCATTTGATGACATCTTGTGTTGGATGTCACCTTGAATTGCTCAGTCATTTGGGGAGGGTAGAGGACCAATCAGCCAGTGGGGCCTGTGCAGGTTAAATCATCCCAACCTCAAAAACGGAGAACCTGGAGAACACTGGAGAACCTCTCTGCAAAGTGAAACACGGGGCAGGGAGGGGGAATGAGGTGGGATTTCCTTGAAATGTGCTCTCCTGATCCAAACCAGCTCCATTAATCCTTCCACTTCATCAGTCCTCTTTCTTCTGTTGATTATGGAGGACTAAAGGCAGAATGGAAACTCAGATGGCATAAATAGACCAAAAACTCTTAAAAGCTTAAAAAAAAAATCATTTCAAGTGACTGGTGTCTTTTAAGCCTGATGAGTCCTTGTTCTTGAACCAGGAAGGAAAAGGAAGCTTCCTTGCCAAAAAGGTTTACTCAGGTGGCTCCTGCAGTGGAGAAATGTGCTGAGTGTTCCTGGGCTGTTTTTTCTTGGCAGCAGGTTTCCTCTGGGCATTTTTTGATTATGCCCATGTAATATGATGATTATCAGATTTCAGTGACTGGTGCTGTTCTCCAGCTTGGCCTCTTGCAATAAATTAAACCAGGCCTTATATTTAGTCCTGCATCAGGGTGCTTTAATCACGTAACGTGACCATCAGATTCTCTGTCCACAAATCGGCCACAAGTTTGGTCAAATTATCAAATTACATTACTGGAGTAATATTAAAATCATGTGAGCGGGCTTTAAATCCCAGTAGTTCATGAACTTTTTTTAATATCTGCCAAGCTGAACAATGGGACCCTTTGCAATCCCCCAGTGAGCACCTATTAAAACCACAATTTACAACTATACATATCATCTAACGTGTTAACCAGGTGTTCCAGTGTTATTGTTTGAAATTCTACCTAGGTTTAAATCAAATGAAGAAAAGCCAAAAGTCCAATTAAAATCCCACATTGCCTCTTTATCGTGTGTAGGTGAAAGACATTTGTTATAGATTTAATGGCAGAAATCTCATAAAATTTTAGGCCATCCTCTTTTCTTCCCAGTTTCTCGTTTCTTGCTCCGATTCTCACAGCTTACTGGCATTTCCTGTTCTTAGCTGTAAAAAAAATAGAATAAATCTAGGAATTTCTGGCTTAATTTTAGTAGCATCCTGGACACTCCAGCAGAATTTGACAATTGAGTGTTGTCATGGGATATTAAAATCCTGCAGTGGGCCCATTTAAGCTATTATTTCATAGGCTGTCCCTTAATCAGTTCCATCCCTCGGCTCTGCACTCTTTGCCAACATGTGTCTATTTTATTTAATAGTTCAGTGACAACAAATTTATGTTGCTAAGCTCCAAAAAGTAAACCTTACCAAAATACCTCCCCAAACTGCCTTTACAGACATCCACCAAAGTAATATGGAATTCAGTTGTCTTCACTTGGCTGTAATTACTTCCAGACCCAGGCTGCCTATCTTTGTCTTTGGCCATTTTTCTCATTCCACCCCAGCCCAGAAATCGTGGTGTTTCTTTACATTTATGGTTTTCTACTTAGATTTCATTGTCACCCACCCCTCCTACCTTTTGATTTTAGCAGACCTTGACATTTAACTAGTGACCTAGCTCTCCCTCCAAATATATGTTTGCTTCTCTGTTTGACAAAAGGCTTGGCTTTTCAGTGCCCAATAAAACAAATTAATTTTCTTTCAGTGAGACAGCCTTCCCCACCCCCCTTCTTTTCTCAGGCATTAAAATTGGGACAGTGTAAAAAGTCACCGTTGCCTCGCTAATTTGAAATCCATTGAATAATATGATAAATGAGAGCAACTTTTTGTCCAGAATTAGTGAAACTGGCAAAAAATAAATGTGTCAGTTACAGCACATCTGTTCTCTTTTACGCTTTACTTAAGAAAATAATTCTTGCCAGATTTTACCCACCCATAATAATTACACAATTTTTACAGATGTAGTTTGTAACAGCTTCACTTTGGTCCAAAACCTTTAATATGACTCGCAATGAATTTACTCCTTGGCTTGCACTTTATTATGTTTTTGCAATAAAAGGGCTGAGGTAAAGTTATTTGTTTCCAGCTCTGCACCTTTTGCTAACATTTTTATAAACAAAGCTGCTAGGCTTGAAACGATTGTTGCTGTCATCACCACTGTTACCATTGCAATTACTGCACGGTTTGCATTTGGACATTTCATTTGGCTCTTGCTCCCAGTCTGTTTTCCTTGTCCTTAATTATCTGTTCTTTGGGAGCACCAGACCAGCGAGAAGGGCACTCATGCATGTCCAGCTGCAAATGATAAACCATCATGACTTCCATTGATATTTAAAGACAACGCTACTAATTATTGGAAACAGGGCCTGGCTGGGAAATTTTGAGGCAGATCCAGAAATCTCCACGTTTCAGGAGCGGTAGGGCCTTGAGGTTTGATTTGGCCCCTGGAAACACATCCTGAGCTCCAAAGTTCATGTCGTTCCATGCCAGGGGCTCGGCGTGGGCCAAGCTCTAATCGTAACAGCATGGCAGGCAGTGCCACCATCATTAGGCTCTGTCTCAGGTTTACAGCCGTTTGCAAAACTTTATAAATCAGATGCAAATATTTTCAGCTGCTGAAACTTGCCATAAAATAGCCTGGCCTTAGTCCAAATGAATCCTGACATCCAATTTTTTAAAAGGAAAAAAAAATTAAATGAAGGAAAGAGAAGTTGCTGTTTCCACCCAAGAGCAGATAGGATGTATCAGGTTTCTTTTTTGGGGCCAGATACTTAAAAAAAATGGATTCATGGGGAACAGCACGTTATTCCATGAGCAGAACCAGCCCGGTAACGATGCTTTGGAAGACAAGGCTCCGTTTAATTAACAGCCATAGACTGAGTAGTGCCCACACACTGATTTTGAGCTTGTAAATTAAACCTCTATCACTTTTAAAAGGGAGGGGTGACAAGTTGAGTCGAGGTGACGCTCTCAGCCACCTCTGAGCACGTTTTTGGTGCCCACACCGATCTCTACCCGCTATTATTGTTATTATAATTCATGGTATAAACTGTAACCACTTGCAACTGCTCCACACTGCACAACCCAATTAAGAGCAACAGAAATGGCTGCAGTTAATGGGTCCAATGACATGATAATGCCTTCAAAGGGTCAGTGCCCTACATCGCACATCAATGGCAGTTGACACACTGTTTTTTAATGCTACCACTTAAATATGCATTAGAGGTTTGAAAGCAGCATTGAAGTAATGAGAAGGGTTAGGCTTAAACTTATAAGTGCAAGTAAAGTGTGACCTGCAAATATAAGTGTTGATAAATTCAGGATAGCATTTTTTTTTTTCAAGCGTAAAAGCGCTTTTCAGACTTAGGTATTTTTAACTCGGTGTTCCTGCAAAACCTAAAGCATTTGCTGAGTTGACTCGGAGCAGTGAAGCTTCACCAGATGAAGCCTGTAAATGGGACAGGGCTTCTTTACTCAAAATATGATGGCACCGTGCCCATAAATGTATGATTTTTGAAACAGAGTTTAGGAAACCGTTCAATGTGCAATCACAACATGAAAAAACATCTTGTCACAGCTTGCCAGAGAGCTGGGCACGATTCCCTACTGCTCTGAACCCTGTCCCCATGCAAATATTTTAAGTCCCTTTTGCAGCACCTGCAGGAGACAGAAGCAGCAATGAGATCCAGGGCATGCTCCCAAGGCAGATCCCCATTCCAGGAGGGTTCCCACCTGATCAGGAGTGATGTAACAACCTGACAAAGTCCTCTTCTGCTGGCACTGGGGTCCTAGGTGTTTTGGGGTTGCTTATCAAGCTGCTCCCACTGTTTTATCACTTCAATTGCCTTTTTTTTGCAGATAGCTCAGAGACACCTAATCAGAACAAAACAAGGCTAGATATACAGGATGAGTTATTAGGGACTAAGAGGCTTCTGATTTCACTGTCAGTTCCAGTCTGGATTTGTTAGAAGTGGGACACCAAGGCCATGAGAGTCAAGTGGCATCAAATCTGTTCTGCACAGAGATGTGTTGTCTGACCCTCTCCTCCACTCAGCTGTCCCAGGGAAATTAGGTGAGTTTACTTTGAGTCCTGCAACCTTTGTGGGGTTTTCTGTGATGAAGCAAATCCAGCTCTGAAATCTGAATTGTGTCCACCTGGCCTCAGGCAGGATGCTGCACCCACAGCATGTGCACGGGCAGGGCTGCAGGGAACCCAAGGTGAGCACTGAACCTGTGACCCCCTTTTAATTAGAACAAAAAAAGAAAAGAAAATTAAAAAGAAAAAAAAAGTGTATCTAATATTTTGGCTCTTGAATCATTTTTTAAAAATCCGACATCGTCTCTCTAATCCCATCTGAACATTGTGTGCATGCGATTTAAATATGTTAATAATCACTCCCTGCTCCTGTCATTTAATCTCTTTTTTTAAGTTGTTTAGGCAGATACTGGAGCCGGTCCAGTTCCCTTTTCCAGCTGAGCCCTTTCCCTTGCACCACGAGCGCATTGTGGGGCTCATTTTTGGGAGATAAGAGAACATCTCAGCCCTGCAGTACTCACAGCCCTCATTACACCAAGCCATTTACCCAGCGCCGGCGCGGTGCCGCTCGCTCTCTCCCCAAGCCCGAGCCTGAGCAGCACAAAGAAAGTCTTTGGTGCTGTGGAGGCGGCACATTTCCCGAGCAACGCCGGCGCTTCCTCCCCCATTTACGGGAGGAACCGGCTGTAATGAATTTAGATGATATTCAGCTCTACTCCGCTGCTTAATTCACTCGGTGGCCTTGATGTTATAGGAGATGAGCAAAGGGACCGGGGGTAAATCCAGTTGACTTGGTGTTAAAGTTAACATTAACAACAGTAACAGCAAGCTCCCGGTGTTCGACTGTCACTGACCCTTCAACACGACTCAAAAGCGCTGTGATTCCCATATTTCCCCTGCTAAAGCAAATACAAGCCCGGGTGGCAGCGCGCGGTTGGTTTTGAGCGTGCCCTGCGCTGGGTGGTCTGGGGACTTATCCTACTTCCCATCTCATTTGCCTGCAAACGCCTTCACCTTGTCAGGGCCAATAATTATCCGGCCAGCGATGCTCAGAGCTGCCATTCCTTAAGATTGGATGAGATTGAAGAGGCTGAGGCTCGGCTCCTCTGTGCATTTTCTCCGTCAGTTAGTGTATACACTGGGGGCCCTGCGAGCCCTACAGCAGAGCTACACTAACTTTCTCTCCCCTTCCTTATTATGGAGCTTAATAACAGCAGGCAGTGTATTAATATGTAAGAGATCAAGAGATTATTGATTAGAATCACTTGGCTAATATCCCCTGTCTGTCATGTAGTTCAGCAGCCCTTTCATGATTTTTTGTGTCAGTCCATTTAAATATTCATGACAGAGTTGCTTTGTACCTCCACGGCTGAATTTCTAATTAATCTGTCAAAAGAAATACAATATGCCCCTAAGCCTTATTATTATAAGGGTCAGCTGAAACAGAGCTGGCCTGGCTAGGCCTAAGGGGTAATTAATTATAACAATGCGGTGTTTACCTTCGTCGGTACCTGCGGCCTAAATGAGTGCTAAATTAGACTCAAACCACTTCAGTCCGTGTTTGAAGCACCCCGATATGCCAGACTAAATCATAATGATGGGGAGGAGAGAGCGGAGAGCCGCTCCTGTGTAACAACATAATCAGCAATTATAGCTAGGAAATGGGGAGAAGGGGGAATTTTATCTCATTAGAAGAGCCCGAGCAGAAAGTTTTTTTTTCTGTCACCAGCTCTTTTCTTTCGAATTCAAATGATCCCACTCTAAAGGTGAGGGATCTCAAATTTAATTCCAGTGCAGAAAGCCAGCCTAATTAGTGGTATACTTTGGCTAAAATATGAATGACATTTGCTCCAGCTTGCAGCGGCCTATTAATAGAGGGTGTCAGAGTGAAACATTAAGTGTATCATTCTTCTGTCAATTTATTTCTGTCATTATTGTTTCTTTATTTCCTCTGCCACATTATGGTCACTAATTTCTTCTCACTTTTATGAGATTCTTAATGTGGGCCTTTAATGAACTCCAAAAACTCAACCACAACTCTGAAATTAAAATACTAGTCTCCTGTCAGTGTGACGCGACAGAGTAAAACTTGAATAGTATCATTCTTCTGTCAATTTATTTCTGTCATGATTTTTCTTTATACCCTGCCACATTATGCCCACTAGTTTAATTCCATTTTTATGTGACTTGTTAATGTGAATTTTAGGTGGCTTTTAATCACCTCCAAATTTGTAGAATATCACAATAAATCATAACTGTATCCCCTCTTATGACAATTTATTTCTGTCATTATTTTTTATTTCTCCTTCCTTATTACAACTCCTAGTTTCATCTCCTCCTCTGTGACCTTTACATAGTTGCATTTTGAAAAGAAGGAGCACAGCCAAAGTTTCCCCTTTTGCAGCATCTCAGTGGTGGAGGTTTGGCGATGCTCTGTCCACCCGGTGATGCTCTGTCCACCCAGCAATGCTCTGTCCATCCAGGAATGCTTTGTTTTCCCAGGGATGCTCCACCTGTCCCCACCATCCAAGCCACAACCCCAGCATCACCCACTCAGAGGGTTGTGAGCCTTGGTGTGCCCCCAACCCTGCCCCAGCATCCCCAACGTGCTTCCCTTAAGGGTTGGGTTTTAAATAAATGACATTTCATTAACAGTATTGATTGGGGCCAGTCTAATTCATCTGGGTAATGAACAGGAGTAATTAATTTAGGATGGTGGGTCCCATTTCCAGTGGTCATTGAGGGACAATCCAAGCACACCAGTGCTACAGCACGTGGGGTGCTCACTGCAACATACCCCAAACTCCCTTTACAGTAACGTTTTAAGAAGAAAACATAAATAACCGCAGAAAATTATACCAGTTCTTGCATAGAGACTCACCAAAAAAACAACAAAAAAGTGTTTTTACCATTTTTTCATCCCTCAGATAGCTGCACAGCTAAACTTCAGCCTGGCTGAGGAGAAGATGGGCTAATCCCCAGCCAGTCTTTAGGAACTGTGAATAAAGCATCTGTAAATGATGAAAAAGGAGATGAGGGGGATCTTTTTCCCTGAGATGATTGCAAACACAATCGTTCACAGACCTTTCCTTCTGCCTGGACCAGCATCATCTCTCCATATCCCTGGAGGGTGATGCCAGGCAGTGTATCCCCTTTACTCACCCAGGAAAAGGGAGTGGGGAGACCCAAACCATGCCACTGTCACTGCAGATCAATCGTGTGCGGCACTTCAACCCTCTGGAGTGCTCCAAAAGGGCGTTGAAACCATTCCCATGGGGCTCAGACCATTGCATATCTCGGCCTCGACTTTTTGCCAACTATTCCTTCTGTTTGAACCCCTGGCATGCAGGAAAATTCTGCAGGAAACGAAGCCCCAAATTCTCAGCTGGTGTAAGCAAACAGGCTTAAAGCCTTGCCCAGAGGAGTGGGGTCTGCCAGGAGGGATGTAGGGTCACAGAGAGGTAGGGTCACAATAATGAAGGAGAAACAAAAGGAAAATCAGGTGAGTCTGGCACCACAAGAAAATAGTAGGTGGTTATAACATGAATAAGCTAAGACAATATTGATTTAGATTGGATTTGGGATGTGAAGCTACTGATGGTCTCATTAAGTGATCTGGAGAAATGCACAGAGACTGTGCTGGTGAAACTCTGCTGCTTTTGGCTGCTGTGGGCCCAAACCTGCTTCAACTCTCTCTGGCAAAATTGCCAGCAAAGCTCTGAGGAGCTGCAGACCAGGTCATGAGGAATCAGCACCTGTCCATCCAAAACCTCCCTGGGAACATGTAAGGTCCTGGGAACACCAGGGGGATGTTTCATTCCTCAGGTTCCTGGAGGTTCATGAAGCTGATGCTCCGTGGGCACAGCAGTGCTCTGAGAGATTCCTGAGGTCGAATATCCTGTGCTCCTTTTGGAGCAGGAGAAAGCAAACAAATGGCACAAAGGAGAATTCTTCTGAGCAGTGTGACCCCGTATTTCCTGCATCCATCTGCTGTGGCCAAACCCAAAAGAAATACCTCATCTTTAGCCTCCAGACTGCCATGAATTAGGTGGCAGCGTGTGGGTAGGAGGCTCTGGGAAGATCTGTGGCAGGGACCAGTACCAGCTACAGCCCTGCTAAAGGATGTTCCATGACTGTAGGATTTAACTCGATCTGTATTTAAATTCTATCCATATTTACCTTTTCCCATTTTTTTTTCTGAAAACATGCAAACACACACCTCAGGATGTCACCAGCAGTTGGCATTGGTCACCTGGACACCCAGTGACATCTACAAGAGGTGGCTCATCTAAACTACATGATTTTCTTCCAAATCCAACTCCTTGGATATGTTTCATACAGCAACCTTTACATTTCTGAGCTTGAGGATCTGAAAGCGGAGGGGAGCTTTACACAACTGGATTTTGAGATCCATTAAATTAAGCTAAGCAGCATCTCTGTGTGATGTCACATTAACAAAGCCAACTCTTGCTGTCCTACTAAGGCTGTCTACAGACTGTTAAAGCATGAAAGTCCTATAATTTCATAAAAACCCAAAGTATTCAAATTTCCATACAGCAGTGCTTTTGTATCTAATTTAAAATGAGTAACAAGCTTACTCTATACATACAACAGATCATTAACTTGATAAGATACTGGTAGCATATTAAGTGAATATTGTGTTGTGCTAGCAAAACAAATACAGAAGAGAAATTTGCTAATGCAAAAGATTTTTTATGTCATTAGGAGTGGGTCATCTTTTGGTATTCAAATAAGTAAACTGAATTCCATCACTGAGCACTCCAGATTTTTTTTTCCTCCTTTCTCTAATTTAAAGCAAAAGATGGAGAAAGGTCCATACCAAAGTGAAAGGCTCAGGCCAGATTATTTTAATAATTTTATTTATTTATTTTATTTTTGGAGGGTGCAATTATCTGAGACATTAACTTTTATAGTTTTACTTCTCCTTTTGTATTTCCAGCCTTGCCAATTCTGAATGCAAAGAACTGGTTTTATTTTCTTCCAGGCTGTGTCTCACATTCCATCGAGTCTGTTTGCCTCTCTTTCAATATTTGCCTAAATAAAAGTAGATTTTCAACCTATGAAGCCTGCATCAGTAACATGCATATTATTTTAATCACAAAAAGGTCAAAACTTTCTATCTAATTTCATATTAAAGCGCTCTTTAAAATTCCAGCACACTGGAGAGAGAAAAACATTAACAAAAAAATATTTACACATGGGGTGTTTCTTAAAGAATGAATTATAATAATCTCAGAAAAAGGGCCTAAAGGGGAAAAGTACCAAGAGGACTGAGGCTGGTGGGATGGGAAATAAATATATATATGTAGGCAAATGTACACATCCCTGCACACTGTTTATACATAAATATATTGGCAAAATTTGCAGTTCTTCCCCATGCGACCATGGCAGGGCCTCAGAGTCAGTTCCTTTGCCTTTATCCATGAATATTTTGGGTGTTTTTTGTAGGAAGAGTGATTGCCTGGCTGTTGACAAGTGTGTGCTGGTGGGTACCACGGCAGGGATGCAGGAACTGCTGGGTAAAGCTGCAGGGATGCAGGAGCTGTGGGTACCACGGCAGGGATGCAGGAACTGCTGGGTAAAGCTGCAGGGATGCAGGAACTGTGGGTGCCACTGCAGGGATGCAGGAACTGCTGGGTAAAGCTGCAGGGATGCAGGAGCTGTGGGTGCCACTGCAGGGATGCAGGAGCTGTGGGTGTCACTGCAGGGATGCAGAAATTGTGGGTACCACTGCAGGGATGCAGGAGCTGTGGGTGCCACTGCAGGGATGCAGGAACTGCTGAGTAAAGCTGCAGGGATGCAGGAACTGTGGTACCAATGCAGGGATGCAGATGCTGCTGGATACAGTTACAGGGATGCAGAAATTTCTGGGGACCACTGCAGGGATGCAGGTGCTTCTTTCCCTGGATGCAGGAGGATGGAGCCCTCTGAACACGAGCTGCATTTAAGAATCACCCGGAAAGGCCCAAAAGGTGCCCTGTAAAGTACATCTGCCAGCTCAGTTTAGGGGTTTTCTTTCCAGGCGGACAAAATTCCCAGTTTATTTCCTTTGATATCTGTATTTACCGGGCTAATTTCTGTTAGACATTCAGAAAAATCCTTAAAAAGATGACAAGGGAGACGGTGGACAGAGCTATGGAGCTTGCAGACTTCTGTGGGTTTTTTTTAATTCTGTCAGCTGGATATTGACTGACTTTCTAATGCACACTCCTCTAATTCTTAATTAGAATGACATAGCTAATTAATAAGTTTTTTCCAATTATAAATTAACTTAGGATCAGAACTCTGGCTTTGCATGTAATTTCCTATAATCGCTAAAGCTACTGCAAAAACATGTCTCCTACCAACCGTAACTTTTTTATTTAACACAGACAGACAAGTTCTCACTGGGTTTAAATTTTACAGCAAATTATCTCTGTTGGGATTTATGAAGGGAAATTAAAAAAAATTCAGAAGAGTTTTCTCCTTTCTTTTTTTTCCCCTTTTTCCTTTTTTTTTTTTTTAATGCTTCTTTCTTTCTTAAACAAAGTAGCATCTCTTAATGGACAATTTCTTCCCGAGATTTAAAAGGAATTCATCTTAATATTTTAATGTTATTACAGGGAAGGAAGAAAGAGAGCAGGTGATAATTCGTTTTTTCATAACTGTTACCACCTTTTCATGGTTTCTGCAAAAATGATTTGGGAGGATCCCGCATGCTGCTCATTTATAGAATCTTAACTGGAGAGACACTTATCTCTTTAGTAATGAACCAGTGTAATTAAAGGTGGGAATGTGGAAGAGTTCAGGCACTGGCAACATGTCACATAGTTGGCTGCTGCAATTCCTCAGTGGTTTATCAAAGACTACTCCTTTAATATGGAGATTACACTTATGTACTTGTCTGAACTTGAAAGGCATTTGCCTAATTTACTTATTAATGAGATGTAAATCTATTTGTACGGCACGTCACAAGTTTCCCGAAATCGCTGCTACTTAACCGGTGATAAACCCTATGATTTAAACGAAAAATAATACATTTAGCTTTCCACATTCATTCTGTTAAAAATTGATATAGTCTATGTTAAATTTATTAATATTGCTTGCTGTCATTCAGTTTGCAGCTCTTACTGAAATATGACTTGACAGCGGCCGCATTAAAGATGTATGCCATTGTATTCAACAAAGATTAATGAAGCCCGGTAAAAATAGCTGTAAAAGAGAAAGTGATCCGAATGTAAAATCAGTGAATTAAATGAGGCCTTGCATACCATTTGTTAATATGCATGAGGAGGGAGGCAGCGAATGAAAATGTCTCCCTGCAAAGTTCATTTGGGAATGTTTCAATATTGTCTGAATATCACCAAACTATTGAACGGCGGCTTTAATAGAGCCCCGCGTAGCGCCGGGGTCCGCGCGTGCCGCGAGAGGGGCTGGCCACAAAACCCGCCTCACCTGCCTGCAGAAGGGGAGCCTGCAGTGAAAATAACAATAATAATAATAATAATCCGAGCCTAATCATATAAATACATCCAGGATAGCTGCGTGTTCTCCTCCTTCTTCCCCCCACTCCACCTTTCTCCGTCTGCAGTGGAGGCTTTCAATATTAAAGCTTTAATGCTCCGCGCCTCTTTTTCTGGAAGAATTGCAACACTTAAAAGGCTTGGATTCTCTGGATTTCTGGGAGGTTAATGTGTCTGTCTGTCTGTGTGTCACAGCTACTCGTGAGGCGAAAGACTTTACCCACTTCTTTGAATATTATTTACGGGAGGTGATTTATTTCTGCAGCCCTCGTTATAAAACGTTCCCGAATTTCGAAGGCGCAGGTTAAGACTTTCAGATAAATTAGCGCTGACAGAAAAGAACGTGCAGGAGCCACAGTGTAAACACGCCCTATTTATCAATCAAGGCACTGAGGGGTTTTGATGGACTTGAGCTGTTGCTGATGGGCTCGTTTGCAGGTTTGAACACCAAAGCAAAGATTTGTAGAAAAGACCGAGCTGAAATATTTCGCTTCGGCGGTTTAAAAATATATATATTAGTCCTGCTGCCCCTTTGGTAGTAAAGTAGTTAATGCACCCGAAAGACTGTCAGCTTGGAGGCAATTTGGAGCTATAATGTATACACGTGTGGTGCAAAAGCTTGTAGAAAAGCTCTGCCTAAAGCATAAACTTTCCCAAAAGGATGAACACGGGTGTTCAAACTGAGAGCAATTCAGAGCGATTTTTGTCACCAGGCTCAGCTCGCAGCACCCAATTTTTGTCTCAACGGGTACCCAGGTGTGGGGGGCACAATTACCCGGTGCTCCATGGGACACTTCCATCTGTGGAAGGGGAGAGGGATGGAGCCTGGAGCTCCCTGGTGTCCTGCTCCAGGGATGGAGGAGGAGGGAGGCCCCAAGCCATGAGCTCCTGTAGTGTCCAGATGGTCTCCAGCAAGTCCCACAACTCTCCTTAACCACATTGGAAAAGAAATCTTTGCATTTAAGGACACAGGATGCTCAAGTTTGTGGTTTTGAGGTCCTGCAGGGTCTTGGATCAGTTTATTTAATCCCAAATTAGCGAGACGAGTGGTAAAAAACCTGCTAACTCAAATGATATGACTTGCTAAAAGTATTAAAATTTTGCATTTGGAGAAAATCTTTCTTTCTTTTTCATGGAACAAATTGGTGCATGAGACAAAGGAAAAAATCCCAAGTCCAGTCAGTATATA
>VWZT01008678.1:115885-148113 GCA_013397055.1 Pachycephala philippinensis | reverse complement strand
TATATATATATATGTATATAAAATCCTGACCTATTTGTTCCCATATTTTGCTGTCTCTGAGACATGGTAAACTTTATGGTATCAGGCTCCATAAAGCTTCTGTATAAATGAAAAAGAAATATCAAATGGAAAGAAATCCAACTTTGGGATTTTTAGGTTTGCTTTATATTCTCCTTTTAAAAACACTTGATTTTGTGATGAAAAATTTCCCACTTCTTTCTAATAATTGAGTGACCATTAAAAAAATGAGATGTGGGAACCACTCTTAATTTACTTTTTTTTTAAATAACTTTCAGATTATTTTGGAGAAATCCTAGAAAGCGTAAGGATGGTAGGCTTGGAACTAGAATTTTTAAAAATGGCAAATGAGTACAGTATCAAACACTGGACGACAGGAGAAATTGCTTTTTGCAACTCAATGTCCTTCAAAAGTCATGTTTGAGAGAACTCCTGATATCCATGGAATATCTGCTTCTGCCTCAGCTTAATTAAGAACATTTGTCCAGCTGCAAGACTTTAGTTCATCAAGAGCAGACATTAAAAAAAGCAACAGCAAACACCCAACGGGGGCAGGAGCGAGGCGCCCTTTGGGTTCCCAGTCTCCCTGATTAGAACTAATTAAAACCATTCATAAGGAAACCTGTGCTAATGGTCACACCCGGGCTGCTGGGGCCTGGCTTTGGCTGCAGCATTAGCACCCTGTGCAATGACCTATTTGCTTCCCAGTTCCCTGCCCTCTGGACACCGCGGGAGGCAACGCCAGCAGAAGGCAAGGGCCTGGATAATGAAGTAACACAATTAGGATGAAGTTGCTCCAGGTTTATTCTCATCTCTTCTGTCTTTAACCCACCCAAAAGCTCCACAGCTCGTGGGCGCCCTTCCCCTCGGTCAAGCAAAGGCTCCTGCCCTGTGCCAAACCTCCCATTAGTGTTTTACTGGCCTTGAGGTGACAAACAAAGCCCTTCAAGGGGAAAAGGAGGGGAAAGTCTTGGAGTTTGGAATTAGAAAGGCCAAAGAATGTTAACTGGTGTAAGGAGAAACGTTTTATTCCAGCAGCAAGACTGAGGTTCCTTTGAGCAGCAGGAGAAAGAACTGTTGGTGTTTAAGTAAATCAACAACAGAGAGTGGAAAACACACAAGCAGAGCATATCCCTCATCCTTGATGGTGGAACGTGCCCAACCTTTGTGCCGTTCTGGAAAACAGGAACCCTAAAGCTGGCAGACCAAGCAGGTCATCCCTGGTGATCTCTCAAACAAGTTTTTAACGTATATTTCTGTTATTTCTTTGTAAAAACACAAAAACTTTCCAGATCTTTGAGCAAGAACCCAGGCCAGAGCCACACCACAGCAGGAAGGAAACCACTTCCCCACAGCAGGTGGCTGCACTGAGCAGTGTGATGCCACCAGGGTCCCCAGCCACTGCTGTGCCTTCAGCACACACCTCCACTCTTCCCACTCCCACTTTTCCAGGATGCTGGATTTTTGTGGTATATCTTGAGTTTGGCATCATCCACGAGCCTCCTGGGCCTGGCAGTACCTCTCCATGTAACCCTTTGAATCTCCCAATTCCTGCAAAGGGCACAAAAGACATGATCAGACACCACCTCACCCTCACCCCACCTCAGAGCTGGCCCCCTGCAATGTGCCCCCACACTTAAAATGGGAAAATAGTTCAAAACAAAGTGCAGGGAGAACACCCAGATCTGTGATTTTTGTGGATAATCCTGACATTTGCTCTTTTGGTTTAGCTGTGACCCTCTGGCAGAGGCAAACACCTCAATTTGCATTGCTTTTGGCTTTATTTTCACCCCTGGTAAGCTGCAAAAAGCTCCCAGTGTCAAGTCTGTGGTAGCAGCGGTGTCTCCTCACTTGTGCAACAACACAAACATACTGGCAGCTGTATTAATTCTCCATTTATTTTGTTTCAGCAATTTCATTAATTATAAACCTGTTCAGTGTTTGACAATGAGCTATTGCAACGTGTTTGTTTACAAATCGGTTTAACACTGAAGATGGTGCACGTATATTAAAAAAAAAAAAAAAAAGTCCCTTTTCCACAGAAATGTTAGTCCCTGGAGTGGAAAATAACCCTTAAATTCCACCAGTAAAATTTTAATTTTCAAAAATGCTACACATTTGCTATAAATAGCTGTCATCTGTCAAATAAACGGAGCAAGTCCTGGGAGCCTCCCGATCAAAGGAGACCATTCTGGAGGCAGCCTTTGTCTTAAATGGGTCTGTAGACATGGCTTGTGTTGGTTTTTGAGTAATCCCAGCCTGTTTATAATCTCATCTATTTCATGGAGAGGATATGAAAATAGCTCCCCACTGTATGAAAATTATCTATATTCCAGTGCCGACAATGGAGTCAGTCTATTGAAAATAATGGAGTGAACTCAGCTACGCAGTTTATTTCAATGTGGAAAGTCTTTGCACATCATAATATCAAATAAACTCTGCTGAAAACATCATCCCCATATAATTGTATTATACAAGAGTAGTGTCACCTTTTGTTTAGAAGAGGACCATTATGCTTTTATGATATACTTTAAGGGGAACTAGATGGTACCATTGATTCCTGTACTAACATTTTACATCAAAAGCCCGATGTCTGCAGCCCAGGTCACTGAAATCACAAATGAAGTGAATTTAATGGTCTAAGTTTGGTCTCCAGAGAACAACAGAATAGTTAGTACCATCATAAAATCTGACAATGTAGGCCTTTTGGCAGGTTTTTGTTGATAATAGGCTTGAACTGCAATCTTTTCACCATGGTATAAGAGGATCTGTTAAAGCAGGCTTCGGATACTCGGGGAGAATAAAGTAGGGAAGGCTGCAAAGCACAATATTGTGCACACCTGCACTGTACCTAGAGTAAGGTTAATGCAGTAATATCTGTGTGAAAACTGCCTCACCCCCACATTAAAAGCAGCTTATCATTAGGGATTACCAAGCCACTGCACCAGCTGCAAGTCTTTACTTAAAGACTTAAAGGTAAAGCTCTTACAGTTCCCAATCCAGTGACATTTGCAGCTCACTATAATTTATTGAATATCTTCCAAAGAGCAAACACAGGATTTCTCTTGGTACTGTTTTAGTTGGGTTGTAAACGTTTGCCATTTACCAAGAGGAAAAAAAAAAAAATAAAGGCGGGCACATTTACACTTTTGCAAAGCATCATGTAATATTTTGAACCTGTCTTTTCATGCCGACTCTTTTCATGTTCAATCTAAACACTGTTTACTCATTTAAAGTCTTGTTACAGCTCAGCTATGAAGTACAGTGCATACACACTTTCAAAGCTTCCGTGAGAGCACCTTGTTCCCAGGTTTCATTAGGAAGACCCACGCTCGTCTGAAGAAAATGTGAATTTTTAAAACTTCCCGTAGCAGACATTCAGAAACGTTCCCCCTTCAGCACTTCATAGTCCTGCTACCGAGACCTTTAGAGACTTAATACAGATAAGGATCCTGAAAAGAGAATTTATTGAGGTTATCTCCATTTAGGAGGCACGCTGATCTATTGATGAAAATTAAAAGGAAATGGTTAAATAAGCCAAATTACACGCTGGGTGATGAAACATTTCCTGTGCCTTGCTGGTAACATGCATGCAAATTATATTAATAGGCTATAATTATGTAAACTTTATTATGTGTGTTAAAGATAACATTAAAATTATAAGACAAACGACACTTAATCACCAATGGAGGGCAATGATAAAAGAGTCAGGAAAATTAACAGGCAGCATTGAGATTGTTGTGGTTGCTACAGCCCGAGGAGTACAACGAGCCACAGCATTTTATAAACTAATAACCCTTGCACAGCTCTGGTCACCATCAAACTGCTTTACAAACATTAACTAATTATTAAACAAGCATTTGGGGCCTCCTGGCTAAATATATCCCCTGGCTGCCAATATTCACGTGCTGCACAGGCTTAAAATAACTCACAAGCTGGACATTGGGCTGGTCCTCATCACTCCATCCTCTCCCACACTGAATTTGCCAGGACAGCAAAATAATGACTGGTATCCCATTGGAAACAGAAGAGAAAGATGAAATTGGTGTGCTGGGCTGGTCACTTGGATTCACAGCTCCTCCAGAGCAATTTCTCTCTGTAAGTCACACCCAGAGTGGCTTTTCACCAAGGACACATTTTCCCACTTGTGTTGGATTTCATGGATCTGTGCCCAGTCAGAGCACACAAGGCTCAGTTTCGTTCATGATAGGTTCAATTTTGCTTCCTTTTGTCCCCATATGGAAACTTCCCCTGCACCAAACAGCTGTTTTGGTGACTTAATCCCTGTTTCCAGGCACTTGGAAAAGCAAAGAACCCTCTACAGGGGAGCCTGAAGCTCTGTGGGGTGGCAGAACCTCTGCTAAAGGTGCATCAGAAGTACTCATCTGAATTTATCCAAGCTGACAGAGACACCCCAAATCCTCACTAATATGGGCAAAAAGGGTATCCCTGTGCTCTGGCAGCTGTGCCAAAATGTGAACTGTCCCTGCCTCACCAGAAGCTGATATATCTCCCTGTGCAGGACCTTCACTATAAATATTTTTGCCACTGCAGAAATAACACGAATCACAAGCTTATCAACTCCTTATGGTGTCTCCTTCAGGAGAGACTTTGCTGACAAAAAAGCAAGGAAGACGGCAAATTCTCAATGTTTTGGAGTTGTCACAGGATATCACTACATCCAGAAAATAAAAGCCAGTCTTTCCAATCACAAGTTCCAAGCTTGCCTCAACAATTTTGATTCCTCAGCAGAAAAAGGAGATTTCAGCTTACAGATATCTTATAAAAACAACATCTGATTAAAACAGAAGATATCTGAGTCCTGAGTTCCAAACTGAAAACTGGTGTTTGCCTTGGCTCAGCCCTGAAACACTTTAAATTAAACCCATCTCTGCATCCAAACTTCTTATTCCGGTTTCTCCTGCAGGTTCCCACCTCCTTGAAGTGGCCATGTAATCAATATTTTTTCTAGTTTTCATACAAGAGGGAACACTAAAAAAATGAATGGTTATTTAACAGCATTGTCAGTGCAGTTTTGGAATATAAAATTCTCTGAGTACATATCCAATATGGAAATTTTTAGGATTGTTACAGAAAAGAAAATATTGAGTTTTACATCCCAAACAATTTCTATTGTGTTGAGCAATATAAGTATTGTAATATAATTATTTCCTCAGTGTCGAAGCATTGGGGAAAGTGAAACTTCTTGCTGCCTGTAATCCCCTTCTGAATAACAGCTGATAGAGGTAATAAAGATCATGGAGATTTCATGGTGAAAAAAATCATAAGGCACACTAGTTCTTCATAATCCAAAAGTTATTTGGCTTCATTGTTGTGCTCAGTATTATTATTTGCAATTGAATGACGCTGTTTATTTTGAACGGAGAAATAAAAAACAAAGGAATTATTTATTTAGAATAAATCATTGCAGCACGCTGGGGCACACAACGAGCCTCTCCTTGGCATACATGAACAATTTATAAACACTGCACTCGATGACAAGCGAAAATCAAGGATTAAACATGACCAGGAGTGAGGCAGCACTCCGAGTCTTCCAGGCTGCACTCAGCATATAAAAGTCTCTCTTCTCTGAAGGCAAATCGTGCTCTTTAGTCAGAGCTTTTGTTCCCTGCCTGTCCAAACCCAGGCAGATGTGCCTGTTAATACCCCTGAAAGACCGAAACACCGCGGCCCCGATTCGGCGTCTCCGGCTGTGCTAAGCACTTCTACGTGCCAGCCTTTGATCTGTATTTTCTAAACTTCACAACAAAACTTCAAGAAAAAAAAACTATTAGCTGCAAATTAGACATTCTCCTGGAAGCCTAGAATTATTTTTCAGGACAGAGGGCTCAATTTCCCAATCTCAGGTGTATGATTAAAATCAATTAAATCACTCTTCCAATGTCAGCGGCAAGATTCTCCTGACAAATGAAATTATGCGAGAAAAGTGTTCTCTTCACTCTTCAACCCTTTCTCAGCATCACTCACATCCACAAATGAGATCAAAATTTTCAGCTCGGGGATTTCAGAGATATTTTCCATAAGAACATGAAAAATCCCAGGAACCCTATGTAAGTAGACTTTATAGTCTCTAGTGGCGAGATGCTGATGGCCTCTGTATGTTAGATATATTCATGACTAACTAAAATGAAAAGTTCGAGTGGAATTTAACCATTTGGGGACCGCACCAGCATTTTTTTCATAAATTAAAGTTTTAACGGTGGAATTATGTACCAGACTCCAGGATACATGCAGTAACCTTTCTGTGTCTCTTTTCATTCCCAGGGAAGTCCCTCGTGGCTTTCCCCTATTGAAAACCTGAATTTTATCAATCTCTCTCAGCTGCTTGCAGACACGAGAGCAGCAAAGCAGCCTCGACTTCAAATGACCACATCATTTGCAGGGGCCCTGAAGGGTTAATAGTTACTTACAGTCTTGAGACAAAACAAGGTGTGCTCTACTAAAAAGTAGAGAAATAAACCTTTTGATAAGAAGCACCACTTGAAAGGCAGAGATATCTCATTTCCAGAGGTGTTCTGACGTGGCTGAACTGTACCTTCAGCAAATTATTTACCTCTTAATTTGTTAAAACATATGGGCTTAGAGGTAACTTTGCCCATGAGGCGTACATCTATATTATATGCTTGTTTGGTTTGACTTCATTTTCCTTGGAGACTTGAACAAATGTTTTCCGCATTTCATAAGTTGTTGTGTTTTTTTTCCCTCCCCTCACGTGTTCCAGGCAGCAGTGTTACATATGTATTTTGTTTCTTTTGACTCTGTTTAAAGAGGAACTGGCTAATTTACAGCACAACAGGCGAAGTGGAGCAATGTTTCAGGATGAGAAGCGCAGCCTATTTATAAACCTGCGCGGGAGCCGCTTCCCAGCTCCTTCCATCCCAACCCGCCCCGGCCAGGCTGGGCTTTTGGGTTGTTTTCAAATCACTGCAAACAACCCATTTCTCTGCAAAGCAGAAAATGAGGATTTGTGTCTTCTCATTGAGCTTTTTCTTCTTTAGTATAAAAGCAAAGAACAACCAGCAAACTCCACATAAAGCCCCTGTTGAAAGAGAGTGGGTTTAGAAGAAACACTAGAAAAAAGTCCTTTTCTATTAGAGTAGTGAGGCCCTGGCACAGATTGTCCAGAGAAGTTGTGGCTGCCCCTGTTTTATGGAAGTGTCCAAGGTGAGGTTGGACAGGGCTTGGAGCACCCTGGGATAGTGGAAGGTGTCCCTGCCCATGGTAGGGGGTGGAAATGTGTGGTCTTCAAGGCGACTTCCAACCCAAACCATTCCACAATTCTATATTTTAATGCCTCAGAACAAAACCACTTACTGAGCACTTGGAAAAGGGCTTGTCCTGCTCGTGAATTTTAAAACTAATCCAAAATATTTGTGCAATGAGCACCAATGGTCATGGAAACAGCACCATCCATTTGGGATGTGCTGTAGCCGGAAAAGTTCATAGGTGGAATGTTCCCCTGTGGTGTGTCAACAGAGCTGACTGAGGGATGCAGTTTGGCAAGGGAAAAGTGAGAGGAAATGGCCTCAAGGTCTTAAAACCAACTAATTCATCTTATTTTGAAGTTCTGGTCAAATATTTACAACTGTTGAAAACTTATTGTAGTGTTACATTGCTTCTTTCAAGAGAGCTCTCTACAAGCCCAGCAGAAAGACAGGGAGCTCTTTTGTATTTCCTCATGTTCCTTGCCCTCCATTCCACATAAAATGAGGAATTTCTTGACCTGGATCCACTCCATTTTTGGCTTTCCCATCTCTGTTCCCTGCTATGAAGACCAAACAAACCGATGTCCACCGTTGGTTGTGTCTCACAGGAAAGATCTGCACAAACCTGGCTCCAAGGTGGGACTCCTGCATTTTTTTCCTAACTCTGTCATCTTATTTAACTAAAATATGGGGAAAATGGAGCAAAACTTGATTAGTTTAAAATGGTAACATGATAATTGTCAGCCTGGAGAGGAAGAAAAGCCAGAAACCCACCTGGGGCTGGCTGGAGGCTGGAAGGAATCTTCTCCTTCTTGCTTTTGGGTGGGTTTTTTTGTTTTGTTTTGTGTGCATGAAATCAACACCTCAAAGTGCTTTTTGGTTTTCCATTTGTTTATTCCAGCCATAAATATTTTATCACTTAAAAAGGGAAGCAATGCTTGCTCCTAATTGTTTTTGATTAAATATGCTAATTACTTTTTGGAATATTAATAACACGTACGGTACTAAATGTTTTAATAATGCAATGAAATAAGCCAGCAAATATAACTACAAATTAACCTGAAACTGCTACATGGTTTTTATAATTTTGTGTTATAACAACACAAATCTAGAGGAAAACATCCATGACAAAACAATATTTCCTTTTTGGTGTCTGGAGTTCAACTAAACAAGAAAACTAAAGCAAACAAAATCCCTAAGTGAACAGAAAGTTGCCACACTTTGGAATCACTTTTCTTCACTGCAGGAAAAGGAAGAGAAAATAAAACCCAGTTGAATATGAAAACATCGCATAAGAGATGCTGGCCGTGGAATGAATCATAAAATTTTGGCTTCTGTGTCCGTAGGCCAGAAATGGTCCTGAAGTTCATCTTTGAGGAGCACAGAGGTGACAGCAACAGCGATGCTGAATTAGGCTGTGATCCCCAAGCAGGGGTAGGAAATATTAAAGTTTTGCCATCCATCATTATTCCCTCATTTCTTACCGAACTTACTGTTAATATTTTTATTTTTCATGTATTATTTTTTCTCGCACGAGAGAAGATAAAACCCCTTTGTTCTGCTGCTTGCAGGAGGTGGACATGGCACGAGAATGGAAATGCCTTTTCAATGCCTTGGCAGGCTGAAATCCAGCTCCCTACTTACGGCAGGCTCCCCAATTCCCAGGACAATCACACTGACACAATTAAATTCTTCCTCTTCTGTGACAGAACTATATGCAATGGTTAGTATTACATTACACTGAAAATAATTAATATTGTGGAGGTTTTTGCATGTTTGTGTGTTAAAGACTTGACCTTTTAATTTGTTTTTCCCTCAGAAATGTTTTGCAATCTAATGATTTGTAGAGACAGTTCAAAGTTGCCAGATAGTCTGTCAAAGCTTCCCACAAGAGCTATGATTCTATTTTGCCATATTCGGTGTCAAGGAACAGGTTTTCTTTGCTGTGGTGTGGAAAACACTCATGGGGGGTTTATTTTTTGTAAAATTTGGTAGAACAGGAGGATTTTACTGCTGGGAAACGATGCACTGAGCATCACAACCAATGCACACCTTGAGAGTGATGCCAGCATTGGACCAGCAAAGAGAAACAAGATAAAGAGAAATGGTTATTTGGAAATAAATATTTTTATCAAGGCGACTTCCAACGGGGGTGGAGTTCACTTGCTACCCACCTGCTGGGAAAGTGGTGTCAGCCACTTGCATGTTTAATTGTCCTGATAAACCAATGACTGATCAGAAATTGATAAATTCTTGCTGATTGATAAGCAAGAGCCAGGAAATTTTCCCTGTCAGGTATTAGCAGTGTTATCAGTGGCACATTCAGGGCTGCAAGGCAGCGAGCAGCTCTTCTGTGCTGACCTGGGGGTCTCCAAAGGAAACACTCTGGGAATCCTCCCTTGGAGATGTATCTTGAACATATGGATGTGTCTTTGACTGGACTTTTAGCTATGACACATCCATGCTTTGCTAGCCAAGCCTGAATTATTAAATGATGCTATGGACTGTGCCCGTAGAGGACCTAGGACCTGCTTCTGAAATGCTAATAAAGCCAGCAGGAAAGAATTCCTTAGGTTTTTCTCCCGGATTTAATTTCTTGAGTTTAGAAACTCGGGTGAGAAACTGCAATTTCAAACCGGCTTGGATTTGATATTTGGGAGCCTTCCACAGAGGAAATATTTTTTGTTTGGATTAAAATTGGTCTTGAAACACAGATTTGTTTGAAGATCAGCAAAACCAAAGAAACTCATTTACAAATTGTGTTTAACTCCAAAGGCCTGTGCCCTTCTAGATTTAACCTCAGACTGAAACCGGGCTGATGAAATATTGAAAGAAAAATTAATATTTTGATTTTTTTTCAGTCCACGGTCATGCTAAAACCACTAAAAATCTGTTGAATATGTTTATTCCTAGATTTGGGTTTAGTTCTGCTGATCTTGAGGGTGCAGCTGTTTGGGTATCAAACACTGGGTGGTGGTAGGGTCCCAGTGGTCATTTTTCCATTGATTTTGGGAGTTGGAATGGGACCAAAGTGAAGAGAGAAGAGTTTTCAGCCCTTCCCATCTTCCTGCCCCTCCCAGGGTGATCCCTTGGGTGATTTGCACTGGGATGGGAATCCTTCGAAGAGGGACACTGGGAAGATGTGGTTTTATACAGATCACCACAGATCACCACAGATCACCACAGATCAGGCTTATGGGCAGACTGCAAGCCTGAACAGGAGTGGATAGAGAAAAAACCTGTGAAAAAAAGAAGAGCTAATTAAGGATATCATCAGGACAGAAACTTTTAGGAGGCTCAAACGCACATAAAGAAAACCGACACGGAGACTTTGAAGCCGCCGACATTTGAACCTCAGAGCCAAGGCCAAACCCCGGCAATCAGACACATTTAAAGCAAGCCCTGACTGCTCCCGGAGTTGAGCCTGACCTAAAGCTAGGACTGGGGCAGCAGCCAGTTTTATCCGAGTGCTCTGTCAGTAGCTTTAGCTCCCCACCCCGGGGACTCCTCACCTCCTGGGCTCCATCAATCCACTGCCGTGCTCTGGAAGCTCTGCCACCTCTGCAGGAGGAGAGTGATGAATGAGCAGAGCCAGTGCGTGGCCGTGTCCACGTCTGCCTGGCCTGAATTCGGAATATTCATCTCATTTCACCGGTGACCTTTCTCTATTCTGCAAACCCGAAAGGTCTGCGCTGCATAATCACATCTTGGGATAAAAGATAAGTGAACTACCAAATAAATAGTGGAGTGTTTACATGACCTTATGGTTTTACAGTCCATATTAATTTTTAATTGCGCTGTTAAAATATAGTAAATATCTATTATACAAATTAAGTGGTAATAGGTATTTGTGGGTTTTTTTCATGAATTAATCTTAAAATAAGCTGATTACATAAATCTTTAGCCAAGCAGTGGCTAATCCTGGGCACAAACATTACTTTGATAAGATACATTCAAACAAACATTTTTGTGGCAAAATGTTATCAGATACTAACACATAATTAGTCTAAGACATTTGGTTCAATGCGAGCGTTTTCGAGTTGTGATCATTAAGTGAAGGTATTGGGAGAAATCCAAAAGGGAGCAGAGGATTGTAAGCACTTCAGAGTTCCTTTGTGGATTCCGATTAGGCTGCTGGATTCACTGCTGTTTCCTTATGTAAACATATTCACATATTGCCATGGTGGGGAAATCTTTATCAAATTATTGGCAAACAAAGTGATGTTCATGTAGATGAAATTATTATTCATCCGGATCTGAACGGGGCTGAAAGAGAAATTGGGAAAAAGGATGGGAACTGATGCAGGGAGTGGAATCCCAACTTCATTTGGAGTCCCAGGAGTGAGAGTTGCCCCTTTTTTCTGTCACCATGAGGAAGGGAACATGGGGAAGCAGGAATAACCTGGAATATTAATGCTGGCTGTTGGTGGATAGATTTAGTTCTTAGCCTGTGTTTCTTACTTGGATTTACAGGACTTTTCATATTACCTTCATTTATTTGAGTAAATTTCCTTATTTTTCAGCTGCACTAAAAGTATTAAACCAAAAGGACCCGTAATAACTTCATTTACTTATCCAATACTCTGAAAGGACTATTGATTAATACATAATAAATAAAGGTTTTTAAGATGCTTAATAGTGGCTTAATAGTGGAATCTAGTAAATACTTAATTAGAGCGGGTTATTGAGCTCAGACAATGGCCATTTGACATGCTGGGATGCCGAGGAATAGCCCCTTAATTGACAGCAAACTCCACTGGATGGAGTCTGCTTAAAGAATTGTTGGTAATAGCTGGGAATGGCCGTGATGAAGCCACTTGGTCAATTCTCTTGCTGTCGATGCAGCTCCCTAATAGCTCCATGAGAGCCTGCAGAAGAGCCCTGAGGAATGCTGGGTGTGCCCAGGAGGAGACAAAAATGATCTCCAGGCGTTTTTTCTGATCACAGAAAGTGATTCCAGCTGTGTGGAGGATCAGTCACAGGATCATGGGGTGGTTTGGGTTGGAAGGGACCTTAAGTTCACCCAGTGCCACCCCTGCCATGGCAGGGACACCTCCCACTGTCCCAGGCTGCTCCCAGCCCCAATGCCCAGCCTGGCCTTGGGCACTGCCAGGGATCCAGGGGCAGCCACAGCTGCTCTGGGCACCCTGTGCCAGGGCCTCCCCACCCTCCCAGGGAACAATTCCTTCCCAATATCCCATCTAAATCTCCTCTCCTTCACCTTAAAGCCATTCCCTGCGTCCTGCCCCTCCATCCCTTGTCCCTGGTCCCTCTCCAGCTCTCCTGGAGCCCCTTTAGGCCCTGGAAGGGGCTCTGAGCTCTCCCTGGATCCTTCTCTTCTCCAGGTGAACATCTCCTACTTTATCCACACATTTTCCCTGTGCTGAGAGCTGAATAACTCATGGATCCCAGTGTTCTCCTGAAGGGACTTTGTGTTTCCAGCACCCTGTGTCACTGGGGTGCCACCAGAACTCTCTGGTTTATCCAGGAGCAGGCACTAAACAATTTAACAGCACGGGCCCACATGTAAACCATTTAAATCTAAACAATTCACCAGCCTGTTACATTATGCAGGGTCACATTTTAAAGGATCTGGATATTTTTTCCCATCAAGTGGAAAAACTTGGGATTTCCTGCATTCAGAAGTTTGGGCTGGCACAGGGCACTGAGGTGCCTGCGGATGTTGGTGGGTTAAAAGCAGCATTTCTGGCTTTGAAAGGTGTTATTTTGAAAGTTCTCATGAGCAAAGCAATTGTTTGCCTTTCCACTTAGAGTGTTTGGTTTCTTGTTCCATGAAGTAGAGACAGTGTAACTAAGCTGCTCCTCACTGCTTAAAAAAAATAAATTGCAAATTTCTTAGAGATGTTGTTTCCTTTCCAGTCTCTCCCCCTCACTACACAAACACCGGAGGCTGGAGCTCTGTGAAAGGACTGTTTGGGATTTAACTCCTGATTCCTGCTAAAAACAGGGTTTCTAATTCCATTGTCATACAGGTGAAGTTAAACTTGGTCACGAGTGTCTGAAAACTCAGGGCTTTGGGCCACGTGTGGAAAAATACAAATTACTGGTACAAGGGAGGAAATCCGTGTGCTTCTGATCTGATCTATGGTGTTTTCTTCTCGGGTTTGCAATGAAAAATAATCACTACAACTGGGTGTCACTTTAAAGATAAGATTGACTGTAGCAGGCTGTAAAATCACCTCCTTTGTCAGGTTACCCTGCACAAATGGAGAACGTGGGGTATTTTGTGACAGATGAAAGCAGAGCTTTGCACAGAGCCACGGCAGCACCAGCACAGATTCTGGCTGCTCTGGTTCTTCCAGGCAGGAATTGTGTCCTTGGGGACAGGGACATGGGTGGGTAGGACCCTGTAAGACCCCAAGACCAGCTCCCTGTTCCCCTCTGTAAGGAGCACAAAAGCAGGCAGATCCCAGCTGCCTCCATCACCCTCCATCCAACTAACCTGCAAAATATTACGTTTTGCTACTTTCTTCCCCAAATCCTCTTGCTTGATCTCTGTCAGACTCAGCTCTTGGGCATTCATGCAGTGCCAGCACCCCCTGGGACCTCACCAAAACATCTGGGTGAGGAATGAGGGTGCACCCCCAGGAAAATCCTGCCTTTCACCTCCCTCCCTTCTCTCTCCAAGGGGTGGAATTTCACCAGCCTGTGCAATTCCACGAACCCAAAATCCAAGGATCAGCTGCTGCTTCAGCCAACTCAGGGACAAAAAGGGTTCTCAGGTCTCTTTCCCTGTAACTTATACATTTAAAAACTGGAAATCCCAAGTCCTTCCCTGCCAAACAATTATATCTACTAATTTAGATGAGAACTTAATATTATATCTTTATAAAGTGCTAGATATATAAAAAAATCTATTTAGATTTAATATTGCAGTAGCATCTGGTCTTTTCATCTAATTTAAAACCTTTAAAGAAGGGAAACCTCCAGCAAGAAATAATATCCACAAGCATTCCAAGCCTTCTCCCACTTCCCTTCCTTTAAAGAGTAATAAGAAATCTCCCCCTACAGGCCTTGGCTGCCTAATGCAAGGTGAAGAGATGATTCTGGGCTGAGAGTTGTCCTCTGAAATGCTGGGGAATCTCTGAACGCTGCTCAGGACACAGAGGGATGCTGAGGAGAGGGATTCCAGCATTCCAGCTCCTCTCCTCTGTGAGCCCCCACCCTGCTCCCGGCCCAGCGCCACAGGGGCACTTCTGCAAAGCGCTCACAATTACCTCCTGCATTTTTTACTCTTTATTATCACAACTCCACTGGGCAAAAACATTTTGACTAGAAAACTATTTCCTTTCTTTTTGGTTTTTTTTTTTTTCTTTTTCTTTCTCTTCCTTTTTACCTGTTTTAAGGGAAGTAATTAATAGGATAAAAATGCAAATTACTTCCTTCCTTCGCACAGGAAAAAAACCCCTTGTGCTGCTTTATTTACCAATTGCCTGTTGTTTTAAGCTATTCACCAGGAACCAATATCACACATAGAGCACCAGCAAACCCAAACGATGCTAATGCAACCTGCAGTTCCAAATAACACAAAGAGACTTTATATCCCCAAATTATTCTCCATTTCGTTTAGGGAAGGCCTGCTTGGGGATTAGGGTAGTTGTTTGTTTATTTGAATTCATTACAGAACTGGGAGTTTGTTATATTCTGTACTCACTGTAAGGTAATCAAAATATAGATGGAAATTGGAAGATTTTTATTGGTGCCATTTACGAAGGCTTTACGCTGTGAGAGAACTGGAGCGCCTTGAAAAACTTGACATGGAAGTTGCAGACTTCTTGTGCTTTCAGAAATCTCATTCCCAAATTATCTAATTTATTGGATTTAACAGAAACCGCTCTTTTGTACAACTTTCTGTCCACATGTCTTTCTTGTACATTATAATCAGATCTAATTTATTGGAAATCCACTGGCTGCAAACCAGAACCGACCCCCAGCTTGATTTGTTTTCCACAACACAAAATTTAACCAAAGGAATGTAATTGAGAAGGAACTTCCCCGTTGCCATTTCCATTTGCTCCCAGTGCCCCCATCATTTTATTTATTCCAGTAGTAAAAATAAATCTTTAATTGGAAGGAAAGCGATAACTGAAGTTTAATTAAGCTAAGCCAATAAAGTGAAGGGAAATTACCAGACTAATGTCAGGCACTGAAAAGAGGCCATGCAGGGCTGCAATTTGGGCTGCTCTGGAGTGGCCTGTGGAGAGCTCACTCAGAAGGCAAGAGATGCTCTTGTCTTCATCTCCAATCTCCCAGGTGATATTCCAGCCACCTCCTTCCTCCCACCATTTCCTGGCAGTGCTGGGTGAACGCTTGAACTCGATGATTTTAGAAGTATTTTTCAACTTAAACAATTCCATTATTTTTTTCTGATTCATCCAGCTTTCCCAGGGGATGCTTGGGGACATCCCACCAGAGAAGTCTCCATCTGGGTCACATCCACCATGGCCACGAGCTCACTCTTCTTTCCCAACAATTTCCAGTGCCATCAGCAACATAAAACCCACCGACCCATCTGCTTCATGCACTGAAAGGTATTTTAGGTTTTCTGTTGCAAACCCCTTTTCCCCCTCCAGGATTCTGGGAGTTTTACAAAGTGGGAAGAAGGGTCCATGCCCCAGGATGCCCCTTGCAGGCAGAGGGAGAGAGAGGAGGATGCATTTTCACTGCCCAAACTTCCAGACACGACATCTGCCAGGAAGATCCCGGGAACAAACACTGAGCTTCCTGCCAGCACGTCTGCCAGGGTGCAGCCTTATTTCATATTTATAAATATGCTTTGGTAACAAACAATAGCTGCTTCTGCTTTTCCAGTCGGAGCTGTGAACACTGGTGTACTGGCAGCGTGTCCTTTTTTCACACTACCAGATTTATGAATTGCAAAGCCAGGAGGACTGACTGTGATCGGGTAGTTCCAGCTCAGCATTGAATTTTCCCCAGCAACTTGAAATAGAAATTTCTTTTTTTAAGCAAAACAACACCTCTTAATAATAATTTCGAAAATACAGAACTCCCTATGCTTCCTAGTACTGTCTTGTGTCAGTTCATCACTCTCAACATTAAAAAACATGTACCTTAATTACTCTTCTGAATTTATTTCCAGCCACTGACCTTGTTATATCTTTGTCTGATAGATGAAAGTACCCATTATTAAAGTTCACTTCATCATGTGGGTGTGTATAGGCCATGGTCAAGTCATCCTTAACCTTCCCTTTGATAAGCTGAATAAACCCAACCCTGGAATCCTTTCCTATAAGCTGGATGTTCATTAATCATTAGCCTGGTTTTCCCTCAGAAACCTCTTCTCCTGAAGCACAGCCTTTGAGGCCAGCAGCCTCTGTCATCCCTAAACAGCCAGGTGTGCCCTGGAACAAAGTGGAATAATGAGGTCCATGTAACCACCCTGTCTATATCCCACTGCTCCCTTTTCCAGCTGCTCCATCCCCGTGGGACAGCTCCACTTCCACCTTGATGGTTCAGGTGTCCTTCAGCTCTTGCTCCAATGCCTGCCATCCTCACCCATTGGTACCTTGGTCATCCACCATTTTATGCTTTCTTCCACATTCTGGATCCACACGAGAAACTGGACCATGCCAAGAACCCTCCAAATGATGGGAAGTGCTGATTCCAGAAAATTTGGATCTTGGTATGTGACTGATTTCATAACCATGAGCTGATTCCCAACTCACAGAGCAATGACCAAGCACACCAATCACCAGCCATGGGATTCCCCCCACCAGCACTTCATTAATTGAATACTCAGGTTTCCAAGCCAGCATTTTTTCTGGAATTAATATTAGTAGCTTGTTTCCCATAGTTTTAGTTATATTGGTATTGTTTCCCATTGCCCTGATTTGTTATGAACATTTTGTTTGTTCACATATCAAAAGTTTGTTCACCATCCTGTGCTAATTGACTTTTTTCTGCATTATAAAACAAGAATATTTATTCAACACTCTCATCTTTACTGCACTGTTTACTGTTGTTCTACTATTGCTATCTGGAAAACGACTTGGACTGTAATTCCCTTTACTCCTAATACTTTTCAAGCTTCTTTTTCTCTTATCTCTAAGCAGGTGTTTCTCGTCTTATTCATTGATCTACTTAAATGTCAACAGTTGGAAGCTTTCAGAAAATTCCATTTTAAAAATATCTATTTATCTAAATTTCCTCCCCAAGACAAACCATGCTTTGGCTTTGTCTGCTTCGTCTTTTTCCCTTGACCAGTTCTGAGAGGTTCACATCGAGTAAAACATCCCTAATTCAGAAAAACCATTTATATTTTCCTGCCTAAATTCCTGCAACTGGACAGTTCATCAGGCAGAAGATATTAGAAAAACTGGCAGCCATAATCATGTGGGTGGAGGTGAGGACATCTGCTCCTTACATCATGAGCATTGCCAACATGCTATAGACATATCCAGGTTTCTGTTCCAAAACCCCCTCAAGAATATACTGCGTGGAGTTCCAGCTCGCTGGAACCTCCTGCTTGGTTTGGGAAAATTTGGCAAGTTGTTTTCCTTCTGTAGCCCGTTCATAATTTTCCCGGTCTTTACTACATGGGTAAAGTGTGCCCAGATTTCATGTGCCATTCCAACATATGTTCCGTGATTACATACAGGATGTATAATCACTCTTCTTTACTGCATGAGTTCAGCTGGCACCGCTCGCTGCCGCAGTCCAGCGCCGCGGGAGAGTCTTGGGGCAACGCGTGTTCCAAGTTGGTGCTACCACTGCGGGAGCAGATGAACGGCGGCGTTCCTCCCTCTGAATCTTTAATGCCTGCTTGTACTCACGTCCTGCTCGCTCGTCCTGGGCACAGCCGAGCTGACAGCCCTGAACATTGCCCAATGTGCTGTGAGTGCCACGAGCTGCTGCTGCATCCCGGCGCTTGTGGCCACCTTGCTGTGAGCTCTTCCCAGGAACAGCCCAAGAGAAGGAGCTCGAGTCGCTGCAAGATCGATTTAAGGCTGGCAACACCCCCTCCAGTCTGATTCTCATTGTGTCATCCCAGCCTGGGTTCATTCCTTTAGGAGGAATTTCTCCATGTAATTTCTCCATCCCAGCGCTTGTGGCCACCTTGCTGTGAGCTCTTCCCAGGAACAGCCCAAGAGAAGGAGCTCGAGTCACTGCAAGATCAGTTTAAAGATGGCAACACCACCTCCAGCCTGATTCTCACTGTGTCATCCCAGCANAACATGCTATAGACATATCCAGGTTTCTGTTCCAAAACCCCCTCAAGAATATACTGCGTGGAGTTCCAGCTCGCTGGAACCTCCTGCTTGGTTTGGGAAAATTTGGCAAGTTGTTTTCCTTCTGTAGCCCGTTCATAATTTTCCCGGTCTTTACTACATGGGTAAAGTGTGCCCAGATTTCATGTGCCATTCCAACATATGTTCCGTGATTACATACAGGATGTATAATCACTCTTCTTTACTGCATGAGTTCAGCTGGCACCGCTCGCTGCCGCAGTCCAGCGCCGCGGGAGAGTCTTGGGGCAACGCGTGTTCCAAGTTGGTGCTACCACTGCGGGAGCAGATGAACGGCGGCGTTCCTCCCTCTGAATCTTTAATGCCTGCTTGTACTCACGTCCTGCTCGCTCGTCCTGGGCACAGCCGAGCTGACAGCCCTGAACATTGCCCAATGTGCTGTGAGTGCCACGAGCTGCTGCTGCATCCCGGCGCTTGTGGCCACCTTCCTGTGAGCTCTTCCCGGGAACAGCCCAAGAGAAGGAGCTCGAGTCGCTGCAAGATCGATTTAAGGATGGCAACACCACCTTCAGTCTGATTCTCATTGTGTCATCCCAGCCTGGGTTCATTCCTTTAGGAGGAATTTCTCCATGTAATTTCTCCATCCCAGCGCTTGTGTCCACCTTGCAATGAGCTCTTCCCAGGAACAGCCCAAGAGAAGGAGCTCGAGTCACTGCAAGATCAGTTTAAGGATGGCAACACCACCTCCAGCCTGATTCTCACTGTGTCATCCCAGCATCGGTTCATTCCTTTAGGAGGAATTTCTCCATGGAAAGGGTGATCAGGCTTTGGAAGGGGCTGCCCAGGGAGGTTTGGAGTCCCAATCCCTGGAGGTGTCCCAGAAATGACTGGACGTGGCACTCAGTGCTCTGGGCTGGGGACAAGGTGGGGATCAACAAAGATCGGCCTTGATGATCTTGGAGGTCTTTTCCAACCAAATTGATTCTCTGGTTCATTTATCCACCAGGCACATGGTTTTCCATGCCCTCAGTCACGGGACACTCAAGTTTGTTTGGAGGTCCAGCACATGACATTTGTCACTGCTGCTTCTCTTGGCAGGACCACCAACAGCAGGAAATCATGAACTGAGCGATGGGCCAGTGGTGATAGAAACATGGACCCATCCAGAAAAAATGCTTGGAAGACCTGGAAAACCTGTCTGTTTCACTGGAGAAAATAAAACGCAGTAGAAATATTCTAAGTTATATTGTGTATAAAGATTTATTTTGTAATGTGTCAATGTTATCAAGCAGTGGAACAGGCTGCCCAAGGCAGTGGTGAGTCCCCATCCCTGGAGGGATTTAAAAGCCATGTGGAGGTGGCACTTGGGGACATGGGGCAGTGGTGGCCTGGGCAGTGCTGGGGAACAGTTGGACTCAATGGTCTTAGAGGTGTTTTCCAATTTGAATGATTTTATGATTCTAAGGAAGAAAAATCTAAGTAGTGAGTGAAATCAAATCTTCATATCCCTAAAACTGGAGATACAGTTCTGGTGGATCCATCTGCTGAGACCCAGCAGTACTTAAAAACCTTGGAATCAGATTTTTATAAGTACTCAAACACCTATAAGCAGGAACAGACAAACTAATGGGAATTTTTGACCCTCAGGGAATCTGATTCCTGATGTGACAATCTGGTTGTCTTGAATACCCCACAAGGCCCTGATCATTCTGTCCTTACAGAGCTTTGAAAACCCGCCCCTTCGATGCCAAACCAGAAGATATGAACCTCAGAGAGCACTTTATCTTCTCAGTGTCCCATCACAAATTCTTGCACAATATCCCAGAGTTAACACAAATGGGTAACTGTTCAGTTATCTTTAAAGGCCTGTGGGATTTGATAAGCAATTTCACGGAAATAATCTAAATACGCATAATAAAAAAAAAAGGAAGTGATGTTCTGTTAATGTATCACTTTTATTGTGACAAGTTTTTCTTCAAATGAAAAATAAAAGTGTAAAACTTAGAATTGCAGTACTGTTAAGCACCTCCTGGGATCATTATAATAGACTGTACAATTATTACCTGAGCTGAAGTGCTTTTTAAAAAAAAAAAAAAGAAAAAAACAAAACAGCAATAAATGTAATTTCATTGCTCTACCCGATATGCAAAATCTTCCTGGCATCTATTTCCAATATGAAATCAATTTTACATTTATTCATAATTCTGCGTGGAACCTTACTGAAAATCTTAATATAATTTCTATAGTATTTTTAAGATTTGCACTACAGTAAAGCTCGATAAAACTTTTAAATGGTTCACATCCCTCATGTCACTGAAATGTTTTTTAAAATACTTTGCTGAGGATTAGGAAGGCTGAGGAAGAATAACAAAGGTATTTCTCTCTGCAAGCACCTGCAGTTTTCTTTCCAGAATCAGTCCTGTTTTCAAGCCTCAGCTTTTCACAGGACGTCAGAAACTTAGACGAAAAAAGAGTCAGGTGCCCATATTTTGTCTCTCCACACTCCAGTTCTGCTGATTTCAATACAGGAACTCCAAATTTACATAAGAATAAGAATTATTACACCCAGCTATGGTGATGCAAACTGATCTTTGTGCCTACACAGCCTCTGTTCACCTCAATATATTGGTCCACATGGGTGGGGCCAAAACCACGTAATTTGGAGATGATCAAATCTATTAAGAGCCAGAAATGTTGAAATCTGTGTTATACTTGAGAGCAGTGAAAAAATCCAGTGAGAAAGCCTTGCTCTTGGGAACACCAAGTTGAATTTTGGACAGAAAAAATATTGTCACCACTTTTGTAACCACTGGGTCTCTCTTCTCTGTCAAGTGGCACCAAAACCAGGCTGAGCAGTTTTTCAAGTAAACACAGGAGTCTCCTGCCTAATTTAACCATTATATTTTGAAATGTACATTTTTCAAAGCACTTGTTTTGCAAATATCACTTGTAACAACATTGGGGGCCATTTTTATTTTATTATATTTGTACGTAGGGATCCTACTGCCTTGAGAAAATGGAACCTCCTAAACTGTACATTGAAGGAAGCAGCCAAATTTGCTTTGATGTCTTTTTAGCTCTGCGCTCCACATGAAAGATTATCTGGCAGGCAGTGACGGCAGTACATTAATATATAAAATAATTAGGAAGAGCACTTAATGAAATTATGTGTGTGTTTATACATCCTAAGCCTCATGGCCACATTATCTCCTCGCTCATCAAACCACAGCACTGTTACTTTGAAAAGTATCAGTAGTGACTTCTGGGCCTGACAAAAGAGTCCGGAATTCATCCAAAAAAAGAAGTGAGGACATGAAAAGCCGTTCAGACCTGGCTGGCTCTGCCTGCACCTCGCCTTCACTGCACATCAGCTGGAGGGAGATGCTCCTGCTGCATGGCAGGGATTGCATAATCCTCCCCCAGGAGCACCTGAGAGCGACTTTGAAAGTTTTATTATGTTTTTATTAGGTAGTGATACCCATTTTCAGTAGCCAGCTTGTCCAGTCGCTCACAAATTATGAAAATATTGTACTGGATCAGGTGATCTTAAATTAAAGGCTGATAACTCTCAGATAACTGGGGAGGATGAGTTTTCCCAGTCTGAAGGCAGTAGTCAGCACTGGATTTTTTTCACCAGGAAACTGAGGAGACGAACATGTGACATGATGTATTTTACAAGGTGCTTAACAAGAACATGATTGGGAAAAAATTGTAATCCATGAAATCAATGCAATAACCTAATATTGTTTGTTCTTAGTGCCTACTGGAGCACAGCGAGATCAATGTCAGGACAGCACTCTTCACTCCGAGTACCAATGACCTGGAAGAAGTCACATAAAAGGATGGGACCTGCCAATGGCTCAGCAAGGGAGGAGACTGGCGAGGAGAAAATGCAAGCAGGAGTGATAACAACTCAAAACAATTTGAGCTGGCCCAGAAATGGGTGTGTGGAAGAGTTAAATGCAAAGAAAAATGAGGCATTTATTTGGGAAAAAAAACCACCAAGCAAAAAACTACTCATATTGATGTGTTGTGTCATATGAAGGGAAGTTAAAAAGCAGAGCAGAAGGGTAATCAGAGATCCTTTAAATGTACACGTAGGCAAGGGAAAAAAGAAGCAAACAGAGAGGTCCTGGAAAGGGGCACTGGTGGGGGTTGGCAGAATTAAGTCAGTCAACAACACAAGTCAGAAAACTCTTTGTATCTTCAAGTGTTTGTTCACTACATTTCTGAGAGGGAGCTTGTGCAGAGGCCAACAATTGCACCTGGCCTGAGCTGTTCAGCCTTGTAGAGCTGTGCCCTGGAGTGTGACCTCATATTCAGCTATCTCAAACCAATATTTTGAGTGTGCTCAGGTTACCAGTGCAGACTGCTGCACACAGCTCCACGTGTGGCTTTACTGTGTGATGTGAGCAAGGCGCAGGGCTGAATATCTGTGTTAATACCTGTTCTTTACCCCTCTGAATTAATGACAACAATTAGAAGAGGTGCAATTAGCAGTGTGCAAGGACCTGCCAGCAGAGCAGGGGATGCCCCAACCTCTGCTAAGACAGATGGGCAATGGGGAGCTGCAGCTGGTGGGCATTTTCCCGGGAAAGCAGCACTGCATCCCGAGGATTGAAGGCGCAATGCATCATCCCCAGCCCCGGAGAGAGGCCCCAGGTGACATCCGTGGCCAGCGCTGCGGGGACACGGCGCTCAGCAGGTCCAGCACCTGGCGCTCCATCTCCCTCCCAGCCTCCTCCCCAAAAACTCGGCGGTTCCCAGCCGGTGCTCCCACCCCGCTGCAGGAACAGCTGCCACAGACATCAGGGGCTCGTGTTCCTCTTTTAGCGCCCCGCATTCGGGATTAGCACCAGGCATGAGTGGAAATCCGTGTAAGGATTCTGTTCCTTTATCATGCCTGAATTGCTCTCTGTGCTCACAGCTCCTCAAAGTTCCCAACCAACTTCTTGTCAGGTTTCTTCGGCTCGAAACTAGAAATACAGCCAGTGGTCTGGCGAAATCTAGGATTTAATATTAATATATTGATCAGAGTATCAGAGTTGATCCAAGCTGTGCCCATATTTTCCACCGGAGGACCTAAAATATAACGCAGTGTATTTCTTCACCGCAGCTTAACTACATTTCAGGTTACTTAGTCATGTATTATAACAAAAAAAAAAAGCCCTTTTCTAGTGCTATTTCCAGCATTTAAAAAATCCAGACCTGGCAGTTTTTACAGTTTCAGTCCAAGCCCAAGCTTCAATAAGCTCACACGGCTCTAATGATTGTTAGTGAAAATGTAATGGGCCATTTGAAATACAAATGAACACGAGTAGGTAAAGGGATTTTTTTTTTTCTTTTTAGTGGAATCAATTTACACTAGCTATTTAAAAAAATATTAAAATAAATGTAATGCCATTAAATGTAAGCTCAAAACCCATTGAGAGCATTAGTGGCCAAATCTGCCAAAAAAGTAGTCATGCCAAGAGCACGGGGCCAGATTCTGCTCTCAATTACATTGGTGTTAAGCCAGGATAACTCCCCTAATTTCAACAGGCTTGTTCTGGAATAACACCGGGGTTAAGTGGGAGCAGGAAGGAGCTCCATTCCCAGTTAGGAACCCTTGCAGAGCCCCAATTTACTCCCAGTGACCCGGCTCAGTTCCCACCAGCCTCGAGTATCCCAGACGTATCCAGCATCCCCTTTTGGCAGGAGAAGGAGTTGGTCCAACCTCCAGAACAGCGTTTTTGGAGGGGTCAGAAACAGAGAGAGGGGTTGTTCAGCAGGTGCCGTGTTTTGGAAAAGAAATTAATGGAGCAAACCAGTAGGAAGAGCCAATAGGAGTCTGTCACTGTGGAATAATTAACAGCTGAGTCGAGTTCAAAGTTTTGAGGGCAACGAGCTAAGCAACAGGGGAAAAAGGCAAGTTCTTTTAAAACAGTGTTTAATTTCATATTACTTGCGAAGAAAAGGAAGGAAAACCAGCTAAATCATGTGTTTAATATTTATTTTAAAAATTCATCATAATATCCTGAATTCCCTGCAGTAGTCCGGAGCCTTTGTGGGTGACCCCTCCCTCCTTCCACATGACAATTTCTAGAAACTATTAAATATCATATTAATACACTTCTAAGGGAAAAAGGAAAAATATTTGAGTTGGCATAAAGCTCTGCTGAGAAGATTGGCTCCTGCATCCCAGGTGATCCAGCCAGGCAAATAACCAAACAAGGAAAAGGGGAGCAGCAAAGAGGAAAAAGAGTTTCCCTCATCTGCTCTGACTTTCATCCTTATTGCTGGAGAAACCTGGGAAAAGTATCAGGTTTTTACATGAACTTTGTAAATTCCTCTTAGTGAATCTATTATTTGCTATTGCTAATAATCTTCTAATTAAAGGTTTTTATTTGGAGTACAAAAAAAAAAAAAAAAAACCAAAAAACAGCGTTTCTTGCTTTTCAGATGGGAATGGTATATTTTTTTCTTTTATTTTGATAATAAATGATAAAATTTTGGACAGTAACTCAGGATATGCCAGTAAGAGCAGCCAGGTTAACAGGATATTACAGAATAACAGAGAAAATGTGACCAATCATCCCAAATCATCAGCTCTGCAAACAGCTGCAGAGGGTAAAAATACTCCAAATATTTTTATTAAGATTTATTTGGGAGAAAAGTTATAGAGATACATATTCATCCTTTCTTTCAGAACATGTAAATAATACAGAGTATGATTTGTCACATTCCTTGATTTCATGACAGTTGCAACTGGCAACTGAGGAATAATTTCATTTTAATTATAGTTCAGTTGATTTTCTCTTTAATTACTGAAGTTAGATGACTAAGGCACCAAAATATGTAAAACACAACCTTTCCATACAGTAAATTTTCTTTAATAATAACAACAGTATTTTTTATTGTTTCCAGTCTGCAGAACATAATTTTTCAGCCATGGGAAGCAGCTACTAATTCTTAAATTGTGCATTTTTCATTTCCTTGCAAAATACTGGAAGGAGTTTTGTTCTGTGTGTTGCTATAGGTACAGAGTTCTGCGTAAAAGATTTAGGATTTCACAGGTTTGACATTGGAGGGAGGGAAAATGTCTAAAGTTGCCTGTCTCAACAAGACAAAAGCCATCAGGGCTGAAAATACAGCCCTCGGGCTCCTCCTCTGGCCTCTGCTTTGCTGCCAGCCTGGACAAGGGAATGCAGCTTTCCTTGTCTCTCCGGGGCTCTGGATTTGGGAAAACCGAGCAGGAACAATGCCCTGAGAACCCCTTAGCTACAAATCACCGGGCACATATTTTTCTGTGGCTGTTTATGACTTAAATAGAACTCGGAATGCTCCAAATTCCCTGCTTTTTTTTGTTTGTTTGTTTTTTTGGTTTTTTTTTAACAGACTTTCTAGAAGGCGCTTTGCTGGAGAGGAAAGGGGATGTTTTGTAGCTGCAGAGGGATGCTAATTTTGCTGCCCTGTCTCTCACCACTGGAGTGGGTTTCTGGTTGGGTCACAGGAAGACAAACTTGTTCCAAAGGCTTTTCCAAGCAGATAAGATCCCGAACAAGGAGCTGGTGCCAAATATCACAGAGAGCCTCGCACAACAATGCCTTGCAAAGGGACACATTTAGATGAGGTTATTAAATGCAGGGAGGAGGTTATGTGTGTATAACACATTCAGGAGCACTTGGGAATTTTTGGAGCCATTTTCCGCTGCCTTTTCCGAGTCAGTTTTCTGACTGACTTCCGTGGGAGTTTTGCTTGCATAAAAGCTGCCGGATTCAGCTCCGGGTCTAAACATTTGGGTTGCAGTGTGCCTGGAAAGCCAGAGGAATTAAGATATTTGCCCTGCTCTCGCTGCACTGGAGCTGACTCCCCAGCACCCTTGTGCTCCTTGGAAAATCCCAGCTATAGTTTATCTGAAATTAATTTGCCCGCACTGTTAAGTCAATTACCCAAAGGAACAGAGACTCGATTAAAAATCTATTTAGTTCAATAGGAAACAGTATACTTGGGATCAATTTTTTTTCTCCCTCCTCCACTGCAAGGAATCTTATTGTATCCCTGTATAAATAATAAAGGTGGTGCACTCTCCTCTCCTGCTCAAGCATGACTGAGCAGATACAGATTGTGCAGCGCTCGTGTCACGAGCACCCGGAGAGAGACAGGAGGAAAAATATCCCCAACACAACCTCCAACCCAGGGCTGGGAGTGACCCCAGGCAGGGTTGGGATGTGCCAGGCCATGGGCACCGCTGGCTCCCTGTTTTCCAGGGGATGCTTGTACCTGTCTCACCTAGAGAAATGTTCCTATTGTCGAGCCTACAGCAAAGTGTGTCCAGACAGATTGGTGTTCTGCTCAATGGAGCCCACATGAATCATGTATTAGTTCATTTAAAAGCACTTTGTAGACAAACATGCTCAGTCTATCAGCAGGCTCGGGGATGCAAATACTTCACTCAGTGTATATGAGCCCTGACAGGACATCTGTGATCCATGGGATTGAGAACCAGCTCCTTCCACATTAGGCAATAACAAGCAGAAAGGCTTCACCGTATTTTTGCTCTTTTCCAGCAAAATGAAAATTTAACTTTGCCGTCACGTTGGGAACGGAGTAAACACTATCCACTGAAAACTAGCAGCAGGAAGAGGTAAATGATTTACAAGATATTCTTCAATCATTTAGCACATATTTGGTTTAGGGGCTAGAGTACTCCTGAAGAAGGCAACAGTTCTCCAGGAACCTTAATGCTAAAATACCTGCTGCGTGGGACTGCGTCGGAGGTGAGGAGGCATTGCAAACATTTAGATTCAATAAATGCTAAAGACATCTTTTGTACGCTCTCTGCTCGGCAGATGCTGATTGCTTCCTGTAAATTAAAGCGAGCTAATGAGTGTCTGCAATAGCAAAATATCGGGTGGACTCTCATTAGCAGACACAGTGTGTGGAATTAATTTCACTGAGAGAATTGTAGGATGATTTATATATAGAAAATGTAGTTTGCAAAAGCAGCCTGGAAGAGATTCAGACATGGACGGACTTTGCCTATAAGTGGTTCCAAATTAATTTAATTTGTGAAGGAGAAGTCTGTAGTACTGTAAATACTGTAAGCACGAGTTCCAAAGTTATACCGGTGTGGGGAATGCTGCTTTCAGCCTCTCCTCCTTGATGCTGCTGATATTAAGATATTCCTTACAGGAATATCTTAATGAGAGTACAAACCCTTCAATTTTATCGTGCTTTAATTTTCTCCTAGCCCTGGGCTTTTCTAACTGCTAAGACAGTGTGTTTACTAACTTTATCCCCTGCTTCTTTTAATTACGTGGTCAAATCCGAGTGACTCCTACCTTCACATTAACTGACACAAGCCTCTCGTCCCTCCAGAGTATGGGATGTTCACTTTTTGATCCTCAGAAAATGCAGGAATTCATTTGTTCATCTGGAGTCCTAATTTTTCCTTAGCAGTAAACCATGTCCTGGAAATAGTAACTCAGGCAATCAGAGTATTGTTACTGTTCCCAGAAAGGTAATATTTTTGAATAGCTCTGCATATTTAACAAGGAAGATGTGTTTTGAGCAATTTTTAATAAGGTAATATTTTACTTTTCCCATTTCACCCTTGCAGGAAACTGCAGAGATCAGTTCTGGATTGAGATTGCATCCCCAGTCTTGGATCCTTTAACATCCCAGAAGGAACACATGAAAAAGAAAAATCCCCCTACTTACACTGTGAATAGGTGCTAACAGCTTTAAAGAATTACCTACCAAATATTAGGTGCAATTTAAAACTACATTTAAGGCAGAAAGGGTGGTTTAAAAGTCTACGTGGCCAGCTAAAAGTCAGAGGGAGAAAATGACTCGAGCACATGTTGGATGAATTTGCGTCTGTGTGGGAGATGCAGCTCTGGTGGGATAAAATATCCCCCCCTTAAAAAAATTGGGCAGGTTCTGTACCTGCTCTGCCGTGTGTTCTGTGATTCCAAACCTGGTCAAATGCTTTGAGATCGTTTCCACTTTGCTATAAAAAGAAACACAACTGTGCTACCTGAGCATTGTGGAAGATTATTTATATTGAAAGACATCCTTAGGCTAAACTATTAAATGAGGATAATGGATATGAGGCACCGAAGGCACGCCGAGGACTCGTTAATGAATTAGTTGGGGAAACAGAGTCAGATGCTGGGCTCAGGTAGGGGCTGGGTGTGTAAATGTGCTTTTAGAGGAGCAGAAGGACTGAGGAGGGGTCATGGCATAGGGAGAGCTGGAAAAAGAGGATAAAATGATCCATACATTTCCCTACACCTGCTGCCAGGGCTGTCCGAGGCCGCTCGGGTTACACGGTACAATATTTGTTCAGAATATTGTCTGTTAGATCAGTTTAAACACGTGCTGGAGCTTATTAGATATTTATTAGCTTACATTTAAGCCCCAGTCTATTTTACAAGCCCGATGCCCCCTGTTTTATGTAAAAAGGATATTTCAATAGATATAATTTAAATTAGTTCGTAACTTGATAACTTGCTACCCTAATGAAACCTGCACTAATGACTGCCTTCGCTAGGCAATTCCTAATTTTAAGAACTTATTTTAAAATATTCATAACGTGTCTGATGCGGTGTTGTTTGAACTGTATTTAATAGACATCTCAACTCTGGGCTTTTCCCTGTGGTTTTTAGGAGTCACTGTCAACAGTGGCTCTTCCAGCACCTTCTTTGGTGGGTGTGGGATGGGAGAGAGGGTTGGAGCATTCTGGCAGCAGGGGCAGAGACCCCACACGTGTCCTTTGCATCCCAAGGGAAAGAGAATGTGGCACACACCTGAGAAAAAAATCCCAAATGAAGTATCAGCCCAAGCCATAATCAGGAATAGTGGTTTCTCATGGATTTAATCACAGCGTAAGTATCTAAAAGGCAATAATCCAACGTCTCTGTTGTCTGAAGAGCAACTCTGACATCTCGTGTTAGTCTGTGCTGACAACTAAATGAGTTGTCATTCAGTCAAGTGACAACTAAATGAGTTAAAGTCACTCTGTGACTTTCCCTCTCCGTGGAGGTGGGTTTGATGAGGAGGTGGAGAAGATGAGAAGCACCTGAAAACTCGTGGGTTTTTCCTAACAGGACACATTGCCCAATTTTCCTACAAAAACACAGGGATTTACCATCCCCTGGATCCAGGCAGAGCCTGCACCTCTCCAGACCAGTGGCAGCTCGGACGAGGTTTCCCACCCCTGATGGATCAGTGACTCCACTTCCCCGGGAACTTTTGCCTCCTGATTGATGAAGACCCTGCCCTGCCAGCCCTGGGATGCTCCATGGGGAGGAAGGACACGCTGGGCAGCACGGGAAGCACAACCACTGCCCCTAATGCAGCCCAAACCCCCCCAAACAGCCACGCCACCACCCCCAAAGAGCATCTCTGTCCTTTAAGTGCTGTGCCTCCTCCTCAGGGGGCTCCTAATGCACTTCCCTCCTCCTTCTGCCTCGCTGGCTGCCGGGGAAGGACGCGCTCGGGGCCTCCGAGCACCCCGCAGCCACCAGCAAAAAGGGAAAGTCAATATACAAACTGCAGTGATTAATATTAAACACGGAATGTGCATCTAAAGACACTGTTAATGTTAATGGCAAAACAACAACACGACAACACGGGCTGGGGACAGCAGGCAGATGAACACTTACAGATGTGGAGGCGTTGGGAACAAACCCAAGAGCTGCTCTGAGTTGGTTGCAGCTCGGTGCTTTCACTTTGGTGGGACCTGAACAAATTTGCCTTGATAAAATACTTCAGGAAAAAAGTTAGATTTAACCTCGGCTCCACGCAAAAACTTTAGCCCCAACCCATTGGAATGTGAAATTAGTCTCCAGATGCAAATTAGCTGGTGATGTGATTAGCACTCACGAATAAAATATTAATCATTTGAACCCTAAGCTGACTGCTGGTTGTTATTGGGGTTGTCCTGATCACCCCTGAATGTGGGGGGCATCCCCACCCCGCTGTTACTGGGACACTGAGCTGCCATCCTGCATCACCTCCTGTCAGAAAAGGTTCACACACGAGAAGTTGTGAATCACCACGGATGAGAAAATAAACCAACCCAAAAACTCCCTCAGTGGCAATTTCCAAGGAGGAGAGAGCATCAAATGGATTTTAAACAGGCAGGAACCGAGCACAAGAGCAGAGTTTGGGCCAAATGTCCTGCCAGGGGCCAGTCAGCAGGAACCCTCGGCCAAGCCCTGCTCCCTAGACCAACACCTCAGCCGTGATAAAAAGCTGCTCCTTAAATCAAAGGCAGCTCACAAAGAACAAAAAAAAACCCCTAAGACATAAATCTGCATTGGCTTCCAGCCCAGTGTGATCTTCCAGTGGATTTCTGCTGATGCTACTTCTGGGATGGGACAAAGGAAATGGATGACACGGAGATGGCTGTGGCAGGAAGACACCTCACTGCCCGTAAAGAGGAGCAGGCAGGGTGGAGATGACATCCTGTCACGGGCTACAAGTTCATCTCCAACTTCTTCTCTGCCTCCTGGGATCTGCAGCAGCTCAGCCAAGCTCGAGGTTTGAAATGTGCTGAGGGATCAGGTACTTCGTGCCCATGGATGCAGCAAAGGAGCAGGGCTGGCTTTGGCGATGTTTTTAGGAAAACAGGAAGAATCCCAACTAATGGAAGGGACCAGAAAATCTTTTGTCACTTCCATTTCACCATCAAATTTTTGTTGAAAATCACCTAAAAGCAGAGCAGTGATGGAACAGGTGTTTCTCTGAGAAACATCCTAATCAGACGCACACCATGCCCAAAAGCCAAAATTCATCTCCAAAAAATCAGTGTTGCATCTCTGCTTTAAAAACTCTCATGCAAGTACTTCCAAATTATTTCACTTACAGGTATTTGTTTTAGCAATGGATTATTTGACCCCATTCTGGCATCACTCAGGACCTCAATACACCTATCTCTGAGACATCATTGAGAGATGAAAAAATAAGTTAGTGATGTGTGCTCCTCATAAGGAGTATCTATCAAGGAGGACACAGCCAAAAGGGTCACCAAGTCTTTTTTCCTGTAAGAAAGTGAACAATAAAAATTGTTCACCATTGGGTTTTGGGGTTGGGTTGTTTTGTTGGGCTTTTTTTTTTTTTGTACAAGAGAATAAAAATCTGTTTGCGGTTGTAACTTTTACAGTATGTCAAGTATTTTCTTTTTTTTTCCCCTCTTCCATAATTATTTTTACAGAGAGCTGTTCTTTCAATCAGGTCACTGAACTCTGAAAAACAAACCTTCAAGGCTGCTTTTGAAAAATTGGACCTTCCTTTCCTTTCAATAGAAAGATTCACAACTTTCCCGTGCGAGCCAAGACTCAAAAAATAACATAAATCCTTTCAGTGCTGTCTCTCTCTTTGCCTGTGTAACAGATATTTCTGCTAACATTTACTTTTGTAATTTTTCACATTATTCTAGCTCTCAGAGGTTAATATTTACCATTCATTTCGATATTCACAAACTACAGAGGTAGGATTGCAAATATCCGCCCTGGGAAAATGAGCAGCTCTGCCAGAAAATATGTTCGAGTTTCTTTGTGGAACTGTGGGAGACAACACACCACTGACAACATTTCTCTGGATTCATCTGTTCGTGTTTTAAACATCTGCACAATCAATTCAGCCAGCACAACAACTGGAATTTCAAAAGGATAACCAGATAATTACAGCAAATGGGCTTTAGTGCCTTTGAACAGTGGAGATGAACTCGGAAAAATATTACTAAAAAACAAGGTAAAGTGATATA
>VWZT01008678.1:98201-115775 GCA_013397055.1 Pachycephala philippinensis | reverse complement strand
GAAGAGAAGAGAAGAGAAGAGAAGAGAAGAGAAGAGAAGAGAAGAGAAGAGAAGAGAAGAGAAGAGAAGAGAAGAGAAGAGAAGAGAAGAGAAGAGAAGAGAAGAGAAGAGAAGAGAAGAGAAGAGAAGAGAAGAGAAGAGAAGAGAAGAGAAGAGAAGAGAAGAGAAGAGAAGAGAAGAGAAGAGAAGAGAAGAGAAGAGAAGAGAAGAGAAGAGAAGAGAAGAGAAGAGAAGAGAAGAGAAGAGAAGAGAAGAGAAGAGAAGAGAAGAGAAGAGAAGAGAAGAGAAGAGAAGAGAAGAGAAGAGAAGAGAAGAGAAGAGAAGAGAAGAGAAGAGAAGAGAAGAGAAGAGAAGAGAAGAGAAGAGAAGAGAAGAGAAGAGAAGAGAAGAGAAGAGAAGAGAAGAGAAGAGAAGAGAAGAGAAGAGAAGAGAAGAGAAGAGAAGAGAAGAGAAGAGAAGAGAAGAGAAGAGAAGAGAAGAGAAGAGAAGAGAAGAGAAGAGAAGAGAAGAGAAGAGAAGAGAAGAGAAGAGAAGAGAAGAGAAGAGAAGAGAAGAGAAGAGAAGAGAAGAGAAGAGAAGAGAAGAGAAGAGAAGAGAAGAGAAGAGAAGAGAAGAGAAGAGAAGAGAAGAGAAGAGAAGAGAAGAGAAGAGAAGAGAAGAGAAGAGAAGAGAAGAGAAGAGAAGAGAAGAGAAGAGAAGAGAAGAGAAGAAGCAGTTATTGTTTTATTTCTACCATGCAGGAAGCAATATTTGCTCCAAAGGCAGCTCCCAGTGTCGGGGAGAGTGATCATTTACTCCAAGGCTGCAGCGAGCTTGTTCTGCTCTTGTCACCATGATCTAACGCTGGCAGTGTGATGTGAGCAAGCAGAGAGCATTGATTAACACTGCCAGGCAGCTGTGTTGGAATCCTCGAGTCAATATTGTGTGCTCTTGGTAAAAAAACCCACCAAAAATAATGGGAAAAAGAAAAAGAAGACGGATTCAGTGTATTTTGATCAGCACAAGGTACGGCTGCGATTCAGTGGCAGCAGCAGGGAGGGAAACCACCCACAGGAAGAGCAAACTTGTTCTGTCACATCTTGGAACACAGCAAAAGTCCAGCATCAGTACCAATTCCCTAAAATCTGGGCTGCAATTGGCAGCCCACCCAGCCTTCTGAGGTGAGAGAGCAATATATGGATATATTCCTATGTATATATATATTTACAGACCGCATGAAACTGAATTTAATAAACATTCCAGGAAGGAAGGGCCTTGCTGGAATAGCCAGACAATGAAATAAAGTTTTTTTACTACATGGCTGTATTTTTAAGACCTTGCAGAAAATGAACTCCTCAGTGATCACATTCCAAAGAACTTGGGAACGTTTTCCAGTGTGCCATGTTGTATCCCTTAACACTGGATGGTGATTTTAAATCCCTGCTATAAGACACAAGTATTTGATTAAAACAAATTCCAGCTTAAATCTGGGTGTTCCTTTTTATTAGGGATTCGGGGACAGAAGGGAACAGAGTGACTGCAGCCTGCTGATGTCCCAATAGCATCAACTGTGTGAAAGTTCAGCTGTTCAAGGATTCATTTGGAGCACTCACCACCACTGAAAATAGCAATAAATGGTGTTTTGCAATGCTCTTTGCATTTCTCTATCAGCCCTTATCGTGCTGGAGGCACTCAGATGAGAAGAGAGGTTTATCTCATCTCCTTCAGCAGAGCTGCAGTTGGAGCCTACACCAGCAAGAGTTGTTCCAAGTGCCACCAGCCTCAGAGCTGCATCCAGGTAACAAAATAAATCAGAAAATGAGGGAAAGAACAACAGAGATCGTGGAAATATGGACCCATAGAGATTCACCTTGGGTTCCCATGCACACTGAAGTGACAAGGTGGGACTGCAGGGAACAGGCTGATGGTTTGTCTGTGCAGTACTGAGGACAACCACGCTTTTCCATCCCAGTTCATTTTCTTATGGGGAACCAGGGAAATTTTGGCTGGAGCTGGCCAAAGCTTAATCTTTTCAGTCTATAAAAAATTTAAACAGTTTGCTCCCATTTCATGAATGTCGACATTTCTCATGAAGGGAGAAAATATCCTATCAGAATCTTTCCTTAAAATGAAATGGGAAAGGCACGTCCAGCCTGGAAAGCCAGGATGTGCTGCTCACTACACCCAAATTCCTGTGCCAGGAGTGAGGCAGCACCAGGAGCTCCCTGAGCAGGAATCGTGGGAGCTGGGGTGTCACAGCTGAGGGGACATCAGGCTCAGTTCAACCCCTCCTGCACAGAGTGTCCTGTGCTGATAAGGAGATGTGTGTGGTGTGAGAGCTGTGGTGGGGTCTCCTAAAAACTGGGAATCCCTTGGCATGATCCCCTGGCAATCCATGAGCTAAGCAAGCTGCTGACTTGGTAGAAATTGTTCTTTCCAGGTATCAACATGTGTTACTACAAACTCTTTCAGCGACAAGAAAAAAAAAGCAAAAAATATATGAAAAAAACAACAAAAAAAATTATCTTTGTAACACNAAGAAAAAAAAAAGGCAAAAAATATATGGAAAAAAATAAAAATCTTTGTAACATCATTAGAGACCACTAAAATCCACACAGGCAATGCCAGAACCAGAGCTGTGGGGAGTTCCCCACATTCCTTTTCACAGGGATCAACCTCATTTAGGGCCAGGATTAGAATGGTCTGAGCCATGCTCCAGCCCACTCCTTAAAAAGGAATAAATAAAGGAGTGATGATAATCCTGGAGTTTCAGAACATTTGGGAGGTCCTAATGCTTCACCATGGCCAAAGCCAAAGGGAAATCCCACCCAAATGCCCCTGGCTGCTGAAGTGGCTTCTGTGAAGTCCATCTGGGTGTCAAAGTGGGACAGGAGTAGATATTCCAGAACCCACCTGACACAGAACAGCCAAGCAGGAGACCCAGAACAGGAGTTTTTCTTCTGCCATTTAACATACCCCATAACCCCGAGGACATTGTCTTAAACAAAGGCTGGAACTCGGAGTGAATTGTAATTCTCTCAGCTTTGAAACCCGGGAGAGAGAAATCCTTGCCAGAAAGATCCTGAAGGGGTGAAGAGGAAAAAAAAAAAAAAAGGAGCGAGAATAAACTTGATAATTATGAAAAAAATAATATGCACATCCATAGTTTTGCTAAGTTTGGGATTGACAAGAAGAATCAAAGTGGTAGCCTGAAGAGAAAAATCTGTGTTTGAGGCAGGAGGTTAACTGACAAAAATTAAACTCAAGGCTGAAGACACAAAGAAGAGCGAAAACCTACAAGAAACCTCAGAAGAAAAAAAGATCAGATTACTTTTTATGACCAAGAGGCAAAACTAAGGAAAATATTTCAGACATGAGAGCTGTTATTTTTGTACTTTTGAAGCAATACATAACTAGCACAAAAGACAACACAAGACAAGACAGGTAACCCAATCCTTTCAGACTTTGTGGCTGCAATCTCCTCCATGTGAGAGGCTTGGTTGTGCCTCCTTTCTTTCCATAAGTGAATAAATTCTGGGAATCACAACCGTGATTATTCCAATTTGTGTTTTCTTCTCAGGCTTCAAAAGTCAGAACCAAAGGACCAGTGGCCTTGAGTGCTGCAGGGAAACTTCAGACACGACCCTGAATTTTATTTGTGCATGCAGCAAAATTAATATAAAGGGTATTGCTCCGCCATATTTTTTTTCTTTAATAATCTCAATTTAGCATATTTTTGATTCCCACGAAATGAATGGAAAATGTGTCAAAGACAAAAGGAGCTGAAAATAGTGAGAAAGCAATGTCCTGTGGCTAAGGAAAAGTTGTTGTCATGGCACCTCCTTTACACCAGGATCTACAGCAATGTCTTGAGCATGCCTTGAGCAACAGCAAGGATATAATTTTGAATAAAAGGACAAAATGTGGACAGAGATGCAGCAATTGGGATGTGTGGAGTGACCAAGTCTAAATCTTGGACTTCAAAATTCCCATTCAGTTGCTTAATCTTGACGAAATCTTGGGGTCTTCAATTCTTAAATTAATAGTTTTGGTCATTTCAAACATAGCTTTGCACCCACACTAAGTTCCAACATCTTGTCAAGATATCCCAGACTGGAAGCCCCCGTCCTGTAGCTGAACCTGGCACAGGCAGCTGGAAAATAAGGATGGGAGGTTTGTACTCCCCAAACACAGCCAAAACATCCATCCATGGTCCACAAAGGCTCAGGTTTAAAAGGGTTTGCACCAACCAGGGAAGGAGGGTTTAATTTCTTTGTAACTTTACGAGCAATTTTTTTCATCTATTTGGGATAAAAGCATATTCATTGTGCTCTCAATATTCTATTTTTCAAGGAAAAAAAAGGGACATCCTTATGCCTAGATATACTAGGAAAAAGGGAATTAGGAGACTTCTTTGAGGCAAAGGAGGCCCTGACCAAGCTCAAGGACTTTCTTCTGTACTTATTTGCTATTTTGCAATAGCTATTAGGTAGCTATTGAGGAAAATACAGAAAAGTTACAAGAGCAGAGATCAAAACTTTGTTCTGTGATCATTATTATCACAGCAAAGAACACACAACCACCACCCCCTGCTAGTCTTCCCTTCCAGAATCCCAAATCAATTGGAAAAGATCTCTGAGATCATCAAGTCCAGCCTACGGCTGATCACCACATTGTCAACTAGACCAGAGCAGGGAGTGCCACATCCAGCTGTTCCTTAAACACCTTCCTCTGTTCTGCCCATTTTGGGAGAAGATTTCATGGAATTGTTCATCTTAAACAAAGGTCTGAGGCTGCGAGTCCGGAGGGAGGCTCGGGGAGGTGCGGGATTAGGTGCCTCCAACATCAGCATTGATTAGTTTGGGCACTCAGGACCTTTGCTGTCACCGACAGCCAGGGATTTCCAGGATGCTAAACACTCCCCAGGCACTGCCAGGCAGCCCAGGCATCCAAATTAGCACTCTGTGCTCTCCTGGGATGGGGGGAGAGGAGGCTGGGAAGTCCCTCAGTGCCTCCATGCCATCGATGGAGCTGGGCTTGGGAGTGGCTTTTGAAGATCGTGTCCCAGGTGTCCCCATTTCCCTGGCAGGGTCAGCCTCACACATCAGCACACGAGCTGCATCTCTTTGGGGTGAGGCTGAGCTGGAATTCGTGTTCCAGGCAGTAACGGGGCCACAGGCAGCAGGAGCAGGCTCGCCACCATCTGAAGGGAACAACCTGGAAACGCATTTATTGGGGACATCTGGTACTCAGTGTCAGCAATTCGCTCTGCAGAGCTGTTCCAGTGAGCTCCTGCCAGTGTGGCTGCAGCCTTTGTGAAGCCAGTTTATTAACAGAAATATTTCATAATGCCATGGCCTCACTCTTCCCAATAAAAAACATGCTTTTCCCTGTTTAGAAATGGGAGCAGATGGCAGAAATTCAGGGTATCACCCCATTGCTTTGGTCTCCATGTCCAAAGGTTTCAAAGCTCCTCAGCCTCAGCCTGGAAAATCCGTGGGCATTGCCCAAATTTTAAGCAAGAGGAACAAAAGTTCTCTATAATAGATGGTCCAAAGTCGCACTGACAAAATCAGAGCAGAAACCAAATTTCATCTTTGGTCTTGTGCTTTAACCTTACATCTATTATTAATTAAATAAACCCAATGTTTGATTAACCTGACATAAAATTCTGGGAATGATACGAGCTCTCCTCCATATGTGGGCCTGGAAATATCCCACCAGTTCTAGAATAGTTCAGCAGTGGGGATATGAACAGAGCAGGAAGACCAAAAGGCAGTAAAAAAGCAAAAGGAAATTGGCTGCTGCTTTACCAATTTCCTGTTGGGGCTCTTCAGGCTGGATTGCTCAGGACAACCATTACAGGGAGGTTTGGAGCTCTGGAAAGCTTTTATTGACCTCTCTGTAAATACAAAATGGCCCGTGAATTAAATGGGAGGGTCACTCTAAGGAAGTTCAACAGACTTGGCAGATTCTTGGGAATAAGCAAAAGCAGGGATCAAGGGGACTGATTGAAAATGTGCAGTTATTGTGCAAGGGATTCTTTTTCTTGGGAGCAAGCTCCCCGGGGCTTTCTAGGCCAGGATTTACAAGGCTAATGAAGGGTGTTGGTTTTTTCCCTTCTGTCACAGAAAATTCAGCTGAAGACAAGCCAGAGGGACAAGCAACTGTCTTGCTGCTGAAAAGATGTTTTCCAAAGCTTTCCATCACCCTTTTCCCCCCTCATGTTTGCCCACTCTCTCACTGAACCCTGACGGATCCCTCCTCCTGAGATGGGACTTGGAATTTGGTACCACCAAGTTCTGTTCGCTCGGACACTCTGTTTTCCCCAAGCTGCAAGAAGTTTCTCTAATTACACCAAAAGTCGAGCAAAAGTATCTTTGCAAAACCCCTTGGATTCCCTCTCCCTCCTCTTTCTGTTTTATTCTTTTTTTTTGGTTATCATTAAACAATCAATATTTTATTTCCATTTCCTTTTATAAGGAGTTGAAACAACTTCCAGCGATTACATTTACATGAATTCCCGTTATTATAGGGAACTCTTTTATCCATCATTGTGCATCCTCGATTTGAAATTAACTTCTTCAATTGCTTATAAAAGTAGAAGGCATAAAGATTCTTCTACATATCTAAATATTAAGATTTTTATTTGTTAATAAATTTCCTTTGCTTTGTTTATATCAATGATCACTGTAACTCCAAAGGCTTATTTGCAGGGGACCTGTGGAATTATGGTTTGAGCCTTATTCTCCTTGATAGAAATCCTAAATCAAATGAATGGAGCTCCTGCTACTTAAAGTTCCCAGCAAATTAGGACTGTGGACATTAGAGGAAAGTCTGACGATGATTAAAAAGATATCCAAGCTTTGGTCTTGAGATCTGGATGCTTTTAAAGAAAAAAAATATAAATTAATTGAAGAAGTTATAACTAACTTTGAAATTTCTGATCTATTCATTTCATCTCCAAACTATTTCACAGCAGCAGCAGCAGCGATCTCTGAGCCCCGCTGCTGGAGCTGTTGTTTTTAATCACAAACCCCAGTTTAGGATGTGCTGACAAACCCAGATTGTCAGGAACACCCTGCCCAAACCCAGCACGCGGCCCCTGAAGAAAAGCTCGATTATTGCAGCGTGCAAACGCTCATTTATCACGTTTTATTCATCCCCGTGTAAAAGCCTTGGACGGGGACACGGCGAGGCTGAAATCTGTGAAACCCAGATGTGCAGGAATCGCTGCCGGAGCCCAGGTGGGACCAAAACCAGGGAGACAAAGGGAAAAATGATCAGCTCCTCTTTGAGTGACCATTTCCCAGCGTTGATGACCTTGAAGAGTGACCAGTGGAGTCAGAAAACATGTGCTAGAGGAGAGAGAACTTCTTCAAAGGTAGGGAACTCATCCCCAAATCTCCCGGGTCCTCAGGAATGAAACACAAAGCTTTAGTCAGTTTGTAAAAGTGAAAAAGTCTGGTTTCACAACCAGAAGTCTGGTTTCACACCACCAGAAATTGACGACATGTAAAAACCCATATTTATTTTCATTTAATATAAACACCTGGAAGTTTGAGAAGATCCTGCCATTGTTTCTGGAGTAAAAGATGTGTATTTGAAATTATTAATGCGTTAAGCCAATAGTAAGTTTAAGAGGGAGCACTCCTGTAATACACACTCGTTTTTGTGCCATACAAAGAAGGGTTTGGGGGGAAATAAAACTAACATAATGGAAATGTAGAGATGCCCAAAGCCTCGGAAAAAAACAAGGGAATAAGGGAATATGAAAGCTGGTTGCAAAAAGTTGCTTTCTCAATGCCTTCAGGCCTGACTTTATTCGTTTTGTTTTGCCAGTCATGAGTAATTTGGCTACTCGATAGTTATGCAGGATCCTTTTTAAGCCCCTATGTTGACATTATGATTCCTTAAATGTCTAAAAATATGCTGATCTCTAGTGGCACACAAGAAGAAAAAGAAAAAAAACACAAAAAAACCCACCCCAAAACAAAACAAAAAGCCAAACCAAAACAGAACAGGAAAATAATTTCAGGAAAATATTCAGAAGCCATCTGTAAATTGCTTCCATTTGTCATGCTTAGGAAGAGAATGCATTCTGCACATCAAATCCTTTAATCCTTGCAAATGTGATCAAATTTGTATCACAGGAATTTTACATACACAGAAAAGCAGATTTTTAAAGTCTTCTTTTACTGAAATGAAGGACGGAGACATAACTGGAAGAACAAAACCTGCCACGGTGTCTTCCTTCCTTCCCAAATTTCCCTAAAAATACACGACTATTTATATATTTTCCCTTACCTTTGTTTTTTTTCCTCCAGAATAAGTTCAGACTGTCCAAAAAAATAAAGCTGGGAGTGAGCTGAGCTGCTTTGAGCCTCTCCCAGCAGCTCCTGCTGGGTCCATACAGAGATGTCCCCAGCTCTGTGGGACATTTCGGGACCTTCCGTGGGCTCTCAGCTCCTGCTGGTGGAATTGTCTTTTACTGGGGCTTTCCTCTAACTGCTCACCCCCAAATTTTCCACCTGAAATGCCTTAATTATTACTGCAAAATGCCGAGAGAGCAGAAAGAGGAAAGCAAAGCAATGCCAAGTCGTTTGGTTTTTAATTCAACTCCCTCCTCCTCTTTCTCTCCCCTGATTTCATAGAAAAATTATTTAGGAATGTGGAAAATCTCTTCTCGTGTCCCCAGCATCAAAATTTAGCCTACATTTCCTCTCCCCCACACAAATCCTCCTCACAGGCTTTGCTCACCCTAAACAATACCAGAAAGGGTCACAGCAGAAGCCCCAAGATTAACTCAATTCACCTAAACCTTTAGCAGGGATAAAGATATTTTTCATTCATCTCTTCGCTAGACACGCAGTCAATAATTTAGAGGAAGATTCCTCATTTACTCCCTTCACTTAAAAGATATCAATATCAGAGTTGGGGGGGAAAAATCCTGTAAAATTCAGCGCAGTCAAGTGCTGACTTTAATGTTGCCTCTTCAGAGGCCGCGGAGCCGAGTCTGGAGCACGATTCCCCCGCCTGCAAAGCACAGAGGAAAAGAACAGACAGCCCTGGGAGATCCCCTGGTCCTCCAGGAAAAGAGACAGGAATGAAAAGACCAGACTTTTACTTATGTGTTTATCAAAAGTAAGAACAAATCGTTTCTATTTTAAAGAAATTACATTGGAACGTGTGTGATCGCCAACGGTCCAGCGGCTTTTTAGCAGCGTGCTCCATGCTGGATATTTCTGAGGAAAAGGGAAAGAATTTGCAAAAGTCCCCAACTTTCTGGTGTGTAAACGTGGATAAATGTGAATTTTAATTCCAGTTTATATGGGGATAAAAAGGGAGTGTCTTCATAAGGGAAAATTATTAACAGCTCGCGAAGTCGGTGTGGTAGTAAAAGGCTAAAAGGTCTTCTAAGTAAAATTCCTGCCACAAACACAATTTTTAAGAGCAGGGATCAAAATTAAGATTTCACTGAGTGAAATTGTCACTGATGCTGATTTTCAGCCAAGGTTATGTATATGTCTGATACATGCACATGTGTGTTTTCACTTGGTCAGCAGAGAGTTTGAATTTCTTATGGAGACCACCAGCTTTGCTGGACAAGTTTCAGTTCTGAAAAAAAAAAAAATAGAGAGAAGTGATTTAACTCATTCTTTCCACAGTAACAAGAACGACACATTGACAAAGGCCAGGGTCCATCCCCAGACACACATCTCACAACAGGACAACAGCAGAGTTAACAGGTGTAGCTGCAGGGAGAGCTCAGAAGAGGTTTTAATTAGTCTAACGACTGTTTTAAAGGCACAGTTTTGATAAAGAGACTTGTATCTCTCTGTGTAAAATCGTCTGTAATCTTAAAATCACCAGCAGCAAATGGGCAGCACTGGAAATTCAGCCAAAATAACCAATGAGTGGCTCATCCTCATCGGCCTGGGCTGTCAATCATCACACACAACATTCCCACATTTTCTAGAAGCGTTTCCTAAATCCCATCTTCTGGTGAAAAGCTTTAGATGATGATCCAGAAGAGGGCATGAAGATGCTCCTAGGGCTGGAGTCCTTCTGGATCCAGGCTGGGAGAGCTGGGGGTGCTCACCTGGAGAGGAGAAGGCTCCAGGGAGAGCTCAGAGCCCCTTGCAGTGCCTAAAGGGGCTCCAGGAGAGCTGGAGAGGGACTGGGGACAAGGGATGGAGGGACAGGACACAGGGAATGGCTTCCCAGTGCCAGAGGGCAGGGATGGATGGGATATTGGGAAGGAATTGTTCACTGGGAGGGTGGGGAGGCCCTGGCACAGGGTGCCCAGAGCAGCTGTGGCTGCCCCTGGATCCCTGGCAGTGCCCAAGGCCAGGCTGGACACTGGGGCTGGGAGCAGCCTGGGACAGTGGGAGGTGTCCCTGCCATGGCAGGGTCCCTTCCAACCCAGACCATTCCATCATCTGAAAACAATGGAGAAAGTCCATTGCACAACCTCCAGACAACTCAGCTTCAAGACAAAGGACTAAAAGATCGTTCTGTGCTGGAGGTTTTGCAACATAAATGTGTCAGGTTCAGCATTTTGGTTCCAACAAATGAAGAACCTGGGGTTAACAGACCCACCTTCAGTAGGAGCACGATTTTCATTTGGACTTCCCAGAAACTCCAGTGTAATTCATTAACGGATGTGCCATTAAAAAGGAGTTGCAGGAGAGTGAAATAAAAGAAGGGCTGATAGATAGTGTTGCATTGATGGGTTCCGCTTGGTTGGTAACATCAAGTGGCAGAATGAGAACAGTTTTTAAGATATGATTAAATATAAATTTTATCAAAGGAGCAGTAAAACATTATGGCTTTAGGCTTTTTAAATTCCATACACATTCTAGGATTCCAAAAATAAAGCTCCAGCTTCTTAAAATTGAATGTCTGCCTTGTATCATTTTAAAAAGCCCCCATCTGAGCGATGCAGAATTTTTATCTGCAGGACCAGCCCAGGAGGATTTAGAGAGGCGACAGATTGGCCGGAGGCTGAGCTCACTTGGACACAAACTCTGGACTCCACCTTTACACCTGGAGTCCTTCGGATTTATCTGATTCCTCGGAAATGTGACCCACCCACGCCGTGGGCTGTGCTGTCACTTGGATTGAAATCAAAGCCCAACCCTCATGTTTTTCTGGATAGAAAGAGAAATAAGAAGAGCCTGCTGAGCCTGGCATGGGGACAAAGCCCCTCCCACACCCAGGTGTCATCACCCACATTGGGTGAAAAAGGAGGATTTTCTTTAGCCCAGGTCTTCAGCTTCTGCCAAGGAAATGACACCCTCTCATCACACTTCTGGAGCTACTCAAACCTCAACTGATGCTTTTCAGGATTGTTATGTTTAAAATAGCAAATGGCCATCCTTGATGGATCCCCACACATGGAGATCCTCCCCCCCTCATGCCTCACACCCTGGGAGTGTTCCCACATTGATCCATCCAGTGGAACTGAACGGATCCAACCTGAGGTCAAAAGTGGGGCTCAATCATCTTGGAGCTCTTTCCAACCTTAATAATTCTGTAATTTAGACTCATTAAAAAATATAATCCCACCCCAGCCCAGTTTCCTCTCCAAGCCTGCTCCCAGAGCATTCCCCACTGCCTCTCTCCTCTTTCCTCCTCTCTAAATCAAACCCTCCTCTTCTCAGATTTTTGGGATCTGATTACACTCACCACCATGAGGAGACGTAATTACACTGGGGTTTAAAGAGAATATTTTGTTCTCATCCCACCCTTACTTATCACTAAATGAAAATCAGCAATCACAGGGAGAAATAAAATAAACTAGATATTTAATTATTTCCCCTGATTTTTGGGGAAATGGTTGTGCAGCAGGGCTTCCTTACAATAACAATAGACCTGCGAGAGCAAGCTCATCCTAATTTACATCAGTGTGTGTTCTTTAGCTATTAAAAAAAACCCATATTAATTAGTTCCCGCTCTAATTGTTACAAAAAATTAGTCTGAAAAAGAAGAAAGAGACTAAGGTGCAAAGCACCGTACTATTTACAAGCACCAAAACTTGAAATAAATATTCAATGTGGTCTTTTCAAGTCAAATGGCCAGCCAGTTTTGAATAATAAAGCAGGACAAAGTCATTTACACAGAAAAAGCTAATGATTTCTGTATTTTGCTGCTGGTAAAGAATTGAAGGATAGCTGATTTGAATCTTCCTTCAATCTCCCATCAATAAAACAGAGACAAGGCAGATTCGAAAGCTGATCTGGGAGAGTCATGTTTTTATAATTGCTTTTTACCCTCAGGCGTTTGAAATCCAGAGGGTCACGAGTGCCTGTATTAGTGCTGGAGCAGGCCAAGAGGCCCAGTCAAAACCCTGAGACACAAATTAATTTGTTTGTGGTTCTCATGTCTAATTTGGGGAAAGAGAAAACTCTTTGCCACTTTACAATGTTATGATCTAATTAAAGGGAGATACATGTGAAATATTTATGCAACCTTTAGGAAAAAAAAAAAGAGAGAGAGGGAGAGAAAAAAAAAAAATTTGGCTCAGTCTCATTTGGGAAATTTTCTGAAATATGGGAATGGAACAATTTAGAAAACAAATACAGGAAAACTGAGGGCAAAGCTTTTGTTTTGGTAAATGATATTTGCAAAGTTTCAGAATAGGTTATGTGAAAATTTGTTGTTTTGAACTCGAATCAGAAAATGGCAAAGAAGCAAACCACAACTTCTCGCCAGTGCATCCACATTGCAGCCAATATTATGTTGGAAAAGGAGCATTGTAAGTATAACTCTGCCTAGAAAACATTGAAATTATGCTGTATTAAGGAGATACAAGAAAGGAAAGTGCTATCAAGGGACAAGCTTCATGGAAAAACAATTCAAGTTGCTCAATATTTTGTGCTCTCCAAGTGACATGCCTTTCCCAAGCAGTGCTCCAGTGCCGTGATTTATGGAGCCAAAACCTGGAGTCACTTCCCTGTGTGCAACAGGCCAATAGAGCACTGAGATGCTGTTACACCAGGTTTTTTAATAGACATCAGGATGAAATTGTTCCCTGTGAAGGTGGGGAGGCCCTGGCACAGGGTGCCCAGAGCAGCTGTGGCTGCCCCTGGATCCCTGGCAGTGCCCAAGGGAGGTTGGATGGGACTTGGAGCAGCCTGGGACAGTGGAACTGGAGGACCTTTAAGGTCCCTTCCAACCCAGACCACTCTGAGGGTGCTGCACTCCCATCATTTATTAAGAAAACACATGGCACAGACATATTAAAAGCCTCCCTGCCTTTACGTTGCTCTTTTTTTCCACTGAGGCCGGACCTCACCACACAAAGGTGTCCTGCTACCTGAGAGCACTCCTGCTTCATGCTGGAATTCTTAAACAAATTGAAATTCTAATTTTAAAATGGACTGAGTTTTATAATGAAGCTACAAACTCCCGTGTCCTGAGACTTTTTTTTTTTTTTCAAGCTGACAGCACAGGGAAAATTCTGGCCTAAAGAGGAGAAAACTCCGAGTAATGTAAACACATGAATATTAAAACTCCACGCACTTTCCAAAGGAGAATTCTGGCAAGGTGAAGAGATGCTGCTCTGTTTACAGGAGCTTTTCCCCACACGAGGCAGCTTTCCCTTCACGCTCGGTGTTGTTAGAGTCCATTTGGGTGAAAAACCATCACACCACGTCTTGCTTCAGCACGGCCGCTGACCCTTTCCACAGGTCCCTTGTGCTGCATAAAGTGTTTGCTTCCTAGGGAAGAACTTAATGAAAATGGACAGTAAATCACTTGATTTCAAGTTTGCATTTGTTTATTTGGCATCTGATTATGACCTGCTCGTTGACCTTGTTTGATAGGTGATGGGACAAGCTCTTAGAGCACTGGCTGATAGAGACAAGCTCTGAACACAGCAAAGGATTTTAAAACTTTGCAAAATAAATAACAGCCGAGGAAATACATCATCATCCCATCCTGAGATTCCTGTCCTGTAAACATGTGTGTGGCCCTTAATCACACTAATAAAAGTGCTGGAGCCAAAGGGAATACCTGAAGGAGAACGAGTTTGCAGGGCCAGGGCTTATTCCTCCAGCTTTGTCAGAGGAAGCTTGTCAAATAAACTGAAGACTGATAGCTGCTATATTCCCCCTTATTATAATCCAGAAACAACACACTTGTCTGAACAAAACAGAAATAAGTCCTCTTTGAGGCTACTCTGTTTGCCTTGACAGCAAGCTTGGGTTTTAAGCCAAGATTCCAGATTGTTTTTGTGAAAACATTTCCACTTGTCTGAAAGAGTATATGTAATGGATATGTGATAGCAGTAATGCAATGCTGAAGTAATCTCCGGAGGACGCACGCATCTCCGGGGACCCCGCACTGCACCGGGTACTGCACACCAGGAAAATAAAATTGGTATTCTAACAATATGGAGAATGCCTGCGATTTGTACCTCGCAAAAATACCAGCCCTCATTTATAATTCAGCTGTAATGCGTGCTTTCCTTGTAGGAAGTGTTTTGCTTTCGGGAGGAAATGGAAGTGACATTTTTTGAAGGCTCTTTTCTTGGCTTCGTGTGGGATCAGAGAGCGCGAGGCCGTGGCACTGCCGGCCAAAAGCAGCTGGTGGGATGGGCAAGATACCACAAAAGAAACCCCCTTTGAGCTGGAAAATGGTTTCCTATGTGTCCTCCCACTCACCTGGTGTTAATTTTGAAACTCAGTGTCATAAATTCTGCTCGAACAAGAGGAATTAAGACAAGCTGAGGGAAGGAGTGGAAGTGCCCATTTTCAGGACGGTGAGGTTTGGTGGCCCATGGCTGCACTGGGGGTGCCAAGGAGAGGCTCTAATTACTCACCCCAGTGCTTTGTGTGAAAATGAGCATCTCTTCAATCCCCAAATTATCCCACAGGATTCTGATCTCTAAATGAGTGGGAGCACCGGCCTCCTGGTGGGATCCTCCTGCCTCTGGTGTCTAAACAGAGAAGAATTTGTGTGAAGCCAAGAAAATTGATAAAAGAGGGCCCTTCGGTCTCACAGGTGAAAAACAGAGACAGAAGCACTGCATGGAAACTGAAATAAACTTCATTTTATTAATACAGGAGCACTGGAGCAACTCTTGCCATGAATTTTCCACTCCTGGAGAACATTTTGCTCAACATAATTTTGACAAAATCTGCTGCAGTCCCGGGGCTCCAAGGAGGAAATGTGTGGGGCAGGGACCCACAACTCCCTCTCCCCACGTGCACCCAGCTCATACCAAAACCATTTGAGCTACAGAAATTCCTTTGCAAACATGGTTAAAAAAACCAACCAGATTTTTAAATTTCATGGGCACTACCAGTTTTATTCTACTCGTCATATTTAATCTTAACAGCACAACCAGAGACGTGAGAGGACAGGTACAAATATCCAGCAGGCCAGTTGGTACTGACAGAATAAAAGGGCTACACCAGCCAGCAAAATAAAAATTGCAGCATAGACTGAGTTTTACAGGGGAATGACAGAAGGTAACACCGTAATGTATCTCATTCCAGTGCATCCAAAGAGTATAACATTATTTTCCAGGGAAGTTAATGGGGTTCCCAAACATGCACAGCTGAGGGCAGAATCTGGCCCTGAAGTTAACCATTTGAGCTATGCAAACTTTAAATTTAAGACATGTATCAAAAGGTAAGCCTAAGTGTTCAGTCATTTTACCCAATCCTGGCACAAGAAAAAGAATTCAATTTTAGAATCTGTCTGTAATTCCAAAAGGGGGAGAAAACAGTCTAAAATATATTCCTTGAAGAGAGATGCAAGTTTCTCATTTATATTCGATCTCGGATGAGATTTGGTAAATGCAGACCCTTCCACAAAGTGAATATTATAGTGAGGCCGTAACATTTTACTAACACGAATTCATAAGGTGACCCTGGAGATCAACAATAAAACAAAATTCCATAATAGACTTAAATAGCAAAAAGGGTTCGGTGTTTCTGTTGTCTCCCCAAATATGTTTCACTCTGCACAGTTTTTCTAGGGGAACATTTTGGCCTGTAAAGAATAAAATACATTTTCAATCAGCTGAAATCATGAAGCATTCTTGATAGCTGTACATTAGCTTTTTACAGCTGTCTTGGTTTTTATACTGTCTCTTACAGAGCGGATTTCCCCCTCCCCATACCTATAAAAGGTAGGTAAATTAAACAAATTATGAACTATGCAGTGGTTGAATACTTTGTAAAATTGTAGAACTAGCTTTTGGAAACCTTTAATGCTCCATCTCCCAGAGGTGAAATGCCAGCCTCCATTCGGGTCTCTTTCAGTTGCCCTTGCCACTTCAAAATGTGTCTGGAAACAGCTCTGCAGATGGCCTCGTATGTTTTACAGGAAATATTACTTAAACATTGGAAAGGATCGAATTTCTCCTGTTAGGAATTACAAATCTGGATTTCATTTTCTCTCTTTCCACCCCCACAGCACCCCTCCCACCTCCCACCCCCAAACCATGGGAAAAAAATGTGATTGTTACATATGACACTAAGGAAGTACTTGGGATTTTTGTTTTTTATTTAATATGCCACTTGTATTGGAAAATAAGGAATAAATCTTGGAAATGTAACCAGGTAAAATAAGTCCTTTTCTTCATATAAAATAGTAGCTAACTGAAAAGATTTCCCAGAAGCATCAAAGCTTTTTATATACGATGATCTGGAAAACATATTGTGTAGGATTTCTATTTTTGCTCTTATTCTTATGAATGTAAAAGAATAATAAACTTTTCTTTCAGGTTCGCAGGGGGAGTTTCTTAACATTTGAGGCATTTCTTACATATTGACCTTGGTTTATGTATTCTGCAAAGATTCATTAAGCTTAGGGGGGTTCTATTGTCAGGAAAATGGTTAGCATTAGTAAAACACACAATTAAAATAGTAGCAGGTGATGTCAGTTTTAGTAGAGTTGACATTAATGACCTGTTCATAAGGGGCAATTTCCACACTAATGTCATGTTCTTTAAATGGAAATAGCCAGGAATACACATTTTCCATGTAAAATAACCCTTTTTGTAATTCATTAAATTCCCTTTCCCCCTATATTTAAGTAGACACCTTTCCAAGAGGGAGTAGAATTCCAAATAAAGACATAGGAAATTAAAATCAGGGTTCCCACAACTAGTCTATTTAATATTCATATTCAGGAAAAGATCCATAAACTCTTTTTCTTCTCTTTTATTAACAAAGGAAGTAAACTCCCCTTGACAGTCTACTTTTCCCAGCCGTGCTCCAGAGGCAGTGAGCGACAAATGCCTTTGTTTTGGGATAGAATTAAATATCCTTGTGCAGGAGCAGGGCAGGGATTCACGTGGGAGATTTCTGCTGTGCCCCACTGGGGGTAACCCATCCCTTTACCTGGATAGAGATGGGATTTCATAGAATCCTAGAATAATTCGGGTTGGAAGGGACCTTAAAATCATCCAGTTACACCCTTCCACTAATTCAGGTTGTTCCAAGCCTCGTCCAACCTGGCCTTGGACACTTCCAGGGATGGGGCAGCCACAACTGCTGGTCCAAGTGTGACCAGAGAGGTTGTCCCCAGTTCTCTCCATGGATGATTTAGATCCTGCAGAGCGCCTGGGGCCACAGC
>VWZT01008678.1:75701-93201 GCA_013397055.1 Pachycephala philippinensis | reverse complement strand
GTTTGCTGATTGACCCCATGCTCTGAGGTCAGCAAGGCCCGTAGCTGTGGGAAGGGATTGAAACCCTGCAGGAGATATTTCCGTAAATATCTTTACAGCTTTGGACCTGCAGCATCGTGGCTAAACCAGCGCCAAGCAATCACCTGAATTTGCACGAGGAGAGGTGGGAGTCCTCCAGGGACAACTGGTCTTTGTGGCTGCCTCTGCAGAGTTTAACAAGGTGTAAAACCCACCCAGAAAAACTCCCGCCCTCAAAATATCTCCAGTTGGCTTCAGCTTGGATAAGCTTCAGCACAGACCAACGGGTGCAAGGCATGCTTTTAGTAAAGATACCTCACAAATCTGTCCATACCCCCCCGGGATTCCTTGGAAGGACTCCCTCACTGGCATCAGAAGAGTTTATTCGCAAAAAAACAACTTCTGAACCTCACAGGAGAGAAGGTGCCTTCCAGCAAAGTGTCCCTTTGGAAGAACAGGAACATCTCAGCGGTTCCAAGAGGTCAGTCCCTTTTCAATCCGGGTTGGGATGTGCTGAGCACCTCCCACACCAGAACCAGTGAACTTCACAGAGCTGTTTGTCCCAAATTCTCATCAGCTGTAAAGCCTCACGTGCACAAAGCTCAGCTCGGGAACGCCTTAACAAAGCACTAAGCATTTATTGAACTTCACTTCCTTTAACTCCAGCTGGTAAAAGGTTTCCTTTATTGTCCAGCCCCGGAGGACGGTGGCGAAACCAAAATTTCCATGAATGTAAATTCCAGCTTCAGCTAATTTTGATGACAATGACTTCTCTTCTTTATGAGGTGCATAATGAGCCGGACCACAGGCTCGCCAAAAGCCATGACAAGCTCCAAGCATGCCCCAGTGGCTCCCAGTGCTTTCTGTACCCAAGGTTTAAACGGAGAGTGCCTCCAGCCAGCGCACATGAAGAACCGAGCTCGGCGATAGACAAATGACTCTTTTGTTTTACATTCTTTTTTAATTAGCCTCTTTTTAATGACCTGAGTTAATAAGTGTCAAAAGGTGCAAAACACAGCATGACTTCATTTTTAAAAGAGAGCGTTTGCCTTTAATCTCATAAGTAAAGCAAGTGCCCTCTTTAAATATCAGCTTCAAATCCAGATATTATATTGTAGGGGATAACAGTTTGCTGTGTACGGTGAATTCCCTCTCCTGCTCAGGCAGCTCAGTTGCCTCAAACCCGACTTACAAACCCACCTGGCGATGATCATCCTCTCTATTTCACCAGCATGTCTCTGAATTTAAATGTTATTTCAACTCCAGCTTGCCAAAGCATTGATTAAAAAAATATTTGAAAGCTTATCTGTTTCCCGAATTTCCCACATCAAGATTGAGACCTGGAGACAAAATTATTTTAAGAAAAGAAAAACCATCAACTGCAACTAGAAAGGAATAAAGGACCCTGCTGAGAGCAGTAGGATTCCTTTTTTAATTTGCCATGAATTTAGAAATAAGGTTATTTTACTTTTTATGCCGCTATGGTTTCCCATGGGCAGCTCATCCCAAAGAAGTGGACAAAACCCCTCCAGGTGCCACATTCCTCCCGTTTTCCCAGAACCCTCCCTTGTGCCTTTCCTCCTAGGATTTTTGTCTCCTCCAACTTGTTATTGTAAAAAGACTTTCAAACACAAAGCTGAATTAGCAGTTTCCCAGTGAAACTTAGCAAAAGCTGCACATTATTTGTAATTTGTTTTGTCTCCAACGATTATCGAACGCAGACGGATGAGGATTTGCTGTGCAGGAAGCTGCTCATCCCTGGCGAGGGGATGTGCCACTCTTTGATGTCATGGCATGAGAAAAGCTTTCCTTGCACCCCAAAAAACCCTTCTGTGAAACCCAGGGTGGCAGGGATGGGTGAGCATGGTGGCGGCACCTCCACGGGCGCTGCTCCATCCCAATGCTGTCCCAGGTTTTCCTCCAAAGGGGCTGCCAATCATCCTGCCAAATTATATGTTGATTTTGCAATAGAGACTAATTCCCACCAGAGATTACTAGGACATCAGGAAAGCCATTTTCAGCTCTAGCCATGGATAGGCAGCAGCCCCAAACTGGAAACCTCCAAATTTAAGGGTGGCTCCAAAGTGGTCTCGGAACTGGGTTTGTGGTTCAGCCTCCAAACCAGGGACAGGATTTAAATCCCCACTTCCCCGGGTGAAAACGCAGGAGAGTAATTCACAGAGTCACTCAACTTCTTTATAATATTGATCTTTTCCTGCAGCTAACAAAGAGAAAATTGTCTAAATGCTACAGTACATCTACACAGGAACACAGAGATCATAAAATAACACGAGCACTTTACAACCATCCCAGGCTCTCCGCAGAGCTGCCTCAGCTTCTCCTCTCTACCAAGAAATCAGAATTTTGGTAATTTTTATTGCAGATCCATCCCCATGTCATCTGTATTCCAAACATTTGAAAATAATTAGAAACACGCCATGAGAGATGGAGTTTGTGTCTTTCTATTTTTAAGACAATCACTTTTTTTTTGCAGTAGAGCTGAATATTCCTGACTTTACTGGGCCGGGGTCATTAAGCGAGAAGGTAAACTACAATAATAAAATTATCAACAGAGCTTTTGACAAGCAGTCATGTGCTTGTAAATGAAATTTATTTAGGTGCCACTCAAAACATTGTAATTAAGAGGTACAGAATGTATTACCAGATGGTTCCTGTTTAGTATCTATTTCCTTTAGAGAACAAGGTGATTAGAGAGAGCACTAACTTGTAACTGAGCACCAAACACCCCACAGGCCTGATCCAGAGACTGGTGGAGTCAATTAAAAACTCCACTTGACTTTCACGCCACGAAAACCAGGTCCACCCACTACTTATTTCCACAAACACAATATTTTGGAGTGGTTTTTTTTGTCCCCAGGAAACTTTTTTGCATTTTAGCAAATAACTGACACGTATCAGTGGATGACATTGGCTGTTCAGGACAGTGACATATTTGCCAATCTTAAATACATCTAATTAAGAGCTTTAATCAGATTCGCCTACATTTAAATAATTAAAAGGTGGCAACAAAAAGGACCTTTGAGTTTCAAGCAGGACATAGAAGTGTCGATATCCCCTTGAACATCAGTGATTCAGGAGAAAGAGACCTTTTATATACATGAAATAAACTCCATCAGCCAAAGAGAGACTTTGTTGCTCTGTTCTTTTCTACCTTTTTGCACATAATCTCCATTAATCATTATTTAGCTCTGTAATGTCACAAGTGTCTTGATTTTTGGTGCACAGGACTGGGATTTCCAAAACGAAGAAAATAAAAACACACACTGGGAAAACATAAATTATTTTTAAACAGAAAATATTTTCCAACAGAAAAATCTTTTCAGCAAAACAATTTATTTTAATGCGTTTACCTGGAGGGGGTCATTCAGCCCTTGCAACTCTGAGCAATCCCACTGAAGCCTCTTGCACTTTTTCATGTGAAAAAAAATGGAAAATTCAGTTCAAAAACAATCTCAGCCTTGCAAGGTGCTTATGAAACCCATCAGCTGCACTCTCTTCGTAGAATCATGGAATCACTGGGTGTTTGGGTTGGAAGGGACCTTGAAGATCATCCAGTTCCAATCCCCTGTCGTGGGGTTAGATTGGGAAGCAGTTTTGAATTACTTAAATCAATGTCTTATTTGTAAAAACAGCGGAAAGAAAGAGCTCAGCCTTTAGCATCAGTGTGCAAAGCTGGGATACTGAAGAGAAGTTTTTGCCCCTCTTAAAAACTCAGATTCAAACATACAACAAACTGTGTTTTATGATAATCCATCACCAGGTGTGTCCTTTTCCTACTGGATTTTCCCATCTGACACGGCCTATCAGTGAGGCTGGTCTACAGCTCAGCTCCCAGTTTCTGCAGGAGCATCAGGAGAGCAGCAGCAGGGCTATTTCCAAAAAATCTAACACTGCTGAACTTTCAGTTTAGGGGGAAATATTGTGTTTGTTAGGTGCAAGCACAAGAAATGAAAAAACACATAACTGTATTTATATATATAAGGACAGAGAGGTAAACCAGGGTCTTAATTATGTCAACCCATGAACTAGGTCATGCAAACCACATTTTTTAATTCTATACATTCATTTAAACTTAGATAAAACCCAGCAGTTTTGGGGAGAATCTGTCCTGTGCAGTGTTTTGAGTCCCAGCAAGTTTCAGTTAGTTGTCCTCATTCCATCAAACTAAATTTAGTCCAGGCATATCAGTTGTGAGTTGTAAACGTTCTTCTTTTTCATCAAATGAACCACATCACGTAATAACTTCTTTTTTCTTTCAGAGAGATAGAACTGTCCTAGGAATTTAGAGCTTCCAAAGGCAGTTTTGATACAGAGTACATTCCCTATTTATTTGTCAGAATAATACCCGGGGTCCTGGTCTATACCAGACATGGAAATGGCAGAATTTTATGATACAGCACACAGTGAGGCAGAAACCACCCAGAACCAAACATTTTATGTGTTTAGGGATAATTTTTAAGTTTTGCCAGTCCACTATCACACCACCACGCATTTATAATTTAATACAAGGATTGCTTTTCTCCCCATCAAGCACCCAGAGCATTTAAACCAGTTTTTCTTTAAGCTGCACAAACTCCAATTCCAACCACAACGATCCTCTCTGTATTCCGAGCACTTTTTCCCCTCTGCCACAAATTCATGACGATTATTTTGCAAATTGCCAATCCAGAATGGTATCAGCTCGTGCCTGCTTTTCAATCAGCACCTCCAGCTTGCATTAATTAAACAGCCCGGCCGACACCGCCTCGGCTTCGTAAACAAACAGAGTGAGATTTCCAGAAACCACGGCGCAAACTCTTTTCTGGAGAACCCCTTATTAAGCTGCAGGTTTCTGTTTCATTTGCCTGCCTTTCACTTTAAAGCAGGCAGCAGCCACTGAGAACACAATAATGAAAGAGGTCATGGAGCACCAGTTGTGCATGAAAGATGCGAAAATTTACTGCAAATGAGACAAGAGCAGTAAATTCATTTTTATTCAAATTACTGTCATCATACATTACCACTTCTCCTGTAAACATTGTGCTTCAGACAGTGTGACAGCATATTATTATTTGCGAGATTATACTATTATTAAGCTATTAACATGTCACCTCCTGCTTGAAACAATGACTCAGCTTGGTACTGCATAATAGGACAAGTTAGGGAGACAAGGCGAGGTGACAGAGAGGTTAGTTGTAAGAAGGGAGGCCATGCATAGAGTGACAGCTGGCACTTAAAGGCTAACATTTATTCAAAAGAGCCCCCATAATGAGGATGCGAGAGGCTTTCATTTACATACCCGACCCATCCGCTTCCCATAAACGAATTCCTTTCCTTTCTGTCCACACAAGACACCCCTCGGCTCCTGGAATGGGTGCTGAGGAGCCTCCTTTCCCTCAAGCTGGAAAAAGTTGGGGAGTGAAGTTTTGGGGACGACGGTCGCGCTCACGCGGGGACATCAGCGGTGCTGCCGCCCTCTCCCTTCCTTCCACTGGGAATGCCATGAGTTTTCCTAGAGGTTTTATCCCCAGCACCCTGAGAGGTTGCTAACAATTAAAATTTCATCATTTCTAGGCTTCAAAGGCTTCCAGTGCGTGGTGGCAGCACAAAGCTGCAGTGATGTGTGGGTGATTTACTGCCTCGTGCTGCACTTGTTTTCCCTGCCAGCCGAGGGGCTGGGCCCCTCCGCCGCACCCCACAGCTCTTCCTCCAGGTCCCCAGGAGTTTTAGGGGTCTTAGGTAACTGTGTGACTCCCTCACAGGGCTGCACCAGCCCTGCAAACATTCAAAGTGCGCCTTTTGCAGCCCTAAATGAGCGACCAGCCGCTCTCTCTGCCTCATGCTCTGCTTTATTTCCCTTCCACTTGGATTTGCCCTCCTTTCCCGACCTGTTCTTGATGAAGTTGAAACCTGTTTATGTAAATATTCTTTGCCAAGACTTTGCAGCGATCTTGGGGGGGAAAGAGTGTCATTTTGTGAAGCCAAGTAAACACCAAGCTTTGCTCTAAATTAGTTGGGGAAGTGTCTCGTGAAGTAGAACAAACAGAGAGAGACATCAGCGAGTTACTAATGATCCCTTGTCAGGCTCGCAGAGAAGCTGCACACACACGAGGTTTTCAGGACTCCGAGGCTGGCATTCCCACATGTGGGATGCAATGAAATCCACGATGCAAATGACACTCCCTAGGCACAGTTCATGCCAGCGCCGTTCCAGTGCAACCTCAGGCTGGAGGAAGGCAACCCTGATGTCTTGAAAGCTCATGCAATAGTTACTGGTTTGGGTTGGAAGGGACCTTAAAGCTGACCCCATTCCACCCCCTGCCACCAGGGACACCTTCCACTATCCCAGGTTGGCCTTGGACACTTCCAGGCATCCAGCGGCAGCAACATCTCCTCTGCCAGGACCACAGGGAAGAATTACTGCCTAATATCTTAATATTCCTCTTTCTCTACTTTGTTTTCTCTCTTTCTTTTTGCTTCTTTTCTGGTTTTAATCTGTCTCGTGTTCCTATAGAATAAGACAGGGAGGTGGCATCACCTCAGGGCAGTGGCCCTCTGTGCCTGCTCTACCTGAGCAGAGCACATCCTCCTCTTGCCCCACCTTGTGCCCCTCATTCTCTGAACTCTTCTGTGGCACACCAGCACTGTTGAAATCACCCCAAAACTTCTTTTTTTTTGGTAAAATAGAAGCTGAAAGTCTGCCCCTGTTACTGCAGCACATCTTGCAAGGTGCCCTCCCACACAGCAGAGTGGCTTAGCCCAAGCGTTCCCCATCCCCGGAATCTGCACGGATTAAAGCCATGTTAAAAAAAACAACTAAAAATGGAAGTTCAGACATTCTGAGCTGGATGTGCCTCAATATTTCCAGTTTCCAGGGTGTTTCCATTAAACTGGACTGGATGAGGCTCTTTGGGTCTTCCCACCCAGGCCCTTTCCACAGCAGACAGTGCGCCCTCTAACCCTCTGTCACCAGGCTCTGCTTTAGGAGCTGTTAGTGGTTTTTCACATCGTTACCCACACATAGAGTCTGCTCCACAGCCTCACTGCTTTGATACCAGAAACCTTCTCCCAAATTTCTAACCTCCGTGGAGCTGCAGGTAGCTGGTGCTCAGATGTTGCAGGGCCAGCTTTTCTCCTGGAGCCCTTTTGTCCCTCTCACTTGAGCACCATAATCGTGCAATTTACCATCAGTAGTCTCCATTTCACCTCTCGCTTCTCACAAACAAGAGGTTTTCTTTCAGTAAATATGCATTTATTTGCCAACACAGTTTTCCCTTTGGTAACGTCACCCTCATCCATCAGTTTGTTTTTTCAGTCTGCCTCGACATGTCTTGTCTCTCCCTGCCATGGACTGTCCTGAACTGTCAGGATCTCCTGACCCTGCTGGTGAAAACGTCCTCGTTCCCCCAGATCAGCTCTCCCAGCTCCTTTGTGGACATGTCCTGGTCAGCAATTACTGTGTTTTATCACACAAGCAGGACTGGTATTGACCTGCTCGTTATTTTAGGAGAATAAAGTACTCAGCAAGGTCATTCATAGAATTCAAAATAGTGCAGAGAAGTTGGAAATGCAGCTCTGTGCTGTTGCCCCATCGCCCTAAGTTATCACCCATTTTTTTGGAGTCCTTTGCCCTTTCGGAGTACCCTCGTTCTTTATTTATCATCTCATGGTTATTAAACAAAAAAAATCAGACCTGAGAACCATAATTAGACCACAGATGGAAATTATTCCCTGTTTGATGTGTCCTAAACAACACTACCTTGCCCAGCTAAATCAGCTAAATAAAAGCTCAGGGGACTGACTTGTGGTGTCAGTTTTTAAAATCCCAACCCTAAGATATATCTGGAGCCCTGCTTCACATCAGCAGGAATAAAGTTGGACAAAACTCGGAATTAGAAAGAGTTTGTGGTTTTTAATCTGGCCAGTAATCGCTGCTCTCGGGCACCACAGCCCAGGGCTCTAACAAAAGATCAGCACAGGAACCATTAAACACTGAATTTTCCCAGTGCACTGCGAATGCACATATAAACACTGAGTAACCTTAGGCTTAATCAGGGTTCAAAACACAGTTAAGCACCTCTTAAAACACTTTTTTGTTTACACTGCTGCAGCTTAGACTTGCATTTCCTTGCATGGCACCAGCCACATTTGCAGGCTTAATTTTTAACCAGGACTGAACAAGAGCAGAAAAATCGCTCTTCAATAGAAATCAGGATATTCTAAGAGCACGTGAATACCACAAGGGAAAACGTGAGGGGAAAAAAACCTTACAATTAGAAAATCAGTGCAAAAACTAAAACTGTTCTGCATTTCCCCAAGCATAGCCATGGATTATTTAGGCTGCAGGAGCAGGAGAATGGTGTGTCCTTCACACTTTCATCAGAATGGCCAACAGCAATGGTTGTCCCCACGCTTAATAATGCCCTGCTGCAAACGTGTGTCCAAACACAAAGTCTGTTTAAATCCAACAGCAATTAGGAATAAAAATACCAATGCAGGTAGCGGATAGCAGCAGTGTGCTGGCCAACAAAGGAATGGTCATTTGGCCAGTGATGACAAATGTTTGATCTGATTTATCGAAGAAGTCGATGGTTTCACGAGGCCAAATTAAATTTGTGACCCCCTTCCCCACGCAGACGTAGGTGTGTTTTATACACACAGAAACCAGCCCAGCTTTTCTTTAGGCATTCACAGCAACGACTATAAGGGAATTTTTAATGTTTATATTTATGCAAACACCCTCAAACCCCTCTTATCTGTGAACAGAAGCAGAGAGGTGATGCTGGGGATGCTTTTCCAGCTCCCTCTCCCTCCATCCCATGGATCCTGCTCCCCAGGACTGGGAAGGATGTGAAAGCTGCAGAAGGGGAGTCCCCCACCCCCCAGTGCCTGCCCTGGTGGGGGGATCTCGTGTGCTCGCCGCTGATTAGACTGCATTATTTCCATTATCCTGTTGGGCTTCCCACTCGGAATAGAGGCACTTGCCCTTATTTGAAACCAGCAGCCACCAGGAGAATTTGCTGATTGCTAATGAGAAAGCGAAGGTTTTGTTGATATCATCTGGGACGTTCTTGCTGTGGTCTGCTATTAAGATCTGGAGCTCTACATAACACACCATATTAAGCAGGCAGTGACTTTATTATGGGATCAGTATAACTTTTCATGTCTGGTGTACTCCTAAAGCCTAGGCTAAAACACCTTTTTCCAGAATATGAAACATAATATCTTGGTGCTAGCTGCATTATTTAAAAAGGGGCAATGTGGTTCATAACTTTACATTTATTGCATACTTTTAAGCCACTTGACCCATATAAATATTACTATAGAGTTGCCCTCAGTTATTAAATTCTTATTGCTTATAAAAAGGGCAGCAGGAAGTATATAATCTATAGACTAAGGTGTGTTTTTTTTAAGGGGGAGAGGGAAGGATAAAAAAAAAAAGGAGGAAGGCTGGAAACAAATGTGTTTTGATCCTGTCCATAGCCTTGAAGTTAAAACTTTTTTTCCCCAGCATAAAGCAAAAGTCTGTTTATTTAAACTCCAAGAATCAGGTACCAGCATAGCAAGTAGGTCTTGAAGTCAAAGTGGAAACCCCACCTCTTAAAAAGAAATCATTTACAGAAACTTTCTGGTCTTTATTACATCCAAGGCCAGGTAGGGAAGGGACAGGAGGATTTTCCTGAGGATTTTCCATGGTCCTGGTTGCACACTCGCCCCTCGGGCCGCCGCTTGCACACGTGTGGCTGCATGACAGCGAGGACAACACATTAACATAGGTAATTTTACTTCAGAGTTGCTTGGGGCAGAACCTCTAGACCTAGAGGTTACTGCTGTCAAAGTAGGACCTTTTTCTTCCTGTCACTTCTTTCAGAGATGAAGGGAAAGATTTCCCTTAGCCTACAGCATTTAGCGTGCAAACGCTCCACCACAACATTTTGAAACTATAGAAATCATGAAACCAGCCTGTGACCTTCCATTTCAGTGACAGTACAGGAATCCCTTGAGCAGCGGAGGCATCCTCTGATATTTGGAAAAGTGTCATGTTTTCTTTACAGAGAAAACTGTCATATTGTTGTTGGCATAAAATACAACACTTCCTGGAGTTGTGATTTCCTTGTTTGCTACAAAATGTCACCTGGGCAACTGACATGTTTTTGTTTTGCTTAGAGCAACTTCCCACTTATGATATTCAAATCGAGTTGATATTGATACCTTAAGCTGCGCTGAAAGGAGCAGCAATTACAGACATCTGAAATTCCTGCAGAAAAAGGCAGTTTAGCTAAAAGACACGGACCCTCCCGACAATGGCAATCCGGCTGCAAGTTAAACACAGCCCTTATATAATTTGCAGCCTATTGATGTGCCAGGCAGTAATTCTCCAGCAGGAAAAAGTCTCGGCGAGAAGCAGGCACAGATGAATGAGATGCTTCCCCAAAATAAGCAATGGAGTGTTCACTGGAAAAAAAAAAATAAATTAAAAAAAAAAAATAAAAGAAAGGAGGGGAAAAAAAAAAAAAAAAAAAAAAAGAAAAACAAAATGCTCAGCCTGAAGCAATAAGTGGAGCTGACTAGAAAAGTACAGGGCTTTTAAATCATCCCTGCGCTCACATTTTGCAGCACTAAAGGATTTTAATCTCAGCCAGCATAGCCTTATTCCAGCATTGCTTTTTTGGGGACAACTTTAACCTTTGGGTCAGTAGGATTGCTTGGCTTTAAATACCAGAGGGGTTTTTTTGTCACTAAATAAATTGAGAGCAGTTATATTTCTATTTTTGAGTGTCTAATTTTTTATTTCTAATTTTGAACACGGCAAGAAGCAACTTTGCCTGAAATTGAGGGTGCTGAGAGCTGTCTCTTCTTTGCACAGCTAAAGAGAAGAAAATCATATTTATGTTTCAAAAAACTCCAAATGCTTTCAAATCAAGAAAAATTAAACTTTTTAATTACACAATCCTGCCATAGTTAGGAAAGTTAAATCAGCAGCTGAAATCTTGCAATTTAAAGCAGCAGATAATCTTCAAATTGTATTTAGCAGATGAGTGCTGGAATATCTGAGAATATTTAATATTTTCTCTGAGGTTTCTTTCCTAAAGATGTTTTAATGGAAGATGAAGGGAAAAGTGTTCACCTTTGATATGGGCAGAGGAAAGAGAGCTGTGTTTATTGCTTTCCAGTAAGTACTTAATGATGCCAGTTTTGACGTGTGGGTGTAAAATATAAACAAACTTAAGTACACACGTGGAGATCTGTATGTCTACATATGTTTATCTCTAAGTATTACAGAGATATTCTCTGTATGAGCTCTGAGTGAAGCTACACAGATGCACAAACAATAATTACTTCTCCACAGAAACAAAAAAAAAATCCTTTTTAAGGCAAAAAGAGCCTATTGTGTTTGAAGTTGCAACAGAAAAAAAAAAACAAAAAAACAAAAAAAAACAACCAAACCCACATCCTAAAATTATATCTATTTAGCAAATACTCTGCTTCATTTAGGAACGCTGCCTTTTAAATGAACAAGCAAATTTTTAACAGATTCGCGCGTTTTGTAAAATATGTCAAACAAACCAAAGAGAAGGTCTCCTAATTACTCATCAAACAGCCTGCAGTCAGCAGGGAATGCAGCCGCAGTGATATGTTGCACTAATGTTAGGGCAGACCCGAAATATTTCCTCTTGGAAAATAACAACAGCAGCGGCGGCGGCGGCAGAGGCAGCACCCTCTCGGCAGCGCCCACGGCTCGGTGCTGCCAGGGCTGTGCCCGTGCTGGGCATTCCAGGGGGCACCTGGGGGCTTCAATTAAACCTCACCCAGCAGCTTTTTGGGGAGTCCAACCCGCCGTGTTTTGTATGCGAGCGATGAGCAAAGTTTTGTGTTAGAACAGCTTTTTTTTTTATTTTTCTTTTCTTTTTTTTTTCTTTTTTTTCTTTTCTGTCCTTTTTATTAAATACCTACCACGGCTAATTAGAAAATGTGCAGAACTGCTTCCTGGTTTAAACGTGGAATTGTGTTTGGTAGGAACAGGGGGAAAGTCCCCATTAGGCATATTAATGCCCGTCCCTTTTAACAAAGCTGCTCCCTGCTCTCGGCGTTGGAATTCATTAGAAAATAAGAATACTGCGGAATTAGTGGCCTTCCTTTCACAGGCAGGATGATGTTACGTGATATTAGATATATACAGATTTTGCTGGCAGGGTAATCAGAGTGAAATTCCTTATTCCTGCGTAATTGCTACAACGCAGGGCCCTCTTATCCTGCTCTCCCTCCTCAGCCAAAACTCTGAGTCACTTCAGGTTTTTTTCTAGGCAGCAGCTCTGGCACAGGGGTCACGGTTTGTAACTCTTCATGTCTCCCCTAAAGGGAGCAAGAGATGTTTGGCATGTCCCCAGCACGAGACATTTTTAAAGGTTTATTTAAGACGTGTGTGTGTGTGTTGCAGAGTTAAGGGTAGTGAGTAAAGGTTTGTGAAAATCTACAACCTAAACTGGTGTGACCCTCACCGAGTCCCAGCCTCGCTCCTCTGGCTGTTGGTAAATTTAGAGAGCTCAGATTGCCAACCTGGAGCCATTTACATTGAATAATTAATCTGATGTGCACCCCAATAGCTTCAAACAGAATCAGCCTGATAATTTTACCGTGGCCAAGAGCAGAATGCGACCCATAATTTCCACTCTGCTCTGATTTATTCTGTAATTCATATTTTCAACAATATGCAATCCATTATCAGCACAGAAAAACACGCAGTAACTACTTGGGTGGACTCAGGATTCCTGGGTTGCTCACAGACAGATGGCTTGGTTTGTGATGTTTCTGGTTTATTTTCCCCCCGCACTTTGCTCCCAGTTCTGTTGGAGCTGGTTTACTGCTTCCATAGGATTTTTAAGATAAGTAGAAGGATTATTGGTCGCACTCCTCGAAATTCATCATGAAGTGGGGCCGGCTTTGACTGCAGCTCGTTATTTGTTGCATCTCTCTAAAGTGGAATATGTTCAGGACACGCTCCCTTCAAATCTTTTCAGAGAGGAAAACACTCTCAGCAGAATCTGCCTTCGCATCAGCTCCTGGAGGGTCCTTAAATAACTTCTCTCCAACGTGGCAATATTTCAATATCTGCTAAGAGATCCTTGTTAACAGGAGGGACCCCGGATCTCATAACTGGGTTTTTATTACAAATCCCAGGGATGTTTGCTCTATAGATACAAAAGAAAACTTCTGCTCTCTTGACTTTTTTTAAGGTAAATGTTTCAGGGGTTGTGTTTTTTAAACTATGTATATTTGGTAAATGCAATTCCCTGCCTTCTCCTAGCGGAACTTTATTTTCTTCCTTTATAGTAATATATAGATCTGAAATTCCAAGGGTTTCTGGTGCTTTTCAGCTGTCACCTCAAGTCAAAATCATGGAGTTCAGCTATAAAAAAAATTGTATATAATAAATTTAACTTGACCTAACTGAAGGCTTTTAAAGCGAGCAGGTATTTTTGACATTTAAAAAAGAACATTACTACGACTGTATTATCCATGTATCTCCTTGCTGCTATTTATCCCACAAAAAAATATCACACTGTTGTCCAAACTGTGTTTTGAAGTTCAGTCCCTGCTCATTTCAGAGCCAGACGGAGGGTCGGGCACTTTGTTAAAATGGAAAGAACACTTTGCAAGGTTTCAGGTCATAAACTGAGCCCACCGAATGTGATCTCCAATCCCACCTCTGCATGCCCACGGATATTGCTGGACACTGGAGGGACCCCCCCGTTTTTGCAGCATCCCACAAGGTCCTGAGCCACCCCTCCGCCCAGGGTCCGGATCAGCCCCTGTCCAGCGCTTACCGGGCGATTTTCCCCACCCAGCTAAACTTTCCTACTCTAGTTCAAATTTAATCAATTTTTTGTTTTGCAGCCTTTTGTAGATTGAGTCTTTTGTTAAGAAAGGACGTCTTGTTTCCCGAACGCGGCGGGAGGAATCGCCGGCATCAGAGTGCCACCAAAAGGCGGCGGAGGAAATCGGCAGGCAGGCGCTGACCTTTGCGGAGACAGCTAAGGTTATGCACATAACATTTGCTTGTTTACTTTGCAAAATAAGCAACGAGTTGGAAACTCCGAGCTTAGCAAAGCGTCTCGCTACACCTGAAAAGCAACACTGACAACAACAGCAAAACCCCACGGTTGTTGCCGGGCTCGCTGTGGGTGCGGGTGGAAGCTGTTTCCCGCTCCCCTCTATATCTATCATGATGCAACTTTAATAACGTTAGCCAAGACTGCTCAGAAAATCACAGCTGTAGCTGGAGGCGAAAGGGAGAGGGAAAAAAAAAAAAAAAAAGGGAAAAAAAGAAAAGAAAGAAAGAGGGGGAAAATAAAAAAAAAGCTAAAATGAGGTGCTTCTCCCAAGCCTCACCTAGTGAGCTGAGTATTGGCTTATGCGTGAGAATAAGCAAACGAATCGATCGCTGCAGTAGGTTGATGGCTACTGGTCGTTTTGATGGATATGACGGTAAAAAAAAAGTCCAGATTGGTTCACAGTGGACCTCAAACCATGTCAGCTAAAACCAAAGAGACAAAAAAGTGACAGCTGCGGAGAGTACACTGCAGGCAGTCAATGGTTCCTGTGATTTATTGTTCCATCTGCCTTGCCGCTGTGAGGACAAGTTCCCCCTGATTTGGTTAAAATGAAAAGGACCTCAGAGAGCACAACGTGTTTTTTGAAAATGTGCAGAAACTATTTTTTTATTTCGTGATTTATGTGCCTTTCCCCCTCCATAATGTTTGCACCAATTGTTACCCAATAATGCTTACTGAAAAATGTGAAGCTTCCCAACCACTAAGAAATCCTCCAGACGGCCCCCACCCCTCCACCCCAGCACAAAAAGAGAGGGGGAAAAAATAAAAGAGGGGGAAAAAAAATCCAGCAGAAAAAAAAGAAAAAATACCTGCATAAATAACCCAGGCTGTCAAAGCCAAGGCAGAAAACTAGTTTGTCTCTTTTTTAACCTTCCTGCTTTCCAATTAACAGCCGTGTTTCGGAGCCTGCCAGGCTACGAGGCGCTTAAAAGCCAGGCTCGGCAAAGGCTGGTGTGTAACCATTTAATATATTAGGGAGTTCTAACCCCGATTATAAATTTGCAGAGCCACCCAAGTGCTATGGCCAAGAGTTTCCCACTCTGGAGGGTTTCACCAGAGCGGAGGGGACAGAGGGGACGGAGCCTTCGCTGGCTTCACACACCAACTTGTTTCGCCGTTTCTGACTTGAAAAGGAACATTTCCTTCATGCAGTTGATGTAGCTTATTACCCCATTAAAGAGAAGCACCACACGACACTTCTGTCAGGGTAACACCGAGGCCTAATCAACACTTGGAGGTGTAACACAACACAAATAATCTCGCTCCTCAGGGAAGCCGGAGTAGCAGCCTGAGAAACGCTCCGGCTTTTCCCCGGGAGGATTCAAGTATGCCATAGCAGAAATATGGTTAATGTTTTAATACATTTATGGAGCATAAATCATAAATGAAGCATTAAGCATCCGGTGCTCTCTCAAAAGTTTGAACAAATACAGGCAAATTGAAGGAATCTGCCAGAGCGAGGTATTGATAATTTTCCATGTGTATCACACAGTGGGAAAAAAATGGACGCGGGGCCTCCGAGCCCCGCCGCCTCCTCGCATACATTATGTTCCCCACTTAATGCCAGATGAACCAGGAACCCACAAGAAGCCAAGGGAAGGCTCTTCCTCTCCCCCTCCAATAAATGTTTCATGCAGATCAGCAAATTTTCAGCAAATTTCCCATGAAAAGGCCGGCGGGGGCCTGCGGTGCGGGGCGAGGAGCGGGGTCCCCGGCGGCCTGACCCCGGCAGCGGCCGCTTCCTGGCTCCAGGTTTCCTTCGGCCTCGCAGGTCCAGCCTGGTGTCAAAAGCTGGCCTTGTCTCCTGTCTCAGGATGTTGGTTTTACCTCTCAAGTGTTTCCTGAATTTGCAAAAATTCTTGGGGTTTCGTTTTTTGTTGGTATTTTTTTTTTCTTTCTGGCGGCTGTCTGCGTGTTCAAAAGCCCATTTGCCTTTTTGCCGGGGAGGAAGAATAAAGTGTAAACATGGGTGGAAAAGAGGAATAAAAAAGAAAAGGGAAAGGAAAGCAAGAGAAAACAAGAAGGAAAGAAAGAGAGAGAGAAAGAAAAAAATTTCTTAGTCGCTACTGTTGAGCAGGGGGTTTTCTCCCGGGACCAGTTCTACTTTTGGAACATGTTATTGTCAGGCAGAGGTCAACATCTTTTACCTCTTTTTTCCATTATTCAAAATAAGTATTGATGTTATGTTTTAGCTATTTAAAAGCCAGCTGCCTTGCTCATTTCAGATATTTTTCCTGGTATTATTGTATGTGGTAATAGCTGGCCTGTGTATCGTCTTTCACAAAATCTACCCTTTCAGGGTCTCAGTCTTCAAATGATATCAATCAAAATTTATGCAATTCAAAATCCATATGTATAGAGTCCCAGTTCACCTCATTTAATGATAATAGTAAACCACATGTTGTGTACATGTCTGAAACACTTTTCTAGTTCTTGACTGTATTAACCCTAGGGGCACTATGTTTTTGTACAGCTTGCCCAACTGAGCAGCATAATATATTGATTAATACTTGGCAACAACTGCATTCTTGAATAATAAAACCATGAACAAGGTAAACGTGCGCTAATAAAACAAGAAGAGTGTCAATATTATTTGGGGATGTATGTTAATAAAAGATGCTAAAGAACGGGCGAGCCCCCGGCCCCACAATTAACAAAGCTCAGTGCCTAAAGCTGCTCCCGGTTCCAGCCCCGTGTGATGTCGTTATCCGAGAGCCTCCTCGCCTACCTGGGCATCCGTGAGGCGCCCACAACAAATGCTCCATATTTATGGGGGCTGCGTCCAGCACTCGGGAAAAAAGTTTGTCGTTTCCCTCTCTGCTAAAGGCAAATTAAAATTAACAATATTTCATTGTTACCCCGATTCTTCCCAGGCAGAGCCCCGTGCAGGTATCGCCAGCAAAGCCTGCAAACAGTAACTGGTTTTACGATAGAATTTGCTTCTTACAGGCTGCATTATTTACTTAAGCTTTAATATACAGTTCGAAATAAGATTTGCTTTCATGGAAAAACACTAAAACATTTGGCAAAGGAAGAGCCGAACGTTCTCCTTAATTTGTTTTGGCAACTCTGAAAAATAGATCCCATTACGCTCACGTTTGCATTCCAGAAACATAACAACAAATGATCATTTTACGAAAATCAAGATATAATTAAAAATGGGGGGATATAATAAGCAGCAAGTGAAGGCAGAAGAAGGAGGGGAGACATGTGGAAAAAAATGCTTTCAGCACTGAGGATGGCTGAGGAGGGGAAAAAGCAAAGGACACCAGCTGAAAAGCCACTGCCAGAGCTTTTTTATTTATTTTGGGGCTGAGGGAGGGGGGGGAACAACAGAGGAGGGAAGGACTTGGAAGTAAAAATTGTTT
>VWZT01008678.1:26945-75144 GCA_013397055.1 Pachycephala philippinensis | reverse complement strand
AGAGAGAGAGGGGGAAAAAAAAAAAATCCCTGCTTCTCTCCACTCCTCCTTGCAGAGCCCTATAAAAGTGGCAGTGCAGCGGGGACGCGGTGCCAGGCTCGGGGCTCGGGGCTCAGCGACACCCAACGCTGCCAACGCCTGGAAGGGCACCCCCAGCCCTCCAGCACCCCACATTCCCGGGGTGCAGCTCCCTTCCAGCTCCAAACCCCAGCTCCAGCCTCGTCCCACGCTCTCTGTCATTTTATGTCTTTATTTAAATACAGCATCGGGCGTTCGTACAATTGTCTAATTTAATAAATATGAGGAGGGGAGATGCGGTCGGAAGTGTTGCTTTGTTTGAAAAATATTAAAAATAACCTTTAGTTTTAATGAGATTTCTCCAACCCCCCCCATCAGTTTACACAATTTTCCAGATGCAAAATGAGCTTTTGGCTGTAAAATATTTTATCACATTGTCTTACACAATAAAGATTAGATGTTTTCGCTCTCTCTCAACTCCACCGCAATTATTTTTTAGTGTTTGCAAATCATAATATCATTTAAAAACCATATTTTATACCTCATCTAAAATACTTTTATAGCAGTGTGATGAAAAAAGCCCAACACAACATCTATTTAACTACTCTTTTTAAGTGGCTGTAATATGCTTTGGTATAATTTCCCAGAAAAAGGCACAGCTAAAAAAGCTTAGCTGTTCTTGAAAACAAATCTCCCAAGAAGCATCTTTGCAAAAAATCCCCAGAATTGAATTCCCCTGGCTGAAGAGCCCAGAGAGCCTGAATATAAAAATAGTAGCCCTGTCATTTCACATTCATTAAGTGTGAAACTCAGAAATTAATAATGTAAAAATATGCTTTTTAATTAGTCTTACATTCTGCCCAATGTACTTAAATGGGATCAGCAGCTCCCTAATGATTTTTTTCTTAATAAAGTATTAGCCTGTGATGCACTGGGGTTGACAGGTATGATAAACTGGAAAGTACTTTTGGAGGCGTATGAATGATACCAAAATAGTACTCTCCCATTTAAATGTAATTAACATCAGGGAGCAATATTACATGAGGAGAAGCCTGCAAGATTTTTATTTCAGGGTATTTTTTTCTTTTTTCATTTCTTGTTTTATGAGTAGTTTGATGATTGCAGCAGTGATTTTATAATTTAATTACCTTTGTTGAAAGCTAAGCTTTTGCTAATAGCAGGTCAACAGGATCATAAAGCAGCCTTCAAAAATATTAAAAAGGAGGTAAATCCCCTTAGCTAAACCTACACAATAAGAACGCGGGTGCGCATGTGTGGATGCAAAGGATTTTATGGATGTATGGATATACAGGCTCCACGCCTGTTCCCCCGTTATTTGTTTACTGTGCTGTTGCAAATCAGTATTTACTCTCCAAAGGGCTCTGTTATACATTAATCATATTTTTAAAAAGAAAGGGAAAAAAGAGGGGAAAAAAAGAGAGAAAAATACAAAAAAAAAGAGAGAAAAATACAAAAAAAAGAGAGAGAGAAAAATGCAAAAAAAAAAAGAGAAAAAGAGAAAAAAGAGAGAATTTTTTTAAAAAAGAAATTAAAAAAAGGAGAGAAAATAAAAAAAAATAGAGAAAGAATAATTAAAAAAAAAAAAGAAAGTTGTGGAGAAATCCAGCTGACACACCCTGGATTTTCCCAGAACCAATAGGGCTGAGGAGTGAAGCTGCTCACTCTGGACCAGGACCAGGATCCTCAGCTCCACCACCCTTTCCACAAACACTTTGTGCTTTTTTTCCATTTCAGAAGCAGCCGACTCTACACCAGGAGATAAAAGCTCACTGTTGACCCGCGCTGCTTGCGCAGGAGTATTCCCTAACTTATTTATATGCCAAATGTCACTTGTGTTTACTGAAGAATTTCTTCTCATATCTCGGAGTCACAGCGCTCCCCGAAGATGCACTTGCCATAGGGTAAACAAGCAGGGAGGAGGGCAGCATTCCCAGCTCCCTCCTTCCCAAACCACGGCTCCTCCATGGGCGCCACCTTCCCCAGCACACCCTGACATTTCTCTGTTTGCAGGCTGATGGATGGATGCTTTGAGGTGCCAGGTGACAGAAATGGGACGTGGATTGCTGGTGGCACTGAAGACGTGGCTCCCTGTGCCCTCCTGTCCTGTGTCCAGTGTCTCTTCTCCACTGTGGTTCCAAGTTGGAATAAAGGGAAATTTGGAGCTGGCCAACCTAACCAGGAAAAACAACGGTTAGACCACAGGTAATGAAGAGGAGTTTCCATTTTCATGCTGGTTTTCATTTGGTTTATGTGAAAACAGCCAATCCAACAAACAAACAAACAAATCCCAATTTTTGGTTTTGGTTTTGGTTTTTTTTTTTTTTTTACTCTTCCATTACAAACGCATCCTTCAAGGTTGATCCTGGTTCTGAATATTCCAGCCAAACTGGAAGGTCTTAGGCCAAGGGAAGCACTCACCCCACTGCCAAGGAAGAGTCAAACATCAAGGTACAGTCATTCAGAGGGGGTTCAGGTTGAACATCAGGAAGAATTCTCCATGGAAAGGGTTGCCAGGCATTGGAATTGGCTGCTCAAGGAGGTGGTGGAGTCCAAGGAACAACTGGAAGTGGCACCCAGTGCGCTGGGCTGGGTGACAAGGTGGGGATCGGGCACAGCTTGGACTCAATGATCTTGGAGATCTTTTCCCACCTTAACAATTCTCATGATTCCTCATGAATACAGTGCCCCACTGTTATCCCAAAAAATATGGGGTGAGGGGCCTAACTGATGCCCAACTGGCAGCACTGCCACACGGGAATGCAGCTGCATCACTCCAGCACATCCATTTCTCCTGCTTTGGTAACTTCCAACGTCCTTTAAAAATGCGATCATGAAATGTCATTTCTTTCCTATTTATCTTGGCGCTACGAAACTGCCCAGCTATTGGCTATACGTGAGCTCTTTTATAATATTTTTCCAATCACAAACACCATTCCATTGCTCCCCGGGGATCCCCGTGATGGATCTAGCTATCTATCTATTTACGCGTTCATGAATCAAATCATCCGAGTGGAGAAAGTTTGGATAATCTACAGCTTTCATAAGATTTCACCCAACTTACACTTCACGGGGGATTTCCAGGAGTGTGACGTTATTTGCACCCCTCTCCTCTTTTCCCACGTGATTTACTGCACTCACCCCAAGATCCAAGCTTAAAATGCTTGTCCAGCTCTGAGCCTGCAAAGGGAGTTTTCCAGGAGCAGGGATGCTTTAATGGGCAGCTGAATCAGAAACTAATCATCCGAACTGCCCTCATGTAAACACACGCTGGAAAATTTTATTACGGAGATATTTGGGGTTTTCCTGATAGAGAATAAAAGACAAATAATCGAACTTATTGGAAAATATTTACATAGGGCCACACAGTGCAAACCTTGGGAAAGCTGAACAGTATTTGCTCAGAGGAATGGCCCTGGTGCAGGCAGAGGAGTGGATACTGCTCGGCTGTCCGGGGAATTGGATGGAGTTTGTCTGAGTCAGACATGCCGGCGATGGCCCCACACTGGGGCATCATAATGCTTTAATTAATTAATGTCTGTAAACTGTTTGGTGATCTTGGGATGAAAGGAGTTCTGGAAATGCCAGGTATTATTGAAAATTAATTACTCCAGCCTTCCCCCCAAATCTTGCTAAACATATTTCATTTTTTAATCTACCCTGCTGCTTTCATAAAGCTCATTGCAGAATTATTTTCTGCTAAATATTAAAGGGAAAAAAAAAAATGAGGGAACCATTTAAGCAGCAGATTGAGCTGAAGCAGAAGAGATAGTGCAAAAGCCACATTTTGGGGGGGAAAAGCCTCCATGAATGAGGTAGGTACAGGCAGAGGACGCCGTGGTGGGAATGGGCTCAATCTGTGTGTCCCCATTGTCCCTCTCCATGGCCAAGCCACGACCTGGAATTCACAGGGGGCTGGAGAACCCCACTCCCATGGGGAAACAAAGCTGTGGGAGAGGTAGGACCAGTGTGAGGGATGCAAGGACAATAAGGACTGTTCCAGCCACCGCCACGTGTCGGCAAATCAATCACTCTCGATGCTATTCATCGTTCCATCACAGGAGACAGAACATGTGTATTATTTATACAAGTCTGAAATCATTTGGTGTTACTTACTGAAGAGTCACCTTCCACATCATCATGGAGCAAAAGTCCTGCAAGAGACTCCGTGTCCAAGCCCCACCAGGCACACTCCAGGTATGGTCTAAACAATAAACCACAACAGATAAAATAGACATTATAGTTTGAGGAGGGTTTTTTTCAGTGCTGCAGCTTTCTACACATGAATTTTAATTTATGTAACACAGCAATAATGATTTTGTTTATTTATAGGGGCAAGGCCTATGGTCTGGTTTGAGTGTTACTAGACTGTGGTAGAGTTGGAGCATCTTTCAACTCTCCTTGGGCCAAATCAACACTTCTACCTCAGCAAGCAGACAAAGCCAGTGTGCAACACACATTTCCGAGGAAGTTCAGAGGGAAAATGGAAGGGAAATGTCCCAGTGAACTTTCATACCTTTAAAATGACCCTGCTCTGTACCCTGCAGAGGTGTGGGCCTTGCAATGACCTGTCTTCTCCTGGAGCATCCCACCCCATTTCTCTTGGAGCCATTTGAGCTTGCTGGGATAAGGAAAGAGCTCTGTTAGTGGGGCCTCCTTGGTCACTCCAGCACGAGCAACCACCAACACTGACCTCTGCTCCTCCTCCTCCTCTTCCTCCTTCTCCTTCTCCACAATATGTCCTCAGCCATGGAGGAATTAAAGTGGGAACTTCCAATCCACTTCTTCAACTTCTTCCCACAAATTCTGAAAGAGATGAAGCCCTTCCTCACAATCCCCAGTCAAATCCACAGGTCAAGTGTCACGTATCACCAATTTCCCACAGAAAAACACAGGTTTCACCAAATCTTCCTCTGGCTACTTCTGAAACTGAACAGCAGATGGGGCTACAGAAATCATCACATTAAAAAAAAAAATATGAAAACCAGCCTTTTACATTCTGAAAAGCAATTTATTCTACACCATTTCAAAAAATAAATAGGATTCTCCTTTTCTGTTTTAAGACATCAATGAATCTGTCGCATAATGGGCTTTTGTAAACCGATTATCCTTGATAATCTCATTAGCTGAAATTATTTTACTTTTCTAACATGGTAGATTTTTAAATACCTTTTATTTCAGATCCCTCTGGGCACGTTGCAGTGAAATTTACTATTAAGCAAAATAATTATCTATCTCAAACCTTAACGCTAAAAAAAGTAGAAAAATAAAATAATTACAATCTAAGGGCAGATATTAGCACGGAGAAAGTACGAGAAAGTACAAGGAGCCAAAGGGAAATTTCCACAAGCAGGCAAATACTTTCTCGTTATTAATAAATAAATCATTCTTGTTTTGCTAGGAATATGAAGAAGCAAACGGTGGTTGATGCAAACGACAGGGTTTGCGTTGAGGTGGGGTTTGCACCTCCCGTGGTGACGATGGGAAGGACGATGCTCCTCCAGCTCCCACCAGCCAGGAGCTGCATCACCCTCTTCCCACCCAGACCTGAGCAATTAAGAAGTGTGAGTTGTTTCGAAATCAGCTTAAACCTGTGTTTTGGTTTTTTTTTTCCGTGTGGAAGTTTGCAGCTGTAATGGGATTACGGTGTCGGCGGAGGGAGGGAGGTTTGCAGCTGTACTGGTTCGGGGGGTAGGAAGCAGCTGTTAAAATAGAGGACTAATGGTGATTAATTCTTATTATGTGTTTGAAGATCTCACAATGAGTTCAGGACCCAAACCCTCCCTCAGGGAATAAACTGAAGGAGGAGGATTTAAAAAGAGGGAAAATAGAAGGGGGAATTTTAATGTACATTTGGCCTAAGTGGCCTGGTCTTAAATCACTTTATTAATATTTAAGTAAAATTTAAATCAACATTATTAAGACAAAAAATATCTAGCCTGGGAAACCCGTAATTCCTGCATATTTATGCAGAATGGGAGATCACCTGTGCTTCCTCAAAAAAATGCACATGCCAGGACCAGCAGGGGAACATCCTTTCAGCTGGTAGGGGATGGGTGCTGTCACACACTGCTGGCATCAGAGATCCTCCTGATTCCCTCAGCCCTTCCCCAGCAGCAGGGGAATATCCTTTCAGCTGACAGGGGATGGGTGCTGTCACACACTGCTGGCTCTGGCATCCAGAACCTCCTGATTCCCTCAGCCCTTCCCCAGCAGAAGGGGAATATCCTTTCAGCTGGCAGGGGATGGGTGCTGTCACACACTGCTGGCTCTGGCATCGGAGGTCCTCCTGATTCCCTCAGCCCTTCCCCAGCAGCGCCTTGCCCAAACCACAACAGGAGGAGGTGGGAAGAGACCCCATCCCATTTTTGCACCCACCACCACAGCGAGGGATGCTGGTAGCCACAGAGATGAGGAGGAAGCAGCACGAAGAGCCCAACCTGGGCTTGGCTCAATCCGCAGCCTCCGGGGAACCCGCAGCATTTCCCAGTTCCAGGACAATTCACATCAGAGGCAGGTTATTTGTTGCAATATTGTGGCCGGGTCCTACAGCCTGCTCGCAGAGGTCTGTGATGTGCTGGGTGTGCTGGGGCTTCCCCAGAGCACAGCAGGTAGAAGATATGAGATTTCTATTTATATACCACAGCCTGGCCAGGAGAGTGACAATATAACAGCAAAGACACAGGGAGAGAGAAGCAGCCTGGAAAGGCAGGCAGGGAAGGAAAGGTCCCTTGAATCCCCGGGAAGTGGTGACCCAGCACAGGCTGCAGTGGGATCCTCGGAGCACCCCTCTTCCCTGGGGAGCCTCCCCCAACTCATCCATTCTGCACTTTGAGAATGTGACGTGTCTCTCAGGCCCCTCCTGAGGACGTGTAAATGAAGGAAGGAAAAATAAAGAAGGTGAAAGCAGCAACAGGGCAAACTCCAAGATCTGGGGTTTGTTTTTCAGCCAAGGCTTTAATGAGGATTAATCAAATATCGCACATGCAGAGCGATTTCCATGAATTATTAGAGGGCAGAAATGGGTGGGAAAATGAACAAAAAGCTAAACTTTTTTTTTCATGTGAACTTTTCCTTTTTGAGCTTTAACTTTGAGATCATACTAATCTTTTCAAAGCTCAATGAGATCACAGAAAGATTTATTTCAGGACCAAAAAGAACTTCCTTTACCGAAATACCTCTGCCTGTGATTTTCCTGTTTCCACATTTTTAAGAATGTTTTGTTTTTCAAATATGAAAGAATTGACAACAATAACTCAGGACTGTGCACCAAGTGCACCACAGAATCCTGCCTTTCTCATGGCTGCAGCAGATACCCATCCCCAGCAGAGCTGGTTAGTAAATTAAACCATTCCTTTCAGCAGCAACTGATAACTTGGAGCTGATGATGTAGGTCAGAGCCATCTGCAGTAAATTATACCCCTCACCACGGAGGCAGGGGAACGCTTGGGACATGGAGGTTGTGTGGATTCCATCTTGGAGACCAAAATATACATTTTTACTCGTAGCTGTTGCATAGCCAGACACCTCACTTTGGTTATTTTGCACCCAAGTCTTCATGGGTCAGTGATAAAGTTTGGATGGATTGATGGACTGAGATCCAGAGAGAGGGGAGTGAGATAGGATGGGGTTTAGGTGCTGGGTGCTCAACCACGGGGCCCTACGTGCAGCCCAGATTCCCAAAATAGTACAGGATGGCCTGAAAATTCCTGTGAGTTGGTTTGCTGGCTTTGTGGGAGGCTTGGGCTTCGGCAGTGTGTCCATGTTATAATTAATAAGCAATTTCTGTTTGAATGGCGTGTTTTGTCTTCATTTGAGCACGTTCTCCGCAAAGACAAAGATCAAGACAAACCTACTCAGAACACAACGAAGATAAAAGGGAATCATAAAAAGAGACAGACAGAGGAAAAGGAAGAACAAGGAAAAAGAGAAGACAAAGAACAGGGAGACACCAAAGAGGACACAGAACAAAGATAGGCAAAATGAAAAGACAAAGAAAAGTAAAGACAAAGAACAGAGATGATAGAGCACCACAAAATATGCAAGAGAGGCACAAAAGGGAAAAGGGGGGAAAACAGCGACTGAGAACAAAGGGCAGAGAACAGAGCAAGAGCAGAAACGCACAGGAAGGGAGAAAAATGGGAGAGAATTCAGCCAAGATGAGGCATAAAAACAGCCCAAAGAACAAGCAAAAATAAACACAATGAAGAGAGAAAACAGCTAATCATCTTCTGATTTGCATTAAAAAATAAGTCATGGGAACACAGGCTCAGCGACAGAAATGTTGACAAGTTGAATGTCAAGATTTCTCGTGTCCTCTAAATTCAGTCAGACTGTCAGTGCTTATGAAACTGGGAGAAGGGGAATGGGAGCTGAAGGATTAGTGCCTGGTGTGGAAGGAATAGCAGGAACCAGAGCTGGTGACAGAAGGGATTTAGAGGAAGTGCTTGCAAGCAAGAGATGCCCCAAAGGCAGCCAAAATCCCTCTGTAAGGGCAGGAGATCCATTTCCATGATGAACCAAGAAAATGCTGACCTTATTCCGTCTGCAGCTTTGCAATAAAGGAGTGGCAGAAATTCTGATGTACAAGTGAATGGCTAATTCTAATATTTCTGTAGGGAGGTTTAGGCTGGAGCTCAGGGAAAGGTTCTTCCCCCAGAGGGTGCTGGGCACTGCCCAGGCTCCCCAGGGAATGGGCACGGCCCCGAGGCTGCCAGAGCTCCAGGAGAGTTTGGACAATGTTCCCATGGACAGGGTGGGATTGTTGGGGTGTCTGTGGAGGGACAGGAGCTGGACTCAATGATCCTGATGGGTCCCTTCCAACCCAGGGAAGTCTATGAGTCTATGAAAATTTATATTAAAAAATATCAGCTTTACTGAAGCAGTTCATGCAAACCCAGCCAAGGCAGAAACGCCAAGAGCTGTGGGTTTTGAGCTGGCCAAGACAGGCTGTATGGAATTTAACTAGAGAGGCCACAGAGGCTTCAGTCCTGCTGCAAAAACTGCACCAATAAATCATTTCCAAATCTTGACAATGGGCAAAAAAAATAATTTGTAAGAGGTGCAGAGGCTCATGGTGAACATGAACACTCAGGAGACTTGTGCATTCTACAGAAAGGTATAAAGGGCTGGAGGATTCTGGGGTTTCCCTGTTGGCAAGAGCAGCAGGAGGACACCAGAATGATGGAGCCAAGCCAGGCAGGGAGAAGTTGTGGCTGTCCCATCCCTGGAAGTGTCCCAGGCCAGGCTGGACTGGGCTTGGAGCACCCTGGGATAGTGGAAAGTGTCCCTGCCATGACAGGGGGTGGCACTGGATGGGCTTTGAGGTTCTTCACCTTTACAGGAACTCCTCACCTCCTTGATGGCCCATTGTGTTTCAAGGCAGAGGTCATGGGCTGGAGTGGAAATGGCATTTGTCAAATCTGAGACAAAAACCTTTGATTTTGTAAAACACACTTGGGAAAAACTCAAAAGGTGCAAGGTCCAGTTTGGTCTCATCAGAGCAGATCTCCTAAGGGACCCCTGGGTCTGGTCCTACAAATGTTTCAAAGCATACATTAATAGACCTGTAACTATAAAATAAAATTCTCTTTCAGGTTTCTTGTAGACCAAGGGAGGTTCTGGAATTGCATCGACCATACAAATGCGGAATTTTACAAAAAAAGCCTCTCAAGCTGCCATAGCTTTCCAAAACTGAACCTTCAAAGAATTTGTGTTATTTTTCTTACTGAAACACTACTCTTAGTCCTTATACAGGATCAGCAGCCACGAAGGCCTCAGCTACCACTGGTTTTAAGCCTTTGTCCCTGCTGCAATAGGTTGTCTGTTATTTTATTGTTAATCATTAACATTTCTATGGAATTTGATGTCACTAACACACAGACCCATACTCCCTGACATTCCACATCCCTCATTCTGTGCACTGGCAGCATGGAAAAACTGGTGTGCAGTGGGTTAAACTGCTTCCCATGCTGCTCCTCGGTTATATTTTATTTACCAGGATTTCTATAATGTGTGATTTTTTTTTTTCCTTTTGAGATTGCCTCATTTCTTTCAGAACACTTTCACCTTATTTCCGGGCTGCTTCTCCCCAAGGGGCAAAGTGGAGGTTCAGAAACTTCATGTGAACTTCCTGAAAAAGAAACAGATCACCTATTAAAGAACTCAAATGGAATGTGCTGTGAATACGGTTTAATATGTCCCAAAGAAAGAGCTGACTCTAATCACAACATAAGATGTAAAATTCATTGTTGCACTCAGTTTATTGATTTAATAATGTATTTATTATTTATGATTTCAATGGCAGATGGAATTCTATTTCCATTATTTGATTCAGGTTAATCAGGGGATAAAATGCTTCTTTTATACTTTCACATAAAGACTCTTCAGGTGCTCAAGACTCATGTCAAGAATTGCAAATCAAATCCCTTTCTGTCCTGCAATTATGGCTATTTCCTCCCAAAATTACAACCTGTTTAAAATCTAAGGTTAATGTTTGAACTAAAGTAATTGCACACAAACAAATTGTGCCTAAGGTAGAAAGGTTTTCACGGGGCTCTGGCCTTTCAGGTGCTTTCATTGCTTTTAAAACACTTGTAAGAGGTTTTGGGGATGTGCCACTGCTCCTTTGCATCAAAACTTCACTGGAGACATTGCTGCTGGCCCCTGGATGTGCTGATCCCATCACTCCAGACCTTGGGAAGAACAAATCTGCAAAAAGTCCTGTAGACAAAACCTGTGAGGATGTAAAAACAACTCTCCATGTCCTCAGGAACTTTTGGATTTGTTTGCCTTCAGAACAGTTTTGATATTATTTAGCTCATATATTGTGAAATTCCGAAACCTTTATTATTCCTGTATCCCGACATCAAACTTAGGCTGCTGATTCATTGGTTTCCTTGGAGAACAGCAAATACTACTTGCAAGAGGTGATTAAAATCAATTCAGAATATACAAGGTGAAGGAAAAAATCAGAAAATCATAGAATCATTGAGGAGAAGACCTCTAAGATCATCAAGTCCAGCCATTAACCCACCACTAAACCATGTCCCCAAGCACCACATCTACATCTTTTTTAAAGAGAAATCAGAGAAATTAGATTTTCCTTCCAAATGACTTTATCCTACCCTAGAATATTCCCAGTATCACTGATATTTGATACAAGGCCTTGTAAGATCTGGTTGGAAGTTTCTTTTAGCATGTTGTATTAAAAGGACTTTCCACCCTCTGAGTCCCCATTGCTACAGTGCAAGCTTGGGGTGCCTGAAACAAAGAAAGTTAAAAAACCCAACCCTAACAGGCTTGAAACTGGAGTAAACAATAAAAACCATGTGCCACAACCTGGGGGTGTTTCCAGAGACAGACAGAGGAACAGAGGCAGCTCTTGGACACCCCAGGAAAACAGAGAAAGCAAATTGTCTCCTCAGGATGTTTAAAGTCAATTTTCGCTCTCTGTTTCCCAGGATTTACAGAAGTCAGAATAAGGATGCTCCTCCAAAACCTCTTTAGACCCCATTCCTTTTAGGATATGTGAGTATCCACAATCCTGCAACCAAAACTTCTCCATCTCACCTGGATCCACAATCCTGCAACCAAAACTTCTCCATCTCACCTGAAGATGACAGGGGTTCTATAGCAGCTACAACACAATGAAACCAGGGGATAATAACACACTTCCAATATTCATGAAAAAAAAAACCAACCTAAATCTGTAAAATTTGTGCTTTTTTTCCCTTTTGCTTCATTTTTCCACGGCAAAAATGAACGCCATGGGGAAAGCTGCCCTTCTGCCTTTGCAGACGTAGGAAAAGCAGGGGGAAACGGGCAGAGATGCAGGGGTGTCATTTGAATATTATTATGTCTGAGCTAAATCTCTTCTCAAAAATTTGGCCCTGCACAACGCCGAGCTCGGGCACAGCCCCAAACCACAGCTGTAAAAGCCTCGCTCGTTGGAAAGGTCCGGTTGTGCTGCGGGACAAACACAGGGCTCTTCCCAGCCCAGCCTCTCTCCGCTGCTCTACACTCTCTGAATTTTATCGTTGGAAAATGAGGGGCATCTTACCCAATTAGGTACTCCATAGCCTAATCAGCTTCTTTGCCGAGCAGCAGAATGTGATGTGCTCCGGCCCAGCTGTTCCCTGGTGGTGGTGTTGTCAGTCAGATCCTGCTGGAGAGAGAAGCGAGGGAGAGCCGAGGACATTCCTGCACATCTGTTAGCTGAAAGCAGGGACAGTAAAGGATGCTGCAGCAATTTCCAGCAACAATAAGGATTAGTTGCTCATCTGATGCTAACAACGTGCACCTTTCCCTCTTCTTTAGCGTGTCTGTCAAATAATGTAATTATTAAGGACCAACAATGTGGCTTTTTATGTGAACCAGCGCTGACTACGCTGGAGTATTGCATTTTTAATTATTATGATGTTAAATGGCTTTAATTGCTGACACTCTCCTGATTCACAGAGCATTTTTATAACATTTATTAAAAAAAGGCCAAAGTTTATTTTACAGTCTGCAATAAAGCAGAACACAAAACCCAGCAATTGGCTCAATGAGCCCAACACATTAGTTCTATACACAGACTGCATATTATTCTTGCTCTATAAGTGATGTGAAAAGCAAAATTGAAGTCCTGCACAAAATTTGATCATCTTACTTAATAACAACAGATGCTCAGAGCGGTGGCATTTTGAAAAGAGCTCTGTATGCTACTGGTTATTAAATGGCAGGACATTTGGCATCCTCCAGCATTATACCATTTGAAAACCATGGAGTCACATAAATAGCCGATGAGAGCTGGGAGAAAAAAAAAAAAAAAGCCAGCTCCTGTCTGCATAGCAAAACTCACTTCATTTAAAATATTTAAAATGAGCAGGCTGCCTTTCAAAAGAAAAGTCCGGAAAACTTAGTGGAGGGGGAGCTTCCCTTTTATCTGGGAAACACAGGAAAGCAAATATGTTGGGAGGAAGAGAAGAAATGGTTCAACAGCACGACTGATCAGCCTTAACTGAGAATGCTAATGGCTTCTGCTGCTTTGTGTCAGGAGCTCAGCACCATTTGGGAAAAGCTCTGGCACCAAATTTCCTCCTTGATTTAAAAAGGAAAATATTGGCAATAGATAGGCAAATTACCATAAATGCAGGACAGATCAACAATGCGTGGGGATCATTTTAATGGAGCAATTCCTATTCAGTAAAGGGAAATCACTAAAGACAGTGGCGCACTTTCTTTGCAGGATAAATTTTCCTCACAAGCACGTGCTGCCTGCACAGTTACACCATTGCTGGCTGTCAGATTCATATCTACTCTAAAAAGTTCTAATCGAGTTGATGAGCACGTAGAGTGGAGCTTTCTCATTTTTGTTTGAGCTTAACAATGACTCTGTTCCACCTTTATCAAGGCACAAACCATCTGGATCCATTTGCCCAACGTGTTTTACCTAGAGCATCTCATTCCACGCAGTGTTCCAAGGAATACCAGGAAAACTGTGAATAAATACCTACATTAGGTATTTTTTCCATTAAAAAAAAAAATTAAAAAAATAAAATATCTTTAAACAAACACCAAGTACACAAAGGGTTTGGCTGAGAGCTGAAGGAAGGATTCACTGGGCTATAAGGGGGGGGTCTGTGTGCACACTGCTTTTATTTCTACTTAATAAAATCTTGAAGATTGGGTTATAATGGCCGTGCTTCCCCATCCTCAAGTATGGCGTGGCAAATGGTGCCACTGTCATTAAGGGTGCATTGTTGTTTGTTTTATGCTAATCTTCCTTCAGTGTGACAGACTGTCACCTGCATGGGGGGTAACTTTCAGCACTATATTAGCCCATATGGCACAAGCTAAATTGTATCTAAGCTATGGGCTAATTATGGATGAGTTAATAAAACCAAGCAATGTCAGTCTGGCCACTTCTTCTGGTCCTCTGCCGACCCCCCAAGTGAGTTATTGCCTGCGCTGTTCTCTTCAACTATTTTCATTTTTGCTCTCCACGATTGCTGCCAAGCTTTATGGTTAAGACACTTTAATCCTTCTCCTTTCCCAATCCAGTGCAAGATGAGATCAAAACAATCTCTCCACATTTTTTTCCATGTGATAACTTTCCCTGCTAATGAAGAGGTGGTGCAACCTCCCGAATACTAAACACAAACGCACCGTGTTCAGTTTCCTGGAAATCTGCTGGCACAGCTGTGACATAACAAACAGATTTCCGCATTTTCAGGGAGTGAAAAACATGGTTCATCTTCCTTAAGTACAGGATCAAAGAGATGAACATTTATTCCATTAAATGCACATCCAAGTTGCAGAAAACCACAGGAGTGGATGGAGATAGAAAGAAGCTTTTCACGTGTTTTAAGGTCAAGCAAACGCTTAAGTGCTTTTTTGGACAAAGACCCAGCTTCTTTCCCTTCTTCAGAAAGAGGGGAGGGGGGAAGAGAGTCCCTCCCAGGTGTTAATGTTCCCACATCGCTCCGTCTGCTCTGCTTTGTCCCCACTTGTGCCTTTCAGTTGTCAGCCCTGGCAGCTGTTTCAGGCTCCCTCTTCAGCAAACTTTGCTTTCCCAAATGCTCTGCGCTGTGCAGCCAGCACAAGGAAAGCACAGTGAGTACAGACACCCAACTTTGGACCAACTGGACAGAAAATGGAGAAAAATCTTATCAGTGATTAAGGAAGAAAAGAAAAAAAAAAAAGTAAGCTGGATTTCAGTAATAGGAAAAGAAAAACAGAGAAAAAATGAAGTGAAAATGGCCATCAGTTCTTCACCTCCACTCCTGCAATGCCCCTGCCCTGATCCTGCCTGAAAGAGCATCTCAGGAGCAGGTGGACACCAAGCCCAGCTGAGAAAGGCAGAATTATTTCCAAGCTGCTCAAGTTTTAACTAAACAAACCCCAAACAAGTCATTTCTAGAAAAACATCATTTTAGGGGATATATTCTTTGAACTTGTCAGTGAGGTGTTTCCTCACACCGAACAGCAGAATTCAGGATTCAGGGTATGAGATATTCAGGGTATGAGATATTCAGGATATGAGATATTCAGGACACTGCTCAGTTTGTGGAATTGGCCACCCTCAACCCAAAAGCCCAAAGTTTAGGACAGCCTCTCTCTGTCTGCTTGCTCAGCCAAGTCCAAGACTCCTCCACTGGTGCACAGATCTTTCAGGATTTTCAGGAGCTGGACTTTGATGATCCTTCTGGGTCCCTTCCAACTCAGAATAATCTGGGATTTTGTTTCCTGCATTCAGTCCAGCTGAGTTAGCAGTTGAGTATGACAATGAGAAGGCTCAAGCATAAAACCCCTGGAGAAAAGGATAGAAAGTGAGAGGTGTGAATTTGGATGTGGTAGCAGATACTCAGCACTTTCAGGTTTTGGCCCGAGCTCTCCCCAGAGGGGTGTTAAAACCTCCCTGCGAGCAAAGGTTTGAATTATGTCAGTACACTGAAGATATTTAATAAAAACTTGTAATAAAAAAACATAAAAATAAACCCAGGCTCAACTTGTGGGAGTCAGAACATCCTTCCAGCCCAAGCAGCCTCGTTTTTAGATAAATCTGTGCAGCTCCAAAAGGAAATACCTCGAGGTTGCTGTGCTTTGGAGTGATTACTTCCCCATCACAGCTTCATACCCCTTTCAACACGAGTGTGGGAGAAATAAGGAGATTCCTTGTTCTTTATTTCCTGTAAGGAACAATGCCATGTTTCACACAATGCCTTGTTAAGCACTAAGTCATCGGGCAAACTGCCTGTACACCCATCATATATAATGAAATGTTTCATCTGGAACGGGAATTGTTTTTCCAATTCCAAGTTTTACTCTCTCCTTGGCTTTTTCCTCTTTCCCTTCTTATTTTCTTCCCTCAGTTTATAGACAGTCTGTTAATCTACTCAGACCTACACTACTGAAAGCTCTTCTCACTCAGGGAGTCACCCCTGGAAGTGTATTTTTGCCTCAAAAGTCAAGTTCAGACCTAATCACCACTTAAATAGCACAAGGAGACAAAGGCAGTATCATTGCTATTCAAGTTACTTAGTCCTTTGCTCAAGAAAAATTCTTCCCTGGACTATTCTCTCACGGGAGTGAACCCATTGGTTTGAAACTGAGATTAAGTATTCCCCCTAAAAAATTAATTTAATTAAATTAAATTCAAATTCCATTCAAACAAATTCAGCCATTCTGGAAAATCTTATGGCTCACGTTTCACCTTAAGTGATTCCAACAGCCCTTTCTGGCCTGGTGGAGCCCGATGAGTCTATGATTCTGTGAAATTACTTAATAGATTAATTAGGAATGGTAAAGCCGAATTCAACCTTCAAAGCTGAACTGGTGTCTCTTACCTTGTTTTCTCTGTAACACCGAGGAACTTTATTTCTTTGTCCTGTTGTAAAAACGCTGACACAGGAATTACTGGGCTGTGCTTTTCTTTCGAATACCAGTTTCTAGAGGGTCAAGGGAAGTTTCTAGAGAGGGTTGTTCAGGTCTTTATTAATGTCACGTGTTCTGCCTCTTCTTTGCTGATTGAGGTAATTCTTTTTCAGAATATTCTTCCCCCAGAGGGTGGTCGGGCACTGGAACAGGTTCCCCAAGGACGTGTTTATGGCACCAAGCCTGCCAGAGCTCCAGAAAAGCTTGGAAAACGCTCTCAGGCACAGGGTGGGATTGCTGGGGTGTCCTGAGCAGCACCAGGAGCTGGACTCGGTGATCCCTGCAGGTCCTCTCCACCTCAGGATATCCTGATTCTGTGAATATCTCCCAAAAACTTCTTCCCAGCACTTCAGGGACCCCACCAAGCTGGGAAAGGCAATCAGCAGCTCCAGTAGCTGGAAACCTCTAGCTCTGATCTGCAGCCCAAAACTTGACTGCAGGAGGATGCACAGGAGCAAACACCCCACCGAAGGTGTTCCTGGCTCTGTGGCCGGATCAATTCCATTCCTACACGAGCTTTTCTTGTAACAAACTCTCTACAAATGACCAGCCAGCCTCTGTGACCTATCCGGTTTTCTAATGCAAATTAAAGCAGTTCAACCTCGCTTTCAGCCTTTGTTGTCATGAATTGCACCTCAGGTTGTCTCCTCCTCAGTACTCGTCCCTCTCCTGTCTCACCTGATGTTTGAAGAGATCTAAAGATTAGACCTCTTAACAGCACACTGTGTTCGCTATACAAATTATTGATCCCTCGGTTTTAGACCATTTTTCTCACCGTCTCCTGGAGTGAATTGTGAACAAAATACAGCTGATAATATGTGCCCTTTCCTCAAGTTCAACCACCAGAACGCTTGGGTTACAATCTCACAGAGTGTTTCTGTCATTATCTGGCTCCCCCTAACCAGTAACACTCAGGTTTTGAGAAGCAGAACAGCCCTCACTGATAGCCTGAGATATTAATTATCTCTCTGTGATAGCTGCGTAGCTGAATTCTATAATAGAACCTGGATTATACGTTTTCTGTATTTGTTTTCACGTTTCTTGTAGCAGAAAATAAACTCTGAGGCAAGCTGCAAAGTTAGGATGGATCCATGAACTTTCCCAACCTTTCTGTTGTTCAGACTTCTATTTCCAGAAGATTCATCAATACACTAAAATTAGGCTTACACAGCAAAAGCCTTCTTTTTCAGGTGCCTTCTAAGAAAAAAGCCCATTACTCTATGAAAATGAAGATTTGATCCTTATTTTTATGGCAGGAATTACCACAGGGCATTTGAAGAGGGAAAGCTGTTACAGTGATAGCAAAATGTATCTGGGAAGAGCCAGTGTTATCCCAAAAACAAGCTAATGAAGGCCCATCGAGGGCTTGATTTATTGGTCCTTCCCTGCATAACCCTTCCCTGTCAAGGGAGCTAAAAGACCTTTTTCAGGCAATTGTTTTCCTCCACCACTTTGCTGCATCCCCCACACGCTCAAGAAAAACAGATCCTCACCCAAGATCATCATTGCCCTGACATGTGCTGCCTTTAGGTGCTCAAACCATCTAAATTAAAATGACCTCGAAGCTTTTTCCTTAGGAATGTACAAAACCCTCCTTGACAGAAGCTGCTTTGGGCCACCAAACCTGCTGGGGCCAGGAGCAGCAGGAAGAGAGGCTGAGCTGTGCCGGGCTCCATGCACATCTTTATGATGGTTTGGAGCTGGATAAAAGGAGTCGATGATCTTAAAAGTCTCTTTCACCTTGATGATTCTATGACAAGAACTTACTGGAGGTACTAAAGGTGCCGCATCTCCGAGTCCTGTGGAGCTCAAAAGGGTTGGAGCATCTCCATGCCCAGAACAGGCTGAGGGAGCTGGGGCTGCTCAGCCTCGAGAGGAGCCCCAGCTGAGAGGGGCCCTCAGCCCTGGGTGTCCCTGAGTGTCTCTGTGTGTCCCTGTCTGTCCCTGGGTGTCCCTGGGGGTCCCTGGGGGTCCCTGGGTGCAGGGAGGGCTCCGAGCAGGGCCCAGGCTCTGCTCCAGCAGTGGCCCCAGAGGAATGGGAAAGGGCTGATCCCAGCAACTGCCCTTGCACCGGAGGCACAACTTCTGCCCTGGGCAGTGCCCAGCCCTGAACAGAGACCAGAGAGGGGCTGGAGTCTCCTCCCTGGGGATATTCCAGACCCATCAGGACTCAATTCAGAGGTGCTGCACCTGCTGCCTCTCCCTTCAGTGATATAAAGATGTCTTTGGTGAGGAAAGGGATACAGAGCAGGCTAAGCACAGATAAAGAGGAGCACAGATAAAGAGCAAAAACTTCAGCTTGATTGTGCACAACACACATTTTCCCAGCAGCAGGAAGAATCCATAAGAGAAAGCTCCTCTTTTAAAGCCCAAACTCCATCATTTGACGTTCAGCAGCTGGATACTGTAAAAATCAGTCCTGGTGTAAAATATGAACTCCTGGTAAGCCGATACACCTCGAGCTTTTCACAGCCCTCGGTGCTGAGTGTCTAAAGATTGCTCAGCTCAGAAAGGTCACTCGTGCTGTACACAGGAACCTGACCACGGTAATCTGTAAAGAGCAGATATTGTTCTCCTTGTTTGTAAAGACTTTAGGAATGTAAACAGGAGCACTCGGGCTCTTTCTTTGGGATGTATCGGATTCGCGGGCGCCGTGTGCCGAGTTTACAAATGTGAGACTTCGCAGTTGGTTTTGGCAAGTCTGGTCATAATCTTCAGGGGAATCAAAACACTGCAAAGATCACACTCCACATTTCTGAGACCTAATTTAATTAAAATCTTTCACTGGGAAGGGATGGTTTCAAGCTCTCCCCCCTTCTTCCTTTGCATACAGACATAAACATTCACCAGAACCAAACTCGACATTGATTTTCCTTTATCCCCTGCACTAATCTGAAGTCCCGAGAGATGAACAGATGAGGTTAAGGTTAAGAAAGTTATGCACAACAGCTCTTAACCCGATGGCAGGGAGATAAGAAACATGCTAGTATCATTTAGGTGAACTCATCTATCAAATTACCTATCCCTGTTGGATTTGCTAGGGATGGTTCCCACTTTTAAGTGAATAATTCGCTCGTGCATCTTCAAAAGGTTTCTCTGCAAGCTTTAAGTCAAACATCCATTAGGAAAAAAAAAAAGAAAGTTCCTTGAAGTCGTGGCCACCTGTTTGGAAGAAGTCCCCAGCATCAGGTTAGAGACAGAGCAAAAGAAAAGCACAACAAAATGTGCTCGATGCTGCATTACATCTTCTCCATATTCCTTCTAATTTGGGAATTCAGGTGCCAACACTGATTATTCTGTTTTACAGTGAGGTCATTGACGCCACAGGCACAGCAGAGTTTTTCCACAGGTCAGATCTTCTCCTGGTGGGAATTGTCTCCACATCAGGGACACCAGTGAAACCACCACGATTCATTTTAGGGGGGAATTAATGAGGCTGGGTGGTCTCACGTCACTCACAGCCAAATTCCTGCACTATTGATGGCTGTTCCCAGCAGAGATTTGGGATGAGCCCCAGTCTAACTGCAAATTTTTGGTGATGTTCAAAATTAAATGTCTATTTTAAGAACAGCTCCTGGCAGCCAATGTAGCTTTTACTGTAGGTCTGTACAATTAATTGTGCTGATTTTGGTGACATTATTTCCATCTTGAAACCACTTATTAAGAGAAGACAATAAATACCTTGTTTCTTCAGTATAAACCTAAGAAGAGTTTGGATGGAAAACACTAAGCAAACTCACTGCCTCTCTCAGACATTTGTTTTCCATTTGCCTTTTAAATAAAAAGTAATGTTTTACTTAGTAATTTCTCTGTTTCATTTAATTATTTGCACCAAATCCAGATCACTTCCTCCCTTAGGTAAAGATTTCTGTTTATTAAAGGCAAAAATGCATGAAGAATTTTATTTTCCATTTAGCAATTTGGTCCAATTTTCTCAAGCTGAGAACACTCACTCAAGGTTTTATTTGTGTAAAACCAAGTTGAACCATAAATTCAGTATATGCACTCCATGTAATCACTTTGCTCCATGGAAAACTCTGGAAAACTGTGGAAGCCAAGAGTAGTTTTGACTGATTTTGTCCTTGGGAAATCACATATCCCAAGACAAACAATATTGAAGGAGGATAATATATTTATCATTAATAGTCAAGGTTAATAACCAGTTGTAAGGGCTTTGTATTGTTTTGGGTTTTTTTCTTTTCCAGTCTGGGTTGTTTTATTATTTAATTTTCCTCCACAGATATTTTCCTGGCCAGAAAATTAGTTATTAATAAAAACGAACTTCAGATACTGGATTTTAACCTCATCAAAAATCAGCAGAGAGACTGCTGGCCCCTTCAGTCCTACTCCACTCTCCAAATAAATCAAAATAAAATAGTTGCAATGCAAAGTGTTGCACGAGGCTTCAGGGTCTGGTTAACTACCGGAGGAGCCAAATTCTGGTTTTAAGGCACAAGTTGAGTTTTTCTTTTTTTTTTTTTCCATAGCTTCACTCTGCCCACTGTGTGCAACAACCAATTCCAGAGGCAGGTCCTGGGCTTATTGTGCTCCTACTGGAGAAATATCCCTTGCTGGATGAAACAGCTACTCAGGTTTCTCTCAAAGCTCTAATTCCCAAAGCAAGGAATTTGGGGTAGCCATCCAAAAATAGCTGAGTGTTTCCTGATGAGCACCATGGCCAGACAAAGAGAATCAACTCAGCCACATTTTTATCCAAGTGGAAGGTAATGGCTCGTTTATCCAATTTTATATTCAAGCAATAAATTGAATAATAGTTATTTTAGACCGTTCCTCTCATTGCAGATTTATGGGTGGGACAGCTAAACCTCAAAAATTAACTGAGGAAATATTAGTCAGCCATTGATTGCAGAGTTTTTAAGTCTACAGTATCCTCAGTAGTAGAAGGGGAGTAGAGAAAATAAAGTTTGTCCATAGAAAAGAAAGAGATTTTAAGTGAATATATGATAATCAGACACAGAAAGTTTGAGAAATCTCTAGTTAGGAGGAAGGAAAATCAACCAAACCTTGCTTGATTTCTAAAGCAAATAGCTCACACATGGTTAAAACAAAATAGCAGGGAAAGAGAGTAAAGAATGTTGTGCAACAAACTCACTCTTTAACCTGACCCAGCTCCTGTGAGAAGTAATTTTTTAACGTTCTTAGTAATTCCTGGTATTTTTCTTAATAAAAGTGGCTGCAGCGCAGAGACTCAAGGACAAAGAATGATTAAGTTATGCCTCTAAAGTACATTAAACCATATTCAAAGCAAATGTTAAGGTTAATTCACAATAAACCTGCAGAAAAGTCACTTGATAAATTATAACCAATGCTTGTTTGCACAACGGAAAAACTTCTTTTGGATCTGGAGAAAGCTGCTTCTCTTTGCACAAAGGATGCTCTGCACCAGTGGGTTGTAGACAAAACGCTTTCAAAGATACCAGCACAGCCTCTGGAAGAGCAATCACCAGGATAAAGGGTTATTTGGGAGGTGTAGAGCCTTCTCTGGCACCTTGAGTAGAGCAGGGAGTGCGGTGAGGCGACAGCAAAAGCACCCTCATGGTCCAAGGTGGCTCGGTTAGAGAGGTGCAAGATGCAAGTTAGGGAGAATTGGGCTAATTTCCATTACAGTGAGGATCTGCCAAGACCGAGGTAGTCCGAGGTCAGTTTAGGATATGGAAAAAGGCACTTTTGACCCAGGCTTTCTCTTTCTCCAGGTGTGTCCTACATGAGTTTTAAATTGATAAGGGCTGCAGGATTCAGCCCTTCAAAAATTAAATGATTATTTGATAGAATGGTTGCTACCTAGGCACGTTTGTAAGAAATAATATTTTCCCTCAAAAAAATCATTAAGCAGAAGGGCATGGAAATTAGTTACAGAAACAACCACGTTTGTGTTGATCTTTGGCTGCTTTAAATCATCACAACCCGGATGACTTCAAAGGGAGCGGTGCCAATCCTGGGAATCTGCTCGGCTGCACTTAAACTCTGCCCAACATCTTGACATCCTGAGCGAGTTCAGTGTTCATTCTCTCGCGTTAAAAGGACAGAAATACACACACCTTTCATCTGCTCTCAGCAAATTGCCTGTGATTTCTCCTTGGCTACGAGGCTCAGCTGTGGCCGGCCACAGAAAGGTTGTCCAGCTGCTTAGGAGCCCATTTAAATATGAATTGGAACACGAGTGTTTCATGGAAATTTGGCGGCTTCCAGCTCTCCCTGGCTTTGTCCGCCTGGAGATTGTTTGTCCCTCCTTTCAGCTCAATAGCTTCTTTCAAATTATAACAAACAAGGATGCTGGGGAATACCAGGAAACAGCTCCAAAGATGTAGTGCTCTTTTATATTCCTGGGCATGTCACTTGCTAACAGCCCCGGCGCCTGCTCTTCCAAACTGGAACAAGGGCAAGGACCGACCGAGATTCCCTGCTCCTGAGAAAACAAACAAACAAACCCACCCACCCCCTGGAAACAAAGAGCAAAAAATATTTCCTCAATTAGGCAGCTGAAAAAAAAGGTCCAGAACCTGGCAAGGCTTATCCATGTGTGGGCGCCTCGATTTTCTCACTCCTCTGGCTCGTTTCGAATGGATTCCGTCAGGAATAATGGCCAAGAATTGGTTCTTGATCTCCCATGAAAAAAATAAGGTACAAAGTAAATGAGATAAACTGTGCTGCAGGAGTATAAATTAATGATGACTTCATAGCAGACCTTCTCGCCTTGCATAAGATTAATTAGAATAAATGCCTAAATTGGGCACTAGAACTTCTTTTAAAGCTTGGATTTTCATGGGTGCATATATTTCTTATAAATTTTATAAACTGTGATACAAGTCTAAATTCAGATGCATTAATTATTGTCAGATTTGGTCAGATTCCAGTCTCTGGAAATCAGCACCACTGCAGAGCAATTATTACTATTACTAATATTACTACTAACATTATTATTTTCCTATCTGTCCACTGCTTCATTTTTTTAGGGGGAAAATATAAGTGCAGCTAAAATAGGCTCTTACGTAAGTTTTAAAATATCATAAAAGAGCAAATCCTCCTACTTTTTTACCCCAAATTCCTCTGTTTGCTGCTGACAGGCAGGGCAGGTTATCCCAGACACAGACCTGACCTTTGTTATCCAGAATTTCTCCCTTTCCTAATCTAGCTACACAAAAAGCAGTTTTCTCTAATGAAATCAGAAAATGGCAGTGGCAATTACTGCATGTCCAGAGCATGTTTCCAGCCTTTTCCCTTTCCCTGATGGACACAGACTCGAGGTACGGGGAAGCAGATTTTTTAAATGTCATCACTTTTGTCACTTTAAGTTCTATTAAGATTGGTTATCGACTTTATGTATAATTAATGGCTTCCGAAGTCCTACATTTTTACACGTGATAAACCCTGGTGCTGAGAAACCAACAAATTCCTGTTGTTTATTGCCCTTCCCTCTTCCCCACCCAGGAGGAACAGGAGTCACTTGAACTAAAGCCCTACGGCTTCTCCCATGAACGTGTCTGGATGTTTCTCACTTAGGTTGACGTGACAATTATTAGACCTGGCACATATAAACACAAAAAGCAAGAGGCATTAACAGGTCTATTCACCAAGGGTTCTGCACCCTTTCCACAAAAAAAAAAACCTTAAATAAAAGTAACATGCCTAAATTGTGTAAATGTCAAGGTTTTCTCATTCATTAATTCCCCTCTCTTTGATGTGCTGTGCTCCCAACCCTGTCTCTGCTCAATGGAGAAGCACTGGGCTGATAAAAACTGACTCATCCTGGCACATTCCTGGGCTCACAAAGGATGCAGACTTGGACCATGATCCAAAAATGCACTTATGTGCATTGCACCTACGGAGAAGCATTTGTTTGGAGCTCGTTTCCCCCTGCCCCGAGGGGCCTGACCCTCACAGCGTTGGCCACACAGGGCTGGGAACAGCTCCACGATGTCCTCCTGGTGCCCCGCTGTGTCTGAAGGGAAGACAAAGAAAAGAGTGGAGAGAAAAGTTCTGTTTTCCCACCTTTGGACTTTCCCACCTTGTTCTGGAGAGCTCCTGCCCCTGAGACAGAGGGTCACTGTGGTCATCACACCCGCAGAGGAGCTGAAGCCTTGCTGGTGTCTCCCCACCATCAGCAATCTCCACCCTTGCAGAAGTGACAGCATCCCAGAGGGGAGACCATGGGCCCGTTGTTTATTGCAGCTCTAAGTGCAGACATCATCCTCTGCCACCTTTTTGAGCCGTGCCAAGCCTGGCAACAACAAGGAGCTGCCAGGATTCCAGGATGGAGTGGAAAACCCTGCTATTGGCTTTGACATGGAAACTGGCACCTTGAAGAGGTTGGTGGAGATGGAGGGGGGGACCTCTTCCTTTCACAGGGAGCTGCTGAGCTCTTTCTTCCACACAGCGTAAAAGAACATTTATTTGTGAATGGTCTCTGTCTTTGGGGGAATTGAGTTTCTACAGGAAAACAATCTCTTTATGTATCAGAAAAATACCTGATGCTTTCAGTCACAGAATGATAGAATGGTTTGGGTTGGAAGGGACGTTAAAGATCATCTCATTCCAACCACTGTGGGAAGGAAACCTTTCACTAAACCAGGTTGCTCAGAGCCCAAACAATTCCATGTAAGCTCTACAGAAACAAAATCCCCTGTGCTTAAAGTCCTTAAATCCACCCACAATGCCTGTAATTAATTGTCTGACCAGCAACAGCTTCAGTGAGAGAGCGAGGAAAGAGCGGCAGACACTCAACCCACAACAGATTTCAGTGCTCAAAGACACAAACCCACCTCTGTTTTGGTGTGAAGTCACTTTCGTGCTCCTGCTTTCCCCCAGGTCACGTCAGTGGCACAGATGGCGGCGGTGGCACGGGCACAGGGTGCCAGCTGTCTGGGACACAGGTGCAGGCACTCCCTCTTGCTGCTCTCTGCAAACCAGACCTCCAGGAGCCGCCCTCGAAGAAGAGAAAAGGGACATTGCCCACATTTCCACTCCTCACTTAGCTGGTGAATAAAAGATTACAAGCAAAAGTGTCTCTTAAAGGCCGTTCTGTACAATGCTTGAATTGATAAGGTATCAGAATTTTGTCATAGTAAATAGGCAGCATATTGCTACAACCATTATTATGCACACTTGACATACAGATCCATCCATAAGGCAATTTGAGAACAAGGTACCAGTTATTCAGACTCTCGTTCTAATCCAAATATCTACTTTATCCCAAATGGCACAGGCAACTGCCCACGTGTCCTTTATGAGAGTGAAATATCGAAATAGGCAGGAGAAAATCCAAGATTCATCACCACTTGGAGTTAGCATCGCCTCCATTGCACGGTGATTTTCAAGTTATTGACGTTTATTTTCAAATCCATGGCTCTACAGATTGGAAGCAAGTCACTGTGGGCTGTATTTATCAGTGAGTGACAGGAGTGATGACATCAATAACCAGCTCCCATCAATGATGTAAGAGTTTCCCATTTCCTTTCAGCACTATCGACAGCTATTCTCCAACGCTGAGCTGCCGGGATGTCAAACACGCTCATTGATTAGGAATGGGGAATTATGGAAAATCCCTTCCACCGTCCATCAGGGTTTCCATTAGTAGCTCAGCCCTCAGCTTTTGGACAGCGTGAGAACGCTCCGTCTCCGCAGGAATTGGGAAAACAGGAGCTGGGAGCAGCCGCCAGCTGGAATCCAGGGAAAGGCTCCGCACCCCAGGGGTGATTTGGGGCTCTGGCTGCTCGGCTCTGCCAAATGGAAGGAGCAGGGGTCAGGGAAGGCACATGAGGGAAACAAAGGTTTGGTGGAGTGGCAATTTTACAGCAAATTGTCACCAAAGAGGAGCAGCCACAAAGAAAGGGGCAACACGAGAAAGTTGATGCAGAAAAAGTGGCCTGATTCTTCCTACACCTCCCATAAATATCCAGGTGTCAGCTCAGGGGTTTTGCCAGGGATGTGAGATTTGGACGTGGTTTCCCTGGAATTTCTGCCTTTTGAAAGCAAATTGGTGTTTGCTCCTGTTTTTTCAACGTTGCTTTCTATACGCAAATACAGACCAAAACACCCCAAAAATGGATACTAAGGCTGTCATAACAAGACCCCACAGAATCTTGGAATCACAGAATTGTTTAGGTTGGAAAAGCCCTATAAGATCAAGACTCCCAGCACTGCCAAGGCCACCACTAACCCATGTCCCCAAGTGCCACATCTACAGTTTTTTGAATTCTTCCAGGGAGGGTGATTCCACCATTTCCCTGAGCATGTGGCTTTACATTTCTCCAAAAGTTGATTTATTCCAGGCTGTTACCTGGTCAAGGCTGAACTTGTGTATACAGATAAAGGTTTCTTTAGAACTTCAGGCAACCTCATGAACCAGTCACCGAAAAGACAAAAAAAAGCTGTTTTTGGAATGTTGAAGAAAACACCAAATCTCAGCTCACCTGAAGAGGGGTGCAGGGACAAGGGAGGTCTGAACCCTTCCTCTCTGGTCTGGTCTTGCAAGAACATCTTGGTTCTCCATCATCCGAAGCTGCACCTCTACAACAAAACCATGAAAGCCAGCATGAGAAGGACTTTACTGAGTAGTTTTTTAAATAATTTGTTTGTTTTTTTTTTCTGGGGAATTGAGCAGTGAGTCTTCACAGAAGCTGATGAATGATAAAAGTGCTGAAGACTCGCTGCCTTGTGGCACCCAGTCACCACTGCATGAATATCAGGAAAAAGTAGGAGCACGTCTCCAACTGGGACAGCAAAACCAGGCCTGATGGAGTGGCTCACGTGGTCTCTCTTGGCTGCTCCCTGCAATACCTCCTTTGTTTGTTCCTAGCACAGCTATTTATATCACACACTCAACTGAAAGGCAAGCGGCCAAAGGTTTGCTTTTTAGGGTTAGTTTGGGCAAACGCCCAAACCTCTGGATGCTAAACTCTCCAAACCACCAGGGTTTGCAGAATTAGGTTAGAAATCACACACAAATGGGCTTTCTCCAAAATCATTTTTGCACTCCATTTGTAACTGAACCACTCTCTTGACATGTTTTTATATTTTCCTATCAAGATCTAACCAGGATATGAAAGCACTGAATACTAATGAAGAAAAAAAATGATAAGTTAACGTTGCCCAACTTGATTGGAAATACAGTGCAAGAAATAACATTGCCTCACACTGCAGTGGAGGGAATATGTCCTTCACTCGGGAATACGGTGTTGGATCTGGTGGTGAGGTATCAAAAATAGATTTCATTTTAATTAAAAAGATTATAGAGGTATTAATAGAGAGGAAAGATCCTCCTGGAAAGAAGAGAAATGGCAGCAGAGCCAAAAGAAATGTCATGAACATTTTGTTCCAGAGGTTTCTGCGAGCCCAGAGGTGCTCCAAGGTCCCCATGGGATAAAATATGTCCTTTGCCTATGGAAGAGGACTTGGCCAGGATGTCAGAGAGACCTGAACTCACATTTCCAGCTTATTTTTGGCCCTGAAGACCTGATGCTCCACTTGGACCAATCCATCTTCATCACTGGAGCAGGGAGAGTGATTGTGCCAGCAGGGACCGGCTCCCCCAACGCTCAGCTGGGCAGCGCCGGCGAGCTCGGTGCCACGGCCCTCGTGTGCCAAGTGACCACCCAGCCAACTTGCCAGGCTCGGGCTGGCAGCCAGCTCCCGCCAGGCACATTCCCAGCTGCTCTGGCTCGTCTGGATTAGCCAGAAATCTGAAGGATACCACGCAGAGCCCTTTGCCCGGAGCTGGAGGACAGGCACGGGCAGGTCCTGAGCAGAACCAGCCAATTCCAGGTGTGGTTTGAATGAGAAACCTCTTCTATAGAGAGATGAGATCTCTAAGAGATGAGAATCTCTTCTCTAGAGAAAGGTTTGGGGAAGGTGGCAATATTTGGGAGGTAGGTTTGGGGGAAAGGAGCACAATTCCATTACCCAACCCCTGCACAGCTGTTTGGGGGAAAGGAACACAATTCCACTACCTGACCCCTGCACAGCTCTTTGAGACATAAAATAAGGCAAGCAGCCTTCTGCACAGAAAAAAAATCCTTTAAAAGGTTTTTGAGGTTAAAATATTATTCTAAAAATAATTCTGAAATGTCTTTCTTTTTAAAAAAGTACCTAAAACCTACTTACAAGCTACATTTTAAAAACGAAGGTTATTTCAAAAAATATGATTAATGAGTAAAACGTTTTGAAAACTGTTCTATGATTTGCTCTATAGTTTCTCAAGTTGGAATACTCATTGAAACAAATCCTGTGAATGGCTCCCTTTTGAATGACACTGCATTTTCCCCAGGAAAAGGTGTCATTCCATATTTGTCAGCCATCCCTATCCTGACACACCATGAAGACCCACCATATGGATCCCTCCACCCAGAGATGTCCTTCCAGCCAGGGATTTTGCCCAGCAGGCAGCTGTAAACCAGTTGTTGTTGTTTTCTCCCACCAGTACCTTTCACTTTTGTGCTTCATCCCTCAAAAACTCTCCTTTTCCCCCTGTTACAACGACCTGGATGCAGGGATTATGAGTTGCAACTCTTAGACAAGATACAGATGTACACATTAGGCCATGCATCCATTCTCCTTACTAAAGATGAAGTCCCGTTTTATATATTTAATCTTGATTTAATTAACATTTCAAGTGAAAGACAAAATGCTTCGTGTCTCCCTTAATAATAGATGTAACCAAGCAATATCCAGTAATACAAAATTGTGTTGCTTTTTAATCAAACTCATTATTGCTTTCTTCTTTTAAATTACAGATGATCTGTGCCTTCCCAATTTGTCACTCAGCAATGCAGCAATTCCACAAAAACACGTATTTTTAAAAAACCTTGAGAAACATCTTGTAATATTCACGCAGCAATGCCGTGTCTTTTTAAACTTTCACTACCTGTGTATTTTAAAGTGTTTTTTTCCAATGCCCTTGCTACCTAATTTGAGAAATAAATCCACAGTCCCGAGCAAAGCTGAAGGTGGACATATGTGTCCTTGTCGAGTCACTAATGTCCACTATTCCCATGTATTACAGTGGTTTATCAGCTCGCTCCTTTAAAGAATTTGACAGGAGTTTTTTGCCTTTGGCAATCCAGTTGCAGTCTCATTCTACATCTGTTTTGATTGTCAACCTAATTCTGAGAGCAGTCAAAAACCTAGTCAGATCTCTCATGAATATCTTGGCAGGTTATGGCTTATTTAGGCTACGAGTAGCTCTGTTGGAACAGCTTCCAAATATACTACAGATTGACTCGCACAAATATAAATCCCTCAGTGTTCACAATTCCTTCCTGCAAACAATTAGGAAAATGCCTCATTGAGCAAAGATGCAAATAACAGGCTGCAGCTCCTCCACGAAGTCGTGCCCTGGCTGGTGCTGAGCCTCCCTGCCTGCCTCAGTTTCCCTACTTCCCTTCCCTGCCTTCCTGGCTTCTTCTCTGCCCCCTTCCCTGTCTCCATCCCTGTTTCCCTACTTTTTCTCTCCCTGTCTCCATCCCTACATGCCTCCTTCCCTGCCCCCCTGCCTCCATCCCTGGCTGCATCTCTCCTTCCCTGCCTCCCCACCTNCCTGCTTCCCTGCCTCCTTCCCTGCCTCCCTGTCTCGATGCCCATCTCCCTCCCTGCTTCCCTGCCTCCTTCCCTGCCTCCCTGTCTCGATGCCCATCTCCCTCCCTGCTTCCCTGCCTCCTTCCCTGCCTCCCTGTCTCGATGCCCATCTCCCTCGCTGCCTTCATCCCTGCTTTCCCCCTTCCCTGCCTCCCTCCCTGCCTCCCGTGCCGCAGCCTCAGCTGCACGCAGGCTGAGCTCTCCTCCAGCTGCAGCAGCAGCAGCAAGGTGAAGCGCGGGAGCTCTTCAGGGAGGGGAGAGCAAATTAAAGCTCACTGCAGGAAAGTTGTGCCCCTGGCACTCCGCTCGTGCAACAGCTGCAGCTACAACAACGATCATCTGACATTCTGACATATACGTCGAGCGAAGCAGCGAGCGAGCCAATGCCGACACAACCTCGCGCGGGGCTCCGAGCCCCAGCCTTGAGCAAAACAGGTGTATGACATCCTGTTGCCAGTCTTCAGAGGTTATGGGTACGAGGAGAGACATCTGAGAGAGGAGCAGATGAAAATAACAAAGAAGGTTAAGGCTCGGGTTGACAAGCTCATTGATAATGTTTTAGATGGAACAGACCTGCACGTTGACTACAAATTGCTCCTAATGTCTCCCGTAGACTGCAGGCCCCAGCCGAAGTGAAAATGGGCTCATTCATTACTTTCTGCGAGCAAATTTCTGCAAAAAGGAACCGCTGCGACCCAGAAACTCCAGCTGTCCTTCGGGGCCGAGGTTGCAGAGTTGTCTTGGTGCCAGAGCAGCTGCATTATGTCGTGTGGCCTTCGGGCTTCCGTGTAAATAAACGGGAGCAATGAAATCCTTTAGTAAATATTTTTGAATTTGGTGGAAAATCCTGTTGCAGCATTTTGCTTTTTAATGTTCTGAGACTAATTGATTATCTAATAGGAGGCAAGGACACTGCCAGGAAAGGCATCGCTCTCGTGTTAGCCTCCAGGACGTGGCTCTTTGTGAAATTTCACTGGAAAAAAAAATTGCATTCCGAGAAGAATTTTAAATCCAGTCTTCTAAATTTTCACACTCTAGACATTATGGCCCAGAAACAGCACATGGGCTGCCATTCCTGGAAGTTCATTGCTTCAAGTCACATAGCTCCCTAGGCTAATCAGCCTTTACTAAGTTGCCTTATTTTGGGGAAAGAAAACACGTATTAAAGTGAGGCCATGTCTCCATAAAAGATGCTCGGAAGAGCACTGTTGGATATTAAAGTTAGCATCTGCTATTGTCTGGTTAACAATTGGCAATTAGCATTAGTTTCCACTGTGGCTGATGGAGTCACAGATGGCTGATTGAGTCAAGTAAGTGCACTTATTCCTATGGAGGGGTGTGCTGTAGCAGGAAAATACTTACACTCACATCACACGCAATCCAGGCAGAAAGTCATGAGGCAGCTCCCAAAAAGTCACTTCCAGCTTGTCTGGCCTGTTTGAGATAAATCCCAAAAGATGCTGTAAAGAAGGGCTGTAAAAACAGAAAAATTAGGAGCCAAACTGCAGTCAGGGGTTAATACACGCAGCGAAAATCAATTTATTGTGACCTGCAGAGGTACCACTATCATTACAGGTAAAGCTGCTGGGAGAAATTTGGGTGGCTTCTGTTCTTTTTTAATAAAACTGGCTTGCTCTGCAGCACATTAAAAACATTCTGCTAATCACAATTTATCATGTTTAGTGGAAGATCTTCGCCACTTGGTTTGCATGTCCTTAATTAGAGATTTAATAAGTAGACAACTGTTTAAACACAGTCACTTTGCCCATTAACATCATGTACCTTGGTTTGATTTAACACCTATAACTGCTAATACATTGTGCCATCCCATAATGGGACTTTTATGCTCCTCATCATTCCGAGGGATTAAATTCAAACGTGCCTTTCACATCTGCATGTTGGATTTCTGAATTCCTGATAGCTTTTACCTGCTGTCTGTTGCACTTTTCACCCGACCAGACCTCGAGCGTTTTCACCGCTGTTGTGGCTCAAGGGATGTCCTCCTCAGCTGGAGGGCTGAGACAGGAGTTCTGCTGTGGGTTGTCCTTTCCCAGTGGGAGCAGCGCTGCCTTGACTCACCCAAAACTGGCTCAACCCCCACCCAACACCTAAAAATGTTTAAAGATACCCAATCCATGGCAATGCCAATGAGAGCCAGGCACCTCCAACCCCCTGGCTTAAACCAGTGTTTGGTGTTTCCACCCCAGGGAGCATCACTGCTCCTGTTACTGTGAGATCCAAGCTTTGCCAGCCTCTCCCATGCCAACTGCAGCCACTCACAATCCCTGCAGTATCAAATCCTGCTCTTATCCTCCTCGGAACACTTTGAGGATTATGATCAGTTTCCTTGAGCCAGCACGAGAGGATCAGCTGAGCTTGGAACAAGTGCAGAGAGCACAGGAGAGTCAAATGAGGCTGAGGCCACCAGCTGGCTCCTGTCCATCTCAGGGGACTTTGGATCAGATCCTGAGCAAATCCCAGGTGTGTTTTGCTTCGAAAAAATTTTCCTAGATTAGTTTTCCAGACCTATTACATCTTCAGAGGCTCCAGACATTATTGGATGTGAAGATGTCCACAGCAGGGGGTTGGAAGAAGATGATCTCTAAGGTCCCTTCCATCCCAAACCATTCTGTGACTCTGTGTGGAGAGCTAGAAATAAAAACCAAAAAAATCAAACCAGTGAAACTCCTTTGTCTCTATCTTATTTCTGACAAGCATTTTCAAAACACCTTTGCCGATCAGTTCTCAAAAAGCAGCATTCCCATTTTCTGCGAAACTCTCTCCGGGGTGTGCTTACAGCACGCCTTGCACGGGGAGAGGACGGGGTGAGGACACATCACACCCATGGCAGGGGCTCTGAGCAGTGATTTTGGTGCTCTCAGCTCAGTGCCTGGGCTCTCTCACAGCTCACAACTGCCCCAATTTGGCAGCGAGCTCGGTGTTTGCTCGCGAGGAGCTCGGCTGAGCGCTTCCTCGGCCGCGGCACCCGACCCTCCCTCGCCGCTGCCTCCCTTCCCTCCACACTTCCTTCATTACCCTAAAAAAAAGGGAGAAAACCCCCAAATCAGGCTCACTGTCGAGCTATCCCTCCCATTTCTGAGGACGACTGCCAAGCTAACACGCAGATGATTTTTCTTGGCATCTTTATTTTTCGATGATGTTTTTTCAACGCTTAGCATTAAGCTGAAATATTGTTTGCCAGGGATCACTGCCCATCAGGTGCTTTATTACAGATGAAATTAGATTTCTTTACAGTTGCACTGGAAGAGGAGAGCGGGATAATGTGAGTAGCTTTTTAAAACTGCCAGTCATTTCAGCAAAGCAGGAAAAAACACACTGCCCCTCCCCGATTAAAACTGTTTCCCTTCTCCCACCCAAATTAAAATTTGATTTAAATAAATAAATAAATAAACAAATGAGGGAAAAAAAACAGCTAAATGTATTTATAGTACCGGGAATATATTTTTTACCAGCATGGATATTTTTATTCCTACAGATTTAACCATCGGTTTGCTCGGTTTCACTCAGCGAGCGGCAGCCAAAATCCCACAGCTCTTTACAAGGGGATATTCTCAAGGAATATCTTCTCCAAGGAGAGGGAGGGGAAAAAAAAAAAAAAAGAAATAACACAACCCTAAAGGTAAGTTCTGGGAACATTTGGTGCCAGTAAGACAAAGCTGGTTGCCGCGGTGCCCGGCGCTGGCAGGATTCCACGCGATCCCGCCCGGTGCTCCGCTGTGCATCCTTCTCCTGCACGGGGAAAGCACAATAAACCAGCCAACGTTGGCTCCCACACAAAACATGTTAACTTCGGGACATGCCAGGCAGCTTCCCAACCCGTGTACGCTTTCAAAAGGGCAGATTTATTTTCAAAGGAAACTCCTTTCGCACGTTTCTCTCTGAAGCCGCTTTAAAAGGGTTTGGTGGGGTCTGGGTGGGGTTTTGCTGAGGGGGGGGAAGGTCAGAGATATTTTTTTTTGGCCTCTGATGCAGCGAAGAAGCCTGGATTTTGCACCTGCATAACGCTAAAGGCAGAGGCTGGATAAAGCTGTAAATTGTTTAACAGCCAATCTGGAGAAGGAGCAGCGCTCAAAAACATAATACCTCTGGAAGGCTGGAGGCAAGATTCATTTAAACAGTTTTCACTGTCATCGATGTCACCAATTTGAAGCTTGTCTTGTTTACCGGATGAAGGTTTCACACTGTGTCAATGTTCTGCCAGGATTCGGCATTAAAATGAGCAGTTAGTACAAGTCAGCCATAAACATGGCAGATCTGTTAGACTGGCAGAAGCCACCGCGAGCTCCCTGGTGCAGCTTTTAAGCACTTGGCATGCTGCTAGCTCAAACTGGAGAGGGGGCTGCGAGCATCATTTGGGCCTGAGTGCAATGCACTTGAAATAATTACTTTAATCAGCAAAAGTTAATTACTTTAAATCATAAATTAATGGCGGAGCATTTGGCAGAGCCTGATGTGTGTGGCGAAGCTGTCAAGCAAAAATCACAGGTGAACCTGCGACCCCGTCTCAATATCACTGGATGAAAGAAAGGAGCTCACCTACTGTGCGTGCCACTTCTGCCACATTAAAAAGAACTCTTTGTAACAGGAGAACAGCCACCTTAAACTGTCACCTATAAAAAAGGGACTATAAACAAGCAGATTGCTGCTAAGCAGGTGCTGCTGGAGGAGCTGGCCCTTGATAATAATAAGATCTTAAAATGGCATCTGCCTTTATTTTATAGCACAATTGGAAAGATGGTTAAAAGTAATAAACCCAGCTGATATGTTTTATGAGTTGGTAGTTAGCGGTGTTTGTGGGGGAGGAATCCAAGATTTTGGGGGGGAGATGCCGAAGACTGGGAGCAGCTTGAAGGCACGTTAAGGAGAAGGAGAAGGCTCCACGTCCCCAGCCCCACACTCTTTAGGGTGCATTTCTTATTTCACCTGACAGCCACTGCCAGTTGGAGGCAGCGCCATGGAAGAGCCCAGGAAAGCAATGAAAACCCTTCTGCAAATCCATCCTTCTCACCCGCTCCTTAAGGAAGAGCCCACGCTTGGCTTGGCTGAGTTTTATGTCATTGTTTAGGGAGGCAATGTGTGTCTCATTAAAAAACATTTGGACTATTTACCCATTAAAAAAATAAAAGGTTATAAGAAACAATTTCAAAATAAACGACAGGTTTATAATAAACAACTTCAAAAATTTGCTGATGAAAACAGGAAGATAAGGCAAGGCTATGTAACCACCACACTGAGCTCTGAGATCATTGAATCAATTCCTGAAATTCAAAAGAGGAGAGCAGAGAATGTTTGGAGAATATTGAAGTTGGTAAAAACACCTACAGCATTTAGGAAAATACTATAGGGTTAAATCAAACAAAAAAAAATATTTTGGTTTCTTTTGGGGAAAAGGAAGAATGTTTGGATTTAAGGTCATGAACATATTCACGGCTAAGGCCAGCTATATATTTAATATGCACATAAAATATTTATACAAATACTAATATATACACCAAATATAATTCATTCCCTAAATTAACTTTAATTACAGTATCAGACTTTTCAAAGGAGGAAAAAAGCTCTGGGTACCTCAAAACTCTGAATTTTTTCAGGATGATCCAGCAATTCCAGTTCTGTGACACCAGTACATTAAGGGCACCTCGCAGCCTGCCCAGAGTCGTCTATGACACCTAAGGAAAAACCAAAGGTGAAAAAGTATTATGGGCTGCATTCAATTCCATGAAGTATTTCTGCAAATACAACAGGACAGATTTTCTTTTTCTACTGGTACCTAAGAAAACTCCATCTCCCACTAACCTCCTGTCCCATGAAAAGCCACCAAAAGGGAAGAAGGACTGTGCAGAGCATGGCTCATATGTCCCCCACCTCTGCCATGTGCTCTGAGTGCAGCCCTGGTGACCTTGGATTAGAGAATTCCCCCAGGGAAGATGTCTCAGCCCCTCCATTCATCCCTCCCATCTCTGACCCTCTCCCCCTGCTCCTTGGAGGATTCCCAGGGGTTGGCCTTGGGACACAGGGTGTGCAGCAGCCACCTGAAGCCAGAGGGGGGTACTGCAGATTCACTGGGTGGACTTCACTATATTTTAAAATACTGAGTTTTTAAACTTTTATTTGACTGGGAATGAAAAATTATTAAATTTGTACAGGGCTGCTGTTGTACCTCTTTTGGTGACCCTCAACAATACAAAGAGTCTGATATCCCAAAGCACCCAACTGCTTTTTTTCCACAAACAACCTCCTACTGCAATTTTGTCCCTCTCCAGTGTGGGAGAGGAACCATCAGGAACTTCAGTTGCCAACAGCACTGTGGAAAACTGTTGATTTAGGCTGTGCTGAGGTTTGCTCTGCAGCTCAATAATTCACAAGTGTCCAAATGAGCTCTGCATTGACAGCATTATTGGTGCCCCTGCTAATCCTACAAAACACACCAAACTACAGAGCAGCATTTTGATTAAATTCCTCAACTTTCCATGATCCTAGACGCTGTTTTATGCATGACCTTGAATGCACATAACCAGGAATTTTCAATTCACAGAGACCTTCTCTTTGCAAAATATGGTAAGTGCATCAGGAGCGGGTGTCTAAGTAACAGCATCCAAAATTTAATCAAAGATTGCCTTGGACAACTGCAGAAAGTCAGGCTCTCCCTCAGCGAGATAACTTGCCAGAATACTCATTGCAGAGGTTGCCAGAGAGGTGACTGAATACAGAGGCTGAAATTACTTCCCTGGGCTTTCCTTTGTTCCACAGAGGTGCTAAAGTTTTTAATATTACTGTTCATTATAGATGTCCTTTTAGCCCGCAGCGGCTCGGGTCAGCTGTGGTGGATCCCGGGGTTGGGACCTCCAGTGGTGCTGAGGGGAAAACATCCCCTTAAACACCCCAAAAAGAGAGTATCAACGATCCCACAACCCCAGAGCAGGGAGGAAACTGCACAGACAGTGCCAAGGGGAGCGAGGAGTGGGAGTTTTTCCCCAGCAAACTCCGGCCCTGGGGGAGCTTTATGAGGGGGTCACTGCCACTGGTACAAGCACCAGCTTTTCCACATAAAATAATGAAGGAAATTTCATTGTTTAAACCACTACCATTAAGTGATGGCAGCCCAGGGGTGCCACACTGAGCTCTGCCCCACGGCTCGTCCAGCCAGCGCCTCCCTAAAACCAGCAGCTCCACTTTTCCATCTCCAGGACAATATGGCCTCAAAACACCGAGCGTAGTCTGGAAGGTGTTAGCAAATCCGAGGGAATTTGGATTTCTTTATGAGCTCCTCAACACATAAAACCACTCATGCTCTGCAAGAAGCTGCTCTGCTCATCTGGCACGGAGCTCCTGCAGGTTCAGCGCTCAAAAGCCGTTTGGAACAATAAGCTGGAACGCAACAGTTTGTATTGAAAAACCTCGGATATCTTAAATATTTACATCTGCCAGCCCCAAATCTCCGCTCTGCACCCCTTTTGCCAGGCCCTGTCCCTGCTGGGAGCTGAGCACTCAGTGGCACTGATGTGCAGGGCCGGGCAGCTGCCAAAGCACGGCGGCACCGAGAGACCCGGAGCACCGGAGCACGCAGAGCTTTCAGCCAGCAGACACCACCAGGAGCAGCAACCTGGAGGGACAGGCACGAGGAGCAGGGAACTGTGCTCCTTCACAGCTATTCAGGGATGTTTCATCCTCTTCTTTATTAGTATTCCACCCTAAACAGGCATTGAAGCAACTGGATGCTAAGAAAGGATGGACTTAACAGAACATTCATTTTTATTTTAATATTTTTTTCGTCCTCGGCACCCAGGCTGTTTCAAATTAAAGAGAATCCGGCTTCAGGAGTCGGTGCTATTTTAATCATTCCAATGTGTCCAGTACGGGAGATGAACTCAAAAGGTGAATATTAAAAGTAGTTGTGGAATTCAGTCATTTCACGAATGAACACATAATAGCCAAAGGCAAAACCGGAAGGCAACTTCACTTCCAATCAGTGTTTTCATTTTATTGAAACCAGATTGGAATTCCTGGAAAGAAGCCTACATATCACATCTTTAATACTAATTTTCATATACTCCAGTAAAACTGTCAGGGTGAATCAGTTGTTGAAGAAAGCTTCCTGTATAATTTACAGATGTACCTCCCTGTAGCCTGCGATTTCGTCCTGAATCAGAAATGTGGTTTTGATCACACTCACAGCTTTCCTCTCACCTGTACAGGTTTGCCTTGGCTCTAATTTGATTATTAAAATGGGATGTTTTATGGCAAAGCTGGTGATAAAAGTGAGCCAGCTGCTGTGCACCAGCCAGGCTTTGCTCATGTCCATCCCCACATACACGTCACAGAGGAGCTGCACACAGACACACAACCCCAAATCCACCTTTTCAGCACGAAATAACACCGGGAAACCAAACCACTCCATCTATTCGATGCAAACACCTCCCTAAAAACCATCAAAGAATCAATGAGTGGCATTTCCAACGGGAGATAACTACAACCCTTGGATGGTGGCTGTAAGAGCCTTTCCTCCTAAGCCCTGCCACAAACCCAGAGCTGTGTGTTTGAAGAGGGGCTGGGTGGCCACCAGCCACCGAGGCCGCTCCGTTTCGCACTGATAGCTGCTCTTTTTGTTTCCCCACGAGCTGCCAGGCTGCCAAATCCTCCTGCCAAATCCCTTCCCTGCAAGCTCGCAGAAGAAAGGAGGGCGAGAACACTCGGAAGCCCCCCCGGGCCTCAATTCCCTCAAGTGCTGCGTTATGCCCTCACTGGGAAGGAGGGATGGGGTCAGCAGTGGGATGTGGGGGGGTTGTAGGGCTACTCCAGCTTTAGGAAGTGTCAGCACTTCCATTAAAGCTCCATTAATCTGGGGTTTATAACTCATCTCTAAAAATTTGCTCAGGCTGCAGGAACTTGGCAAACAGCAGTGCGTTGTGGGTTTTTCGTTGTTATCCCCTCTCAGTTGTTAAAAAATCCATGGTTTGGCTGCTTTTTAAGCATCTTTTGACACGTGTATAAAATGTTTATTAGTTTTAGACATGTTTGGGCTTGTAAAACTCAAAATTATCTTCATTATAAAAATATGAAATTTAAGGAAGCTGGAGGGCATCTCCAGAGACTTTGACACGAATCCTGACGAGGCCACATGTATAAATAAGAGGTTCCTTGTCTCAGACCTGTCTCCACCCATGTGCTTCACAAAACCAGGGCTCTGCACTGGCACAGGGAAAATTCCCTTGGGAAAAGTGAGGCAGCACCAGGTGAGCTGGTCAAGCCATGGGCAGCCTGGTCCAAAACTGGGAAAAGAGCCCACTGATCCCCTCCCCATATTTCAGCATCACAAATGATAGAAAAATCTGAGCAGAACGTTGAAATCTGGTGTTAAACCTTGCAGTCTATACTTAAACCATTTAATTGTGGGGGAGGGAGGAGAGAAAGTACAGGAAAATGGCTGAGGAACCAGTGGTTAACCAGCCAAATATCACATACAACGTGTTCCCTCAGCCAAACCCTCAGTCTGGCTTTTTGGGGATGAGAATATATTGTGTTCTTGCACTGGGAGTGGGGTAGGAGTGCCCTGGCATCCAAATCCCAGCACCTCAAAACAGCAGGATGCCAAACAACCCCACCACAAAACAAACCAAAATGTGCCCAATCCAACTTCTCTTTGTGTCTGAATTTCTGTCAGCACCATTTATTTCAATCCTTGAGGCTTTAATTGTTTTTTTCCCCCCAAATATAGGATGATTTTCTTCTTTTCAATATTAAAAACCATGCTTTAAATATGTAGCAGCACAAGCGGGGTAATGCACGAGCCTCTCACCTCCAGAGACATGGTTTGAAGGTTTGGTTGGGCTGTCACATCCCGGGCTCAGGGCTCCCTGGCACGTCTGGATGCAGCCATTCCATCACTGGGATGAAGGGATGGGTCATCACAGGGCAGGGCTGCAGCACAACGCAAGAAATGAGGTTAGGAATTACATAAACTTGGAATATCCAAATTAGATTCAGTCCTTTCTCCAGATAGCAGCTACATCCATGTATTTAAAGTATATGGAAGGTGGGTAGAGGTGTTGTTTGCTCAAGACCCTGATGGGATTGGGATTTTAAAAACACATATTGAGGTCTGTTCAGTCAGCAGAGCATGTAAACACACCCTGAGCTTCAAGGCTATGCTTAAAAATTTCTGATATCTGATATAGTTTAAATATTTATTATTCATGTTGCAAGATTAACTCTGAAAGGTGACGTTTTTAAGGATGCTGTGGCCCAGAGTGGTGCCTACACCTGGAGTTTGGGGTGCTGGGTAAGAAACTCCCCGAGCACCAAGGGTGCGTCACTGCACTCCAAGCCAATACCAATATTCCAAATATCCCTCTGGAGCTCTTCCCTGCAGTGTGTGATAAAAGTCCCAGTAGGTATCCAGCACTCCCTATGGAATGGGGGAAAAAAAAAAGGAAGATATTGTTTATTTCTGTTGTGACAGAAGAAAACCAAGAATTTTTAGCCTCCCCAGACAATTATCAGGCTTGTCTCTCATTGCCTGACTCTGCCTTTTCCCAAACCCAGACTTACAGACAGATCCCGAGGGATTGTTTCCTCTAGAGTCTTCCAGACACTCTTCTAGAGTTACTCCTTAAAAAGTCCAACCCAAACCCTAATTTTCCTAATCATGCTTCGAATTAAAATATCACCATATCTTGCCTGCATCAGCCATGCACCTCCTTATTCTGCATTACTGTCATCCCTCTGAACAGCTTTTCCTCAGGATTTTCAGACCTGGATGAGTGGAAAATTGGCCTTCCCAGCACCTCTTTTTCCTGTGTTGCAGCAACTTTGAGCAACTCTCAGTGGATGGATGGAAATTAAAATTAAGGCATTTATAGTACATGAGCAAAAACCCCATCAAAACCAAATCCTTCAAAAGGCACAGACCTGGAAATATGTCTTAAACAAGGAAAGGGATAAATACTAATTCAAATGTCAGTTAAATGCAACTGGAAGTATCTCATTCCCAAATTTCCCATTGCAACATGTGAGATCTCTCTGTATTTGGTTTCTTTTCACACTTTTCCCTCAGCTCCCATTGCAGATCCCATCACTTCCCAAAAGCCCTGGGTGGGTGGATGATCCCTCCCACCTCATGGGACACCTCTTTCCTTTTTGGATTTGCTGAACAATGTCACAGATCAAAAAATGTCACAACTGTGTTTCAAAAGATGAAGATTTTTTTATCGCTCCTCCCTTAAAATTTACACAAAGTGATATGAAACTTTTAAACTTTTTTCTGTGTTTGATAGAGTTATCACTGACCAGCCCACGACATCTCCAGGGATATCTCCAGCAGCAATCCAAGGGCATTTGGTGAGCACAGCCCTAAACACCTCCTGAGGTAACCAGAATTAAAGAAGAAACAAGAATATTTCTGATGGAAAATATAGAAAACCTCAGCAGTTTAACACAAATCTCTAACCCACATTCACATCAGCGCTTCCTGCAGCATTTTTGTTTCATCAAATCATAAAAAAGGAACCCAAACCCAGGAAGGACCAAGAAGCACCTTGAGGAACAAGAGTCCAAGATTCCATTTGAGCATCAAAGCTCAGAATGGTTAAAAGGATGGATCCTGGGAAGCATTTTTGGTAGTGACTGGGCATAAAGCAGAGATCCTAAAGTACAAACTGAGGACTCCACTCTCCTGGCAGAGCACCAAAGCAGCAGATCTACAACTCCCAGCATCATTTCATCACTGTGGAAACCTGGATTCCACCAGATGAGGCTTCCTGCTGAAATAGCTGTCATTTTCTTGGAGGCTGTGGAAGCAGAACCAAAAACCTCTTCAGTGTAGATGGGAGGATTGGGGAAGGTGGCAAAGGAATAACTCTTGAAAAAAAAAAGAAGCATGAAAAGCAAACAAGAATTTCTTGGTTAAAGCCTTGTTCCGAGTCCAGAGTCAGGTTTTCTTACCCGAATTTTGGAGAAGCAGCAGCTCCAATTCCTTCTGCTTTCCTGGGAGACAAAGAGGATTCTGGCCAAGGAGAAGATGTCGGTGTTGCATTGCCAGGGGCAGGATGTGGCTGGGAATGTTCCCCTGCCCCAGCTCAGCTCCAGCCTTGATTCAGAAGGTGATTCCTCATTCCCCAGGGAAGTGGCACTGGAAGACATCAGCTGCCTTCCCCAGGGAGTGATTCCCACGACTCTTCCCAGGAGGAAGTGATCCATTGGGATGAGATGTGCATGAGCCCGACAGCATCGCCCAGCTGGTCACACTTGCAGGATTCCTTTTTTTAAGGACTGAGAAGCTTTGGCAGCCAGCAGTGCCCATAAAATCCCCAATACACAGGACAGGGAGACGAGAAGGACACGCTGCCACCTTCACGGTGCCCTTCAGGGTAAATTACAAACCTCGAGAGCTGCTTCTCCAAATTCCAACGGGTTTTTCTGCCTTCATTTTGGGTTTCAATGCCTCAAACAAGCGAGCCTGGGGCTGCCAGCGAGCGTTGTGCATTTTGGAGCAGGATGAGGAAAGCCTTTGTCCTGGCTCTGGAGGGCAGCCAGAGCAGAGGCCTCTGCATGGAAAGACACGTGCCTGGAGAAGGCAATATTTTGACATATTTTCTCCCTTTTGGTTAGTGTCCAACATCACATCTCGGGTCACCTGGTGCAAACAATTAAAAAGAAAATCCCACAAACACTGGGAATAGTTGCAGGAGGCCAGAATGAAAAATAGGGGGGAAAAAAAAATCAATTTTCCAAAAATAAAACCTCTCTCAAAAAACGTATCCAAACAGCCAGCACTCAGCACTGTGAATAAAATTATCAGACTCAATAAATATTTTATGCTGCCATTCTAATTGCCAAAAAAAAAGTTAATTTCTGAAGCAAAGTTTCTTTTTTTTTTTATCTTTATTTTTAAACCCTTAACATAATGACTGAATGCTTAATACGAACTCGATAAATTTTTAAAAGCTTTCTTTGAAAAAAAAAAAAAAAAAGGAAAAAAAAAATTTCAAAGCTGAACTCGAGCAGGAGACCACAGGGAAGTGTCTAATCTTTAGTCGGACGCCTGGCACAGCCCCGCTCCGGCCGGTGCCAGCATTGCATTCTGACAGAACAAGTGTTGCATGAGATGTGAAGGATGACTCCGGTCTGCCGAAAAACCCTGGAGCAGGTGTTCCTCATCCTCATTTGCAATGGAGCATGGCCCCTGGCTCAGTGAGCTGGAGCAAATGCGCTGGCAGGCCCCATCATGTACCTGCGTGCTGAGATGCACTAATGATAATGGATGCGGGCCTATTAACCAGCCCATTTGTAATGGCACACAAGGCTGATTGCTCGGGGAGTGAGTCAGCGCCTTTCCAAGGGGAGCGGGGCACGCCGGGAACCCATGATCCTCCGAGCATCCCTTCTGCTCGCCTGGGCCCGCAGCTCTGCTGGTCTTTATTTAATAATACAAATGAATACATGATCTGCTACATGATTATACACCAAGATAAGGCGCTGCGGGCCGGATCGGCCGGATCCACGCGGGTTTGAGAGGTTCCCTGGCTGGGCTGGGCTTAATCTGAGAAGCACCAACTCCATGGAAAAGTCAAGGGTCCAACAAGCACGCCTAAGCCTGGGGATTTGCAGAAAAGCTGTTGCTGATCTTTGAGTGAATTTTTTGGCGCATCTAGGGAAAAACATTCTGCTCGGCTTCTACCCTTCATTGCCTCGCTTTCCTTGGGAGGGAAAACCCTCCAAGAATAACCTTTGAAAACACACACCAGGGCTTCATCGAGGTTTGTGTTGCTCTTAAATAAGTCCTCTGCTCCGCTCTGTATAAATGACTGCTGCTGAAAGCCCGTTCCCCGTTTGTGGAATAATGAGGGAGCTCAGAACGGACGCTCCCGTAAAAAGCACTCGTTAATAAATAGATCACATTACTTGTAGGCACTCCATTCCAGGCCCAGCTTAGTTAAACAGGCCCTGTTGGGCCAGAACATTGCAATCAGCAGAATACACTGTAATTATTATTGTAAACTCAAGGCCTGGATTTGCCGGGCTCTTGGCAAACCCCAATAAGCTGCTTACGCTGCCTCTGCTGCAGCAGCTCTCTGGATTCCTCTGCAAAATGTGCAGAAGGGCTCTTTTGTTACATTTTTTTTGCAAAATAGGTGGTTTGGTTGCCAATATGGTCTAGCAGGCAAATTTCTCCAATTATTTTCCTTAATAAAATGGGGTTTTTTGCCCAGCAGACAACACAGGGAAATAAATGAGAAAGCTCAGCTCTTACCTGAAGTTGTAACAACCACTTTGTATAAGTGCAGCTCCCTGTGCAATGCTTCACAACTGAAGCTGTGTAAGCAGAAAAAAAAAGACAATTTGTGCACATAAATTCCTGCATCAAAATTACCTGGCACGTTCTGGTGGATTTACACCACTCCAGTAACACAAACAACCAGAAATAAAGCTTAAAAGTTGATTGAATTAATTAGTCAAGTATCTTTATATCTAAAAGCAATTAGATCCCATCAGCCAGCTTGGATGCAACATTCCTAATTTTTTTCTGCTTTTCTCTTGGCAGTCGAAGATTTCAGTTTGAATGACCACTCAGCCAAAAAAAAACCAGCTTAATATAAAAGAGGCATATACACATCACACATTCACAGTGGTCAGGTAAAGGCCACCAATAAATGTCCACACAGTTATAAGCAAGAGAAAATAATATTATGGGAAATTGGATCTGCTGGCCCAGGAAATATCCTGTCTATGGAGTTCACAAAGAACGTGAGAAGAATGAGGGACTTGGCCATTAAATGCAACATCCCAATATTCCCAATTATCCGTATAAAATTTTGCTGTTCTGATTTTGCCTCTGCTCAACTCATTGCTTTAAAAACCAAACTTGGCAACCCAATCCCCCACCCCCAAGTCCTCACAACCCCCTTTGCTGGCAGCCATCAAAGGGGCTGGAATTTCTCTATATGTATTGTACAGTATATTTCAAAGGAATTTTTCTGCCATGCACAGTATATCAATACTCAATGTGGGAGTAATTTAACTTCTTAATTTATTGCAGCAGTAACAGCATTTTCAAACTGGTCATAAAATATTCTTGTACTCTTCTAATCTGGGTTTTCAATGTTCTATAATGGGAATTCTATGAATAATATTGGGAAGTGAGAGATATTTTATACGGTATCTCTAAGGGAACAGTGTTATTGCATAAAAGTTAGGTGACATGGGAGAGACTGATAGAGGTGGTGTTTAAAAAAAATTTACCCTTCAGGATTTGTCACATGAATAATAATGATTTAGTGACATTTTTCCTTCCTAAAAATCAAATCTGCTCCAAGATAGGGTTACAAAAATATGTTCTAATTATGGATGGCTCTGAAGCATAGAGAGCAAACACAGCAAGTATCAGCTATCTAATGGCCATTGCAAACGAGCCAAATACCCTCTCCTGTCCACTTTTGAATATATTCTGATTATTTTTTGTATCTTGCTGTTATTAAGGCCCCAGCGAGATCAAGGTCCTGCTGTAGGACGTGCCTCAGAAACAACAGGCACCTGCTGGAAGGATCTGCACTCACCACCCACTGCAGAGAGCAGAGAGGAGAAAGGAGAGAGAAGAGGGGGGAGAAGAGAGAGGGGAGAGGGGATCATTCTCCTCCTCTCCCAGGCAGGGCTGGAGGTGGATTTCCTCACACCCCAAAGGAGGGTCTGCAATGATCCAGGCACCAAGTCTCTCAAATCCCAAGCCATTCTGCCTTTTAGGAAGCAAGATGAAGATGTTTTCTGGCCACAGGATGGAATATTAGAGGTGTCTTTCCAGGGAGGGCTGCGTGGGTGCTCAGAGGTCCTGGCACCGTGGTGCTGCAGCACTTCCAGCAGTGCCTGGCTTCCCTGGGGGTTGCTTTTTGAATTTCCTTCCAAGGATTTTTGTCCTCTGATTCTCCCTAGAGGTCAACAACAGCCCGTCTCACACCTTTTTGATTGGCACACAATTTTGTTTTGGCTGCAAAGAGAACCTTGTCCTTGCCCTAAATCAATGCTCAGCCCCGAGCTTTCCCACTTTGCAGAGGCAGGGTGGGCAGTGCTCCAGAGGGCTGGGGGCTGGCATTGCCTCCTCTCCCCATCCATACCCACTGCCAGGAGCTCCGGCCTCGAGGCAGCACCGTGGGCTCCACCACCCTGCACACCCAGACCCCAGTTTTTCCACGAAAGCTTCGTTTCCTTGCATTCCTCGAGCAGCAGGTTTCCCGTTATTGTGCTTTCTGTTCTTCAGCACTCCTGGTGAAATTTATTGTTGTAAAGCGCCCTGAGCACACTGGCAGGGAAAGACAATTACCCAGCATTTCCAGTCTCGGAGAAGTGTAATTGTGATATATCTGTGTGCTGCCTTCCAACACAGTCCTGTGGGCTGGGGCTCATCTTTCCAATTCCACACAGTTGTCTTGATGCCCCCTGTCCTGTTATCCCTGCAGGTGGGGGCTCTGTCCAGGCTCCTGCACTTCAAAATATCCTTTCCATAGTCAGACACGAGTCAGGGACTTGGGATTGAGGCACAAAGTGCAATGGAAGAACCATTATCATCAGTATTTCTACCCATTACAGTATAAACATACACATCATTTAAATAAGAGCTTTTCCTGAACCTTGTCTTTGGTGTAAAATTAGAGGATGCTGGGTGCTTTTCAATGGAAATGCTTTCCCAGAAAACATCCACTCATTGAACCCAAAGCATGAAAAACTCACCAACACAGTGAACCAGTCCCTGCCCAGTTTTCCTGTGTCACAATTTTTGGACAGTGACCCAAAATGAGCCAAACCCAGCGAGGTCAGGCTGTCAGGGCAGAGTCACCAGCCCAGGGCACAGCACACTCAAAGCCACACGAGGGGACCACGTGTTTGGGACCAGGCAGCTGCAGCAGCTGGCTCTGGTCAGCCCCTCAGCAGCTCTCCTGCTCTGTACTCCAAGTTCCAAAATCAGGGATGAACCAGCAGCCTCTTCCCAGCTTACCCTGATGGTGGAGGAAGCAATGTTTGGGATCTTAGTGGGGCATGGAGCCCAGGGAATGGGAATTTCCAGGGCAGACTCTCACACCAGTGGCTTTCTAAGGTCTCAAAACATCAGTGCATGAAATGCTGTCCCAAAACACACCATTTTCCCCTTTTTTGTGATTTTATTTACTGCCATTTGGGCATCTATTGGGAACTGAAGCACACAGGGACACAGTTCAGTGATGGAGTTGGCAGTGCTGGGATTAAAGTTGGACTCAGTGATCTTAGAGTGCTTCTCCAACCTAAACAATTCTGTGGTTCTAGAATTAAACACAATTGCACAAGGATCCCCTGGGACTGGCCATCCTGAACTGGTCCAGAGGTCCATCTCAGCTCCCAGAGACCACACCCAGGGAAGGCTGGAAGAGCTGGAGCAGGGAGCAAGTTTCCTGCAGCTGTGCTCTCTGGAGATTTGAGTAACAAACTGTCCTGCCTGATAACTTTTCGTCTAGCTTTTACCCCCAACATTTTCTTGTGCCCTGTCCCAATGAAGGAGCCACCTTTGACCCTCCTCATAGCCTCCTTCTACACCTGCAGGTGTATATAACCTATATATCCTTTTAAAATCATTTTCCCTAATATTTCTCCACATAATTCATCTTTTTTCCCCCCTTTGACACTGCTCCTGAGCCCTGACTGCACACGAGTCCCTGTATAAAAATGCCCAAGACCAGGCTTGACTATCCCATAGCTGATCCCTCCATTCCCTGCAATCATTAATTATTTTACACAAGAAATGCCAAGCAGCTGGAAGCTCGGGAAGAATCGGTTATGAGCTGAGTTGAGAAGGATACGGGATGGATGCAAAGGGCAGGTGGCAGAAATCCCACGTATTTTCACCATCACAGAGCTTCACATCAATCCAGTATTTTTTTTGCAAGACCCAAAGCACGCCTGCTGCTTGGTCTGAGACATGAAGGATCTGGTGTCTGCTTTTATGTGCGTTAGCCCTGCTGAATTCTCCTGACTGTGAGCACAGCTGGGCTTTAGTTCCCTCTAAAGCTGACCAAAGGCAGCAGGATTTCCAGCATCACATCCCTGGCTTTGCTCATGTGTGCACCCAGACTCCTACACTCACACATATGGAAATTTTTCCACCACAAAAAAAAAA
>VWZT01008678.1:0-21809 GCA_013397055.1 Pachycephala philippinensis | reverse complement strand
TAATAAATAAAAATAAATTTAAAATTTAAAAATTAATTTAAAATCAAGAATCAAATGGATCTCCCACAAAAAAGCCCACCTGAGCTCTAATGTATATTAAAATTAAACACAGAGGAACTACTGAGTCAAAGTGAATGCAGTACAACGCTGACCTGCACTTTAGTTACTTAAAGGAAACATCAAATATCTGCCACACCAGCCACAACCCGAACACTCTCAGCATCTTAAGCCTTTAATTCCACAGAAAATATGCCCCTACTCTGATTTAAACATCAAAAATGCCAATATTGAACAAATAAGCATAAGCAAGAAGGAGAAACACATTCACAACAGTGAGCAAGCTTATTTTAAGGAATCATTTGAGCAGGGAAAACATGCTTATTTCATGAGTATTTGTGGAGGAGGCAGCTGCCCAGCCTGGCTGAAAAGCAGGAGAGCAGGGATTGATAAAGCCAGGCCTTGACAGACAATTCTGTGCCCATCGTGCCTGGGGAGCACAGAGGGATGTGTGCCCAGGGAGGAGAAGGGACTGCACCACCACAAATAAGGAGGAATTTGGCTGCAGCTTCAATGGGGTCACTGGAAATACTGATAAAGGGTGGACATTGCACAGAAACAGCTCCTGCTGTGGATTTGGGGTCTAAAACCTTGACTTGTCCCCAGTGCTGAGCTCCAGGTACCTGCTCAGTGCTGAGATTTCATCAATACCTCTGCCCCAGGTGATGGGAAGGGTTGGCTCGTAACTGGGTGGTCAGGCAGTTGGACTGGATGAGCATTGTAGGTCCCTTCCTATCAAAATTCCAACTTTTAACTCACAGAGGGAAGGTTTAGATTGGATATTAAGAAGAAAACCTTCCCTGTGAGGGTGGGGAGGCCCTGGCACAGGGTGCCCAGAGCAGCTGTGGCTGCCCCTGGATCCCTGGCAGTGCCCAAGGCCAGGCTGGACAGAAGCAGCCTGGGATAGTGGGAAGTGTCCCTGCCTGTGGAAGCAGATGGAACAAGATGATGTTAAAGGTCCCTTCCCACCCAAACCACTCCAGGATTCTATTCCACTCTAATTTCTGTCCCTTACAAATTGCAGGGACAGAGCTGTGCCCAGCCCCAGGGAGGTGACACCCAGCTCCTCTCCACACCCCTCTCTGGACATCGGTGCCCATCGTTGGCTTTGCACAGCTCCTGCAACCCCCCAAACACCCCGAGGTCACCACGTGTGACACAGCCACAGCGCTGCCACCACCCTGTGACCATGGGTGACATCCAGGAGCCTCCCATGGGGCTGATGTCCCTGTCTCTGTGCCCGCCTGGCTCCGGGGGCGGAGGACACGGAACCCCTGGAGCTGTGCCTCGGAGTGCCAGGACTAATGAGGAGCTGCTGCAATTCTGCTCCTGCAGCAGCGGGCAGAGATTAGGAGCCTGTCAGAAGCCATCACTGGTGGTTTGGGGAGCGCTTTCTGAAGTCAGTCTGAATTAATAAATAAAGACAAGCTTCCTCTTACAGCTCTTTTATGATGGGGATGGGGCTGCATGAAAATCAGCCGAAAAGGGAACAACTTTGGATTATTAATGGTCACTTTTGTTTAACAAATGTTTTTTGTATAACCACCTTGTGCATCCTGGGAAGGAAGGATGTTCAATTATTCAACCGAGCATTAAATTATTTCTTTCTTTCATTTGTTTTCCCAAACTAAACAGATTGTGTGTAGAAAATCACTGTTCCTAGGGTTTTTATTTTGGTTTTGCACACCCATGCTGATTAAAATACTGCAACTGTCTGAGTTCTGTCACAGTGGATTGCTCTTTTTCCTTCCCAGAAAGGTGCCTTTTTCAAGAAATCATGTGGAATTTACACATGCTTTCGGATAATCCCAGTGTAATTAATATAAAATTATATTCCTGAGGAAAAGAGAACAAAACAACAACCCACACTGAAGTTTGGCTTAAACCAACAGAGGACTGGCAGTCTCTGCAAATTATCCTGGTAAATTAGAAAGTATTCCATTGTACTTCCACAGCTCCCCGTTGGAGCAGTTCCTGTCGGGTTACATATGGCTGAAAGCAAGATATCTATTTAGTCATGTTCACAAAGTGCTGAAGCCAAAAAGTGGCAAACTGAAAGGAAAAAAGAAGAGGTGCCTCAAGAGATTTGCCCTGAAGTGCTCCAGACCAGAAGCCCCTTGTGGTAGAAGGTTGTCCAAGGGAAGAAATGGAGAATAGGGACAAGAAAAGTCATCCTGTCCCATGGAAAAAAGAGGCAGGACAGAGCCAAAGATGCCTTCAGGAGAGAGAGCCCTAACTGCTACTTTCTACCTGTTTTAATGCAAAGAAAACCTTGAAAATGTGACCCAGTGTGGTGATTTTTTATAAGAGCATCTTGTGACAGGACAAGAGGGAATAGCTTCAGACTAAGAGTAGGTTTACATGGGATATTAGGAAAAAATCCTCCCCTGGGAGGGTGGGGAGGCACTGGCACAGGGTGCCCAGAGCAGCTGTGGCTGCCCCTGGATCCCTGGCAGTGCCCAAGGCCAGGCTGGACACTGGGGCTGGGAGCAGCCTGGGACAGTGGGAGGTGTCCCTGCCATGGCAGGGGTGGCACTGGGTGGGATTTAAGGTCCTTTCCAACCCAAACCATTCCAGGATTTTTGTCTGCCTGGGTTTGCCTAAAATGATGCACGATGAGGGGCTGGGTGCTGACTGAGGGATCCCACTTTAAATATCAGAGTGGCTCCTTCTTCTCTGCTCATCAAAGCACAGAAGAGAAGGAGGAAATCCCATCCTGTGCAAACCTAAAGCTGAATTTCCCAGAGCACAGAAAAGGGGCAAACTACTCTGGAAAGAGTTGGAAGGTGCAACCTTGGGAGGTCAGTTCTTGATGCACAGGATGCTGCCACAGTCACAGAGACCAACGTTGAGATAAAATATCAGCAATATCTCCTTCCCTATGGATATTCAAAGGCACCTGGACACCATCCTGAGGAAGGGGCTCTGGGATGTCCCTGCAGGAGCAGGGGGGTTGGACTCGATGGCCTCCAATGGTCCCTTGCAACCTGATCCATTCCCTGATTAATTCAGTGAAAACACTTCCCAAAATTATGAATATTTGAACACCAGGAATTCATCTCCTCAGGGATTCCACACTTCCATGCAAGAAGGTGACTGCACCCACAACTTCTGATGTATATATTTTTTTCCATCATTCCCACAAAGCTCAGGACAGCTGCACATTCCAGGTTTACCTCCACTGCTGCAGGACACTCACTGTTCTGTGAGCCTCTCCAGCCCAGCTGAGTCCTCTTTCACTTGGATAATTAATTTGAAATTAAAGATTAAATATTAATAAATATAGCTCAGGTAATAAATTGCATATACTAATTTAATTAAAAATAGATTATAGCATATTTTACAAATGGGACATTTTTGTAAGGAAATATAATGGACTTGTTATGTTTCTACTTTATCCTAAGAAGGAGCAAGCTTCTTGTGCATTTAGTCCTTATTGTGTCTCATTAAATTTTTAAAAACAGCTATTTTAATTGTCAAGTATTTGACAGACTGCTAGAAAAACCTGACACTTAAGTTTCAATTTTACAAAATGCATTTTTAATGAAGACTTTTGTATCCTACTTTATTATCTGTAATCATCTTGAAGGAAAAAAAAAAAGGGGAGGGAAAACTGAATTATAACAAAACTTCCACACCTGGCCAAAGAATTTAGTTAAAATTCTACTTTAAATGAGTGGTCTAAATAAAATGAGTGGTTCATTTGAAACATCCCAGACAGGATCTGGGCTTTGCTGTGCCAGGCACTGAGTCTGATTAGCAAAAACCACAACTCGTCCTCAAAGCTGTGAGACTTCAGTGAGACCTTCCCACAATGGGGTTGGAGCGTTCTGATCCTGAAAAAAGTTTGAGTCAAGGATGGAGATTTCACAGCAGGATTGAGAGCTGTGGGATCTCCCTCTCTGGAGGCATTCCCAACCCACCTGGACACATCCCTGAGTCCCCTGCTCTGGGTGACCCTGACTCCATCACCAGGGATCCCAACAAGTCCATGGAGAACAATTCCATGGGGGTCATGGAGAACACGACCTGAACCATGCTGCCCTGGCCAGGAGCCGAGTTTGGGACAGAACGGGTGCAAAAAGGGTGATACCAACAAAAAGGATGATCCCAACAACATCCCCTTCACCCAGAGCCCCTTCGCAGAGCGATGCCACCTCCTCTCCTCCTCCCTGAGAGGGGACAGGCAGGGGAAAAAAAATCACAGGAGCATGGAGAGCGCTTTGGAGCCAGGTTTGGCTCAAGAATCCAGGTTTCCCAGAGGAAAAGTGGCCATTCCTGCTGGCAATTCCCGGACACCGNGCCCTTCGCAGAGCGATGCCACCTCCTCTCCTCCTCCCTGAGAGGGGACAGGCAGGGGAAAAAAAAATCACAGGAGCATGGAGAGCGCTTTGGAGCCAGGTTTGGCTCAAGAATCCAGGTTTCCCAGAGGAAAAGGGGCCATTCCTGCTGGCGATTCCTGGCGTCGGGAGAGGAACAAGCCAGGTTTCCCCAAGGAAAAGTGACCATTCTTGGTGGCAATTCCCGGAGGAAAGGTGGCCATTCCTGCTGGCAATTCCCGGGCACCGGGAGCGGCACAAGCCAGGTTTCCCCAAGGAAAAGTGGCCATTCCAGCTGGCAATTCCCGGACACCGGAAGCGGCACAATCCAGGTTTCCAGAGGAAAAGTGGCCATTCTTGGTGGCAATTCCCGGAGGAAAAGTGGCCATTCCTGCTGGCAATTCCCGGGCACCGGGAGCGGCACAAGCCAGGTTTCCCCAAGGAAAAGTGACCATTCTTGGTGGCAATTCCCGAAGGAAAAGGGGCCATTCCTGCTGGCAATTCCCGGACTCCGGGAGAGGAACAAGCCAGGTTTCCCGGAGGAAAAGGGGCCATTCCTGCTGGCGATTCCTGGCGTCGGGAGCGGCACAAGCCAGGTTTCCCGGAGGAAAAGTGGCCATTCCTGCTGGCAATTCCCGGAGGAAAAGTGGCCATTCCTGCCGGCAATTCCCGGAGGAAAAGTGGCCATTCCTGCCGGCAATTCCCGGGCACCGGGAGCGGCACAGCCCGCGGCAGGAGCGGGCGGCACCGGGAGCGCCCGGGGCCGGGACTGAGGGGACACAAGCGATAAAAAGCAAAGCAGCGCAATGATTCAACAATCTCGGCTGCACAAAACAAGAATGATTTATCCAGCGAGGGGTGGAACTGGCCTTGTACCGGGAAAAGCAATTAGAGGAGTGTGAGGAGGGAGCTTTGTGCTCCAGCCCCGCTGTCACTCGCCAGCCTTGCTCATACCCTGCTCCTGGCAAGGCTGGCCCGAACGGGAGGGATGAGCTGACAGCGCTGCCCTGCTCAAACTTGAGCCATTCGGTTTCCCTTCTTCCATTTCTCGGGCTTGTGCTGCTGTTTAACTCCTTCTGGGAAGCGCATCTGCGTTCTGGATTGTTAAAAGTGACAACAGACAGACAAGCGGGGGCTTTCCCCTCAATACAAGAACATCTACCTGCTGAATTCCCTCCGGGAAAAGCCGAGCTCGCTGCCTTCCTTAAGAGCACAACAACTACGTGCTTTTCTTTTATTCTTCCTTCTCATAAGGAAATGTCTCCACGTGGACAAAAGTCTCTTTTTTTTTTCCCCCGGTTTATCCAACTGAAGGGAGTTGAACCGGGCTACAAGCAGCAGAGGGAAACTGCAGAACTGAGGAGGCAACAATTTGGAGGGAAAGGGTTTGCACATCACACCACCACCGAGGGAGAGGCGATTGATTCGCTAACAAGCTAAATGGATTTTATGTACCAATTTTCCACGTGTTAAATACGTGGCAACCCACGAGGACACTTCTCCTCCTTCAGGGGAGGAGAGTCACACCCTCAAGGAAGGCACAAACACACCTACAAATATTTTATAACGTTTAAATGTGAAATACGTGTTGTTCCAAGTTAACCACAGGCCACTAATGTCAGCAGAGGACCTGTTGCCCTTCTCGGCAGTCTCTCTGATGGCCTGGCCCCGTCCCCTTGTTCCTTCTTTGCCTCCTCTCATCCCCCTTTCCTCCATTACCTGTGCCCTGCAGCACCGAGGTCTGTGCTCCTGGCACACGGCCGGTGTTTGAACTTTAGAGATCAAAAGCAGGTCAGGGATTTCTATTTAAACTGAAAGCTCAGTACAGATGTCACCTCACACCAGTGACAAAACCTCACCTCACTACTCGGTATCCAAATAATCCCAGGAAAATTCCAAGCTTTATGAAGACTTTGTTACAGCATCTCCTCTCCAGTTTGAAACCTGGAAAGTTTTCCCATCACCTGCACTTGCTCTAGGCTCAGGATGCCAGCGCTGAGGGTTCCCTCTCTGCAAACTCCTCAGCAGGAACCGGGTCAGCACAGGGCTGAAGTGTTTTACATGTGCACCTAGAGATGGGGGTGTTCAAAAGGCAAATCCCAGAAACAGAGAGAGGGATTTATGACAGTGTCCTACAGCCACTGGAAAGGTTGGGGACTGCATCTCATCCCAGGGGTTTCTAAGGCAAGCAGTTGTGCCCAGAGCACCAAACACACTACTGTAAGGCATAAAAGAAAATAAGTTCACTGATAAATTCCCACTGATTCCATTATGCTCTAATCCAGGCCGTGGTGGAAACAGTTTGTTCCCGTGTACAATCCACAGAAAGAAGGGAATGGGAAAGGAAAGCACCTCTGTCCTGACCTCTGTCTCTCCCTCATCAGAAGATGCTTCTGTGAAGGAGCACCACCAGGTCTCTTCTCCCCCATCCCAGGCANGCCAGCAGTTGTGCCCAGAGCACCAAACACGCCACTGTAAGGCACAAAGGAAAATAAGTTCACTGATAAATTCCCACTGATTTAATTATGCTCTAATCCAGGCTGTGAAGGAAACATTATCAATCCACAGAAAGAAGGGAATGGGAAAGGAAAGCATCTCTGTCCTGACTTTTGTCTCTCCCTCATCAGAAGATGCTTCTGTGAAGGAGCACCACCAGGTCTCTTCTCCCCCATCCCAGGCACTACATTTACACCCTTACAGTCAACTTCAGTTATCATCATCATCATCATCATTATTATTATTATTTAGCCTTATAGACAGACTTTTCTGACTGTACTGACAGCAGTTTGTCCTTGCTGAGAATTTCCAAATAAAACCAGAGGCAGAGATGCCCCTGTCTGAAACAGAGTGCAGACACCGCAGGAAGCCAAGGAGAGCAAACCCCCCAAATCTGTTCACACCACCTTCCTTTTCCTGAGGATCACCTTTTCCCAGAGAGCCCTTCATACCTTCAAACATTTGCACCTTGTAACTAAACCCCTCAAAAACCAATTCACCGCTCTCTGTGTTTGATTTCTACCTCTAACCATGCGTTTTGCTCCAGCCCTGGTCACATGCCAGCACCCATCTGTGTAAATACACAATTTTTCTAGCTGAATTGCACATCCACAGCCACGACTCAACCATAGAAAGATCATGTAAATAATGGAAGCTGACAGCATAAGTAATTTTTTTCATGTATCAGACGCCATGGTTGACTGCTGAACTGTGAGATCTGCTGTTTTTAGACTGTGCTTTCTCCCCTTTCACCCCTGAAGATTCGAGACTAAAGGCTGGATCTTGAATCACAGGCTTCAGATGTTTTTCTTATCACACAGCTCAGTCAACACTTGTTCACATCCCGCGACCTTTTCCTGCAGCGAGCTGCATCTTTCTCCTGCCTTTCAAGGCCACTTATCCAGACAGCCACTGGTGGAACTGGGGACACAGGGAGTGACCATCACGAGCCACGTGGCTCCTCAGTGTCCCAACAGAGGGCTGGTTAGGAAGTCACTAAGCCCTGAAAGAACGAGTGAAAGCACTGAGGAGCTTTTAGTATTTCTGCTTCCTGACGTTCCCGTTAAGTGAAGAAATCCATCTTGCAAATGGGAGAAATTAAATTCGGCAAACGCAGGGAGGAGCATGAGGCTTTAAAAAAAAAAAAAAGGTGGTAGGTCCCTAACACAATGGCCTGTGTAATTGGTTCTTTTGAAGTTTCTAATCACTTTTGGAAAGATCAAGTGGAAGTGACAAGCGAGGCTATCGGAACAGTGACTCCGTACAATGGTGGCACATGGGACTCGAACCGGTTTGTGTGGTAATTGTTAATTGTTTGGGGGCTTCCTCCAAGCACAAAACATATCTGAAGAGTTGCTATTAGAAAAAAAAAAAAAAATTAAAAAAAATCCTCCCGGCATAAATTATGTGGTCAGTGTTTCAGATCTCATACAAATCATTTGCCTGTGAAAATGTTATCAAAATATGAGCTATCCCTTTCAAATATATTTTAAACAATGTTAATGTATTTTCACATGTCATCAGTTGACAGCTCCACCATCGTCGCTCGTCAGCCACCAGGGAAATTTGCATGCATTTGAATTCACCCTGCCAAGCACAGGCAGCCCAGACTGACAGCCCATTTAACTGGGTGATAAGTTAATCTGTACAACATTTGATAGATTTCTGTCTTTTACCTAAGCCAGAGTTGGTGAAAATGATTCAGCGCCGGGATTTGCAAACGGGTTGTGTCTGTGTTCGGTCTCGGTGGGAGGTGTTGTATTTCTTCACGGGTAATGCTGATCTCCACCCGAGCTGGCCACATGGAGCTGAACTAAACACCATCCTGATTCCACCAGGAATCACTCTTTCCAGGCTTTTCCTTCCACAAATTCAACCCTTCTGCTAAAACTCAACTTAATGATGAACTCTGAGATGGTTTTACAAGCATGGTCAATGATCTCCATCCACCACCTGCCTGCTCCTGAGGATTCCCTGTTCCCTTAAGCAGCATGGCACATCCAAGGGTTGGATCAGACCCTGGGTCAGGTTCACTCCGTCCCAAGGCTCAGCACATGAGGTAGTCACTGCACACCACAGCATCTAAAATTCCAGCAGCAAACAACACCTACCAAAGCTCACCCACAGCCCCCCAAAACCACACATCCCTCAGATGCTCCCAGTCATCATTAAACCAGACACCACGAGGTTTTAGACACATCCTTTGCATTGCCAGAGTTTTTCATTAAAAAATCCCCTACGTCCAACACCACCTTCTGCTCCCTCACAGAAACTCTGATTACAGCAAAATCAGTGATTTTCATTTGCAAGGCCACCCAAAGAGGGGGCTCCAGGCTTCTGCTGGGGTTGTGTGTTTAACCACAACAAAACGCAGAGGGCATTTTGATGTTTGGAAATGCCCAGAAGGAGATTTCTATTTACTTTCCCTTCCACAGTACATTACCAAAGCCAGGAGCCTCAGTAGTCAGCAAGCCATTATTTATTTATTCAAAACATCTTTCATTTCCTGAGATGCAGCGTGTTATTTACAGGGCACACACTGTGTTGTTACATGAAGTAAATTTCAACGGGCAGATTAAACTCGGGATACTTCACCCATAATGATACATCCCGATAATGGCCATTTTCAAAGAGTTGCTAAAATGTAAGTAAATATCTCACTGGTTTCAGGAGGAAATGCTCTGAAAGGGCAGGCAGGGCAACGGAGCTGCTGCCATCGGCAGCAGAGTTTGATAAATTTAATTTAATGGATAGGCCCTTTATTCCAAAGTTGATGGAGAGCTAGAGAAAGCTTTGGAAGCACAAGAGATAAATCTGTGCCGAGTCCTTTGTTCAGAGGCAATTTCAAATAAAAGTAGCCCATTTGCAGCTTTTGGAGAGGAGCGTTTCCTCATCAAGGCGCAGGCTTAAAATATTAATTAAGTAAAACTTAAGTCTACATAAACCTTGAAAGAAGACTCCAAGAAATGGAATATATTGAACCTAAAGGTAGGGGAAAGTGGGAATACCCCTGGGCAAGTTCCAGTGGGGAAATGTAGGTCAGGATCCTACTCCTCAAAATGCATCACCCATAATGCTCCCTACCTACTGTGCAGAGTGTTAGTTTTAGAGACAATGGGATTTTATGCATTTTTTATGTGTAGAAACCCTTAATGTGAGCAACCAAATTTTATCCCTCCCCAGTATTGTAAGAGTCCTCCCTGATCTTCCTAAGTGCTATGAAGGCTCATAAAACACCTCTTAAAACTCTAATAATTGCCAAAAAAATTAGCAAATTCACCAGTTTATCCAAGACAAACACATTGCGGACATTGAACTGTCACAACCCTCCTCAAAATTCCCATTTCCATCTGTTTTTCGTGATGCACACCTGTAGCTGCTCACTGGGCAGAAAGCAGGCGTGGGAAGGGAGTGGAAATAACCTGTGATTTCACAGAGCACAACAGCACAAGAGGTATTTAGCACCAAAGTGGTGATAATTATGATAAATTTAGGAAATCCTCTGTGTTCAGAGCCCCCTCAAAATCAGCCCGAGCAAGGCTGGGCAGGGCCAGGGCTGGAGGGGTGGGAAATCCTTAACTGTGAACCAGGGGAGACAAATGTCTTAATGAAAATCAATTCTGTACTGAAGTTTTAGAAGCACGTGGCAGGAAAAAGAAACCTACGTTTTTTTAATGATAATAATGATAATAATGATAATAATGATAATAATGATAATAATGATCCTCTAGGAGCAATAAGGAGGTCCTGGGCTGCTCTGAACTCCACACACCGAAGCCTTTGCAGCAAACTCAGAAAAGTGTGTGGATCCATCAGGAACTCACAGGTGCCACTGGTCTAAAACACCAAGACACTGCAAATCTCGTCCCTCTAGACAGCAAAAGTGATGCTGGACCACCCAATTCACGTGCCTGAGCCTTAATTTCTCCCCAAAACAGAGAGGGGAATCCTACTGTTAGCTCTGAACGTTCACACAGATCCACAAGACCTCGTACAAAGGGACCCAGCTGCTGCTTTAGTAGAAATAATTTAACACGGGATAAATAACCATGATATCAGGGGTGTGAAAAGCCAAGAGGAGAGTTAATAGGATGAGAGGAGGTGGTGAGATGGGTGATGAGGTGCCTACAGGGGAGGGAATGGGAGCAGGGCCAGGGACAAAGGGTTTGTGCCCGGAGCAGAGCCGGGGAGGGAGGCAGAGGGTCAGGCACAGCTCGGGGAGGTGCTGTGCCAGTGTTTCAGCAAACAGGACAGGACCTGGCACCGATGCTCCATGGGCCCTTTTATTATTTTATCAGTCTCACACACAGGAGATGATGCAGGTTCGTGTAGCTGCAGAACTCCAGAGAATTTCCTGTTTACAGACCATTCTTAAAAGCGTTTCAGCCAATGGTATTCTTATAAAAACTACAGACAGTTCTCTTAACCAATCTCTGATAGTGCCCGTGTGCTTGTTATAAACAATTCCTGCTTGTTTTGAGCCTTGCACAGTATTCCATTATTCAGCCCAACTTTATCTATCTCACTAAGCATAACTTTTACAACTCTAAGAGCTGTCTCAGCTGGACCTAGGAGCTTGGACCATTGTTTCAGTGCCCTTGCCTGTTATGTATTTGTATCTTAAAGTTCCTGCAGGTGAAGCTGATCTCTAAACTCTTTCCCTATAATTCTGACACCTGCTTTTATTTCTCAGGCCCTTTTACCTTTTCCTACAATTCCCCACAGTGCTGCGCTGATGCTGAGCTGGTTTCAGGGCTGGGATTCACCGGGATGTTTCATCACCAGGACTTTGTCCCGGGAAAGCTCCTGGCAGGGGATGCACATGGCATCAGCAGCCCCAGGACCCCCGTCCCTCCCAGGGACACCCCAGATGATGGGGTCAGCTGGGGACAGAGCAGCTCCTGCCTTTTATCCCTCACTGCAAACCACACAGAGAGGAAAATGGAAACCCAACCCCTCAAAAAACCCACAGAACCTTTGATTCAATGGGAGGTTTCACTGCTGTCAACAGCAAATCAAGAATCAGGATTTTTACTAAAACTAGTAGATTTCTTGCGCTTATTTTAACTTATTTCACCCCTCACTTCTTTAAGATAATGATCCATTTATCAGCTTTTTGCTCCCACAGTGCACTGGAGACTGCATGAGCACAGCCCGTGTTTTCTGCACCCAGCATTCCATCTTGAGGCACAGATTTGTCTCTTCTGCAGCCAAAATTGAAACATTAAACACTGTAATTGTAATCTCCTGGCCACAAGACCAGATTTTCCCCTTCTGCCTTGACCAGGGGTCAACACTGATGTGCAACACTTCATCCAAAGTGTTTGGCAGCAACTACTGCGGGCAAAAAAAAAATTCCACTCTGCAGGATTTTCAGCCAGGACAGAAAAAAAAAAAAAAAAAAAGCCAATTGTGTAAAAAAATATGAATGCTGATTTTAGATAATTAAGACTTCAGTCCTCTCAGTTCTTTGAAAGAAAGCAAAGCAGTTTCCAGATATTTTCTTCTTATTATTAAAAGCACCCACGATGCAAATCTAACATGTGTATATACACATAGTGAGTATTTAGGATATTTTTCAAATCAATATCTTGAAATTTAAAGGGAAAAGTGAGGGACAAAGAGAGAATCATGAAGCCTCTCCTTCCCACCAAACAGAACTCAGTAAATCAAGCATCTTTCCGTGTTCTCCCCATGGATCCAGGGGCTGGCTCCCCCTGTGCTGACCCCACTCGGGTCCCTCTGTGCCCAGATGGCACCGCAGCCCCAGCCAGCTCAGGTAGCAGAAGGCACTCCAAGAATCCAGCCTGACTTCCCAGCACATGGAGCATGGAAGGGTCGAGCCGTGCCTCATCTGTGTCCCTACAAAACCAGAAGCACTGGCATCTGCAATCCGCAGCATCATTTGGCACGGTTTAAAAATTTAAAGTAATTTTCAGGTTTTTTGTGTTGGTTGTTTTTTTTTTTTTTTTCCATCCTCCTCCCCACCCCCGCCGGTGCCACATGGTGATTTTTGTCCTTCGGAGAGCCAAAGGCAAACACAGGAATGCTCAACAACCTCCATTGTCAAAGGGAGAGGTTTCCTAGCAACAATGCCGCTATGAATGGAGCCCGAGTTTCCTTCCCAATCCCTCATGTGACATTAGAGCAATTTGTAACACACGGGGAGAGGAGGATCTGAGAACCCTGGCTATGCAGCATCACCCAAATCAGTTTGTCAAGTTTTGTTGGCACCACAACTGCCAAGTGCTTTTAGTGTAAGGTACAGCCAGAAGGAAATCCTGGAGTCTGTTCCCATCCTCTGTCCCAGCCCCACGAGCAGGGAAAGGATGCTGTCCACAGCAAGGAGAGCAGCCACCACCTCTGCTGCTGCACTCTGCTTCTCAAATCACCCTAAAAACCCCTGCTTTCACTAGATTAAGCTTCAGGCAAACACCCCTCATCCGAGCCTGGCAGGATATCTGGGGTGTGCTGGCAACAGGCAGTGAAATGTGGGCTCAGCAACACCCAACTGCAGCCCTGGCATTCCCTGTGCAGCCCCCACCTGTGAATGGGAAGTGTTGGAAACTGGGGAAAATGACACTGGAGAAGGGGAGCGCGGAGAGAAACACAGAGGGAAACCAGCACTGACTCCTGGGGGCTCCTGCTCCATCGGGATGTTTGCACCTCGTTCCCTTCCTGCCCAAACTCATCCACCCTGCACAGCACCACAGCAATCATTGTTTCATTGGGATGCTCCATCGGGATGCTCCATCAGGATGGCTGCACCTCGATTCCTTCCTGCCCAAACTCATCCACGCTGCCCAACACCACAGCAATCATTGCTTTCCATCCTGGAGGCCATCAAACATCCCTTCTTAGCATTCCTTTTTTTCCACCCCTCACCCAGTCAGACTCCCCAGAGAGACAAAAAAGGTCATTTCCAGGAAAGGAGAGGACAGAAATCAGAGATTTGAGGAGCCATGGAATGGTTTGGGTTGGAAAGGACCTCAAAGCCCATCCATTCCCACCCCTGCCATGGCAGGGACACCTTCCACTGTCCCAGGCTGCTCCAAACCCCGTCCAACCTGGCCTTGGGCACTGCCAGGGATGAGCCACAGGTGGCCCCGCTGCCCCCAGCCTCTGTTTTTAATTAGTGGTGTATGATAGGTTCCTAAATTAATCCTCTCTCCTGACAAACCAGGAGCCAAAGCGCCTCACTGAGCCACCAGTCTGAAATGCCCAAAGTTGCAGGGCTTGAGCACTGCACATTATGTCTAACAAGGGAACAATGACCCCTCTCATCCAGAGTGGGCCCAAGTTCCCCATATCCCAAATCCGATTGTGTGGTGCCAGCCATAACTCAGGGAGGGAACACCCTGCTCTTGTCACATCTAGAAACAGCTTTTGGAGGCTGCAGCTCGTTGTGAGCTCCAGAGCTCTGGGATGTTTATTTACAGGGCACCGTGCAAGACATCTGTTCAGCCTGGCTTTTTAACTGGAAGGGAATTTATCCTTGGCAAATCAGTTTTGGGAGCCACGAGCCGGTTTCATGGCAGTCCCAGGGTTTGGCCAACACCATCATTTAGTTTGATTTTTGTCCCTTCTCGCAAGCCCTCTGCCACAAAGAGGCCACGCTCAATCATCCGAGATGTGCAGCTAGAAGTGATTAAATAAAATTAAAACACTTATCTGGGCAGTGGCGATGCTTCTGACAGATGAGGTTTGAAATGCTTCCTACCAATTTAACAGGGAGTAAGAAATCATGGGGAATGTTGCAGGGCTGAGACCTGGCCAGATGCCCCCTGAGCTTGGCAGGGAGGGTTATGGGGACACCACCCTGCTCTGTACATCACTGGGATGAGGCCAGCTGGACCCAGAACAGCAAGAGGCCACACTCAAATTGCTGCTAAACCACATGGAAATCTTCAAAAAGCCTCAGAAATACATCTGGAGGATTTGCATTTTGGTTTTGCCACGTAAGATACGGCTGTGCTCTTCTTTAAGCCTATTTTTTGCACATACCTGTGGGGAAAGGGACAACAGCCCTGCTAAGGGAGGCACCACTGGGCACCACGTTTTCCTCACCATGGCCAACGCCAAACCCAGCCAGACGTGAGCCAATATCCCATGGCAGAACATGGCACAAGAACCCAAATAAAGACAATCTTCCTTCATCAAGGCATGGCTATCCTTCTTCCACTTGAAAAAAAAAATCATCTAAAAGCACTCAACAAATCTAAATATTTAGTTTAATAAAAAATTTACGTTCATTATCAGGCGAGATGTTGCAAACAAGTCTGAGTAAGTGAATTTTAGCTGGACTTGGGAGCTGTGCAGGGTAATGACTGCTCTGACCAGCTTCAAAACCATATTAGGACTACTGATTATTTATTATAAAATGCCTGCACAGAGGGAGAGACCTAATTGTGTGATGAAGATCCCAACCCCTGTGGGTATCACAGCACACTGTACCTGTAAGAGTCAGGCCTCATTAGCCTAATCACAAAGAATAATACTGGGAGCAGAGCTCTGAAAACCACTGATTTTTTACATCCTACGACTTTCACAGAAACACCCTTTTTTTCCCCTCCAAAAAAAGGGAAGGTTCTTTATCTTCTATCCCTGTCTGGCAACTGAGAGCCTTCCCCCAAATCCTCGCTGCAGACAGCAGCAACCCCAGGCTCTGCAGGGCCACAAACGTTCAGCATCTCCTGCAGTCCCTGATTAATCATCTCCATCCTCTCACCACGTGTGGAGCCACGGAGCAGGGGAGGGTGGTCAGCAGATGTGTGGGTGGTGGGCTTGGAGAGGGAGCTTTTCCTTTGCATTAATCTCGTGCATACAGGCACGGGGACAGCAGGGATTGTTTTCAGTCTCTAACATGTGGCACTGATGAGAAGCTTCCCTGTTATGCTGCTTTGGAGCACAGATTAAGATTGGTTCAGTTGGAATCCCTGTGCCTTGTTAGGATGAGTTTGGAGGGTGGATGCATCCAGGACAGGATCCATACCTGCATGTTTAATTTTCCTGCCCTGATCCCTCTCCTCCACGAGGCAGCACTGAACAAAGTTAACACTGATTGTTCATAAGGAGAAATATTTCCAGTCTAATCAATCTGGTTATCCATATCTGTGTGGGAAACACCACAGGGCTGCATTTTGCACCTTTCCCTCCAATTTTCAAATAAAAAAATTCCCATTTGCTCATCAGAACCATTTGGCCATCAGTGAAAAGTCTCATCTTCACAGCAGGTTTGAATCTTGCTTTGTTCCCTCACGTGGCTGCTCACAAGGGGCACAGGGACAGAGCAGATCCCTGGACATGAGGGGCTCCTTCAGGGCAGCCCAGCCCTGTCCCACCCTCTCAGCACCGAGAAGGTCACCCCCGGGCCCTGCTTTTTGGGAAACCCACTGTAAATGTGCTGGATTAAGGATCCTCACCGAGTGCCGTGGGATGCCCAAGCAAAGGGAAGAGCTGGTGTACAATATTTCTGGAATCTGGCCCGCAGGGACAGCCTGTTAACCCAGCCCCTGGAGGCACGAGGAATATTTCACTCCATATCCTTCCACCTCATAAATGCTTTTTTAACTCCGGGTTAATCCCCGAGAACGCTGCTGGACCACTTAAACCCCCAGAAATGAAGACGTGTGAAGCTATAAACCCGAGGCTCATTGGAAAGGGTTCAGAGGGACCATGTGCTTTTCCAGTCAGGAGCTTTTGGCCCCTCTCTCGGTGTTCCCTGGAGCACAGAGCCAGCCTGAGCTCCCTGGCAGCTCTGGGCTCACCCCCCGTGCTCCTGCCCCTCCACAGAGAGCACTTTGGCACCAAAAACCTGACGCCCAGCGAGCCAAAGGCATCCCCAGATACGTTCACAGCCACTGCTACTTCCTTTGACTCGCTCCAGAGGTGTCCCAAGGGCTCCGTGCTGCTGCCAAGAAGCCGTGAGATCACTTATATATATTAATAATTCCAATATATTCACAGATATATTCACAATACATCCACAGAGTCACAGGACAGAGTTTTGCTTCAAGCCAATACCTTCCTTATCCTCCTTCCCACACCCCCAGTTTTCCCATTTGCTTATCTCTTCCCTCCCAGGGAGGAAAGGTCAAAGGTGGGAGTAGGATTTAGGAGTATTTTTCCTCTTAAACAAACAAAACCCACGTTGCTCAAATGATTCTTCATTTTAAACCCCGAACTCTCTCCACAGCCCTTACAATTTATAAATTCTTGAAGAAAGAAACGACAAAAAATTTTGTTCCTTGTCCTATTACGGGTTTAGAGGAGAAAGATTCTCCCACTGAAGTTTTGGAATGGGAAATGCAGAGCAAGAGCTGCACAGAGCCAGCCTCAGGTCGGTCTGAGTTATTTCACAGTGGCCAAAAGTCTGTTGAGGCTTTGCAGAGCAAACAAGCGGAAAGACCCGGCTCCTGCTGGGTCGTAAAGAGCCTGGCTCCTGGTTTTATGGCATGGAAAAACCCCGGGAAAGGAGGGGAGGGCTGAAAGGAACAGGGGGTGATGGAGGCAAAGTCAGACCGTGAGACAACGTGAGGGTATGAGCTCATTTAAACAGTTTCCCTCTCTTGGTTCCTGCTTCTCAGGGCCTCCAGGAAAACACAGATTTTTGGGGGTGCATGGTGTGGTTTCACACCCAGCTCAGAGGTTTTTTTTTTGCTGGGTGGAATGGGGGAAAAGCACAGAAAAATTTGGAGACCATCAACCCCAGGTACATAAAGGCAGCTGAAGACCAAAGCATCACCTGCTCCATGGGGACCAAATCCATCTCCCAGTGCCCCAAGCACAGCCTTGCTCCATCCTGGCTCCAGCTCAAGGACATTTGGGCTGAGCTCAGCTCCTCTGAGCCCCAAGGAAACACAGCTCCATTGGTGGCAGGAATGAAGCTGTACAAATTCCCATTTTTCCCCCAGAGCCACAGAGGGGGAACCAGAGAAGGCCCTGCTCTGAGCAAAGACTCACTAAACGTGGCTTGACAAGTCCCAGCTTTAGCAGCCAACTTCACTCTGAGGAATTTACACAGGTTTCTGTAAGAAATTGGTTAAAAGTGATTTCCCCCTCTACTCCACTATGAGGAGACCCCTCCTGATCCCGCTCTGGGTCCACAACATCAGAAGGATGTGGAGCTGCTGGAGCAAACCCAGAGGAGACCACAAAGATTTTCCAGAGGCTGGAACACTTCTGCTCTGGAGCCAGGCTGGGAGAGCTGGGGGTGCTCACCTGGAGAGGAGAAGGCTCCAGGGAGAGCTCAGAGCCCCTTGCAGGGCCTAAAGGGGCTCCAGGAGATCTGGAGAGGGACTGGGGACAAGGGATGGAGGGACAGCACACAGGGAATGGCTTTAGACAGAAAAGGGTAGATTTAGATGGGATTTTGGGAAGGAATTGTTCCCTGGGAGGGTGTGAGGCCCTGGCACAGGGTGCCCAGAGAAGCTGTGGCTGCCCCTGGATCCCTGGCAGTGCCCAAGGCCAGGCTGGACACTGGGGCTGGGAGCAGCCTGGGACAGTGGGAGGTGTCCTTGCCCATGGCAGGGGGGGGATGGGATGAGCTTTAAGGTCCCTTCCAACCCAAACCACTCTGGCATTCTCTGAAATGTCTGCAGCCCCCTCATTTCTGACCTGGCTCTGCTTTAAGCCCGTCCCAGGACGCTCTGAAACTCCTCTGCACAGCTCCACAGCAATCTCAGGAGGCTCTGGGTGTGCACCTGCAGCTTGTGACCAAGGTTCCCAGCTCCCAAACTCTTTCCAACACTAAGCCACATCCCACCAAATCTTGGAGTGCTCCGTTGAAAGCACAGGAGCCAGAACATCTCAGGGAGATGATTAGAGAAAGCAGGCAATGAGGTAGATTACATCTTTACTCATTAAAGAAAGAAAATTCCTGTAAACCTGCATGAGCTTATCATAAAAGAAGTATTTTCCTTCCCTCGACAGCTTTTGTTCTGCAAAAAAAAAAATTAAAAATAACATCTTGCACACCTCAAAAGCAGACAAATAAACAAACATCCCAGTCACCTTGGGTTTTGGGGTGGTGGTTGTTTTTCCCTTTGCCTACTGCTCGCAGCATCACAATTTTCTCCGAGCATGAAAATAAAAATAATATTTTACATTAAGAAAGGAGACAACTTCAGATTTGACAAAGCTCTTTTTCTTAGTATCGACAAGCAATCATCATCCATCTTACAAATGGGAACTTGCCTCAGAGCACATCCCCACCATCACTGGATTTCTGGTCCTCGGAGGACTGGGATAACAAACGAATCTTCACCGGCTTCAATGATTTCAAAGCTAATCAGAAGATAAAAAGGCTGGCAGGACAGCTGACAATACATTACCCACCAACAACAGATCTGTGCGGGACATTTATGTATTTAAATTCCAGGCGTGGGGAAGCTTGGACACATTCCTTGAATACGGGGATGCCGGAGCGAGGCGAGACAAAGCAGGGAACGGCAGAGCATGGATTGGGATTGGGGGGTTTCCCTGCATCCCACGGGGATGTGCCACCAGGATGGGACCCACACTCTCCATAATGTCCCAGGATGGGACCCACGCACTCCATAATGTCCCAGGATGGGACCCACGCACTCCATAATGTCCCAGGATGGGACCCACGCACTCCCAGGTGCCCAAAGGCAGCCTACCCCTCACTGGTTTGTGCAGGAAGGCAAAACAAATAAGAGACAGCAAATCCTCATCCAAAAACTTCCAGGATTCCCTGGGAGACAGGAGGAGTCTCAGGATCAACATATCACAGGAATAAAACACAGCCCTTCCCATGGTCTGAGTAACCACAGAAGGAGGAAGACTTCTTAAATACATTTAAATTTGGGTAATGCACCAAAAACTTCCCTGATTTTACACTGTATCTTCCTGATCTAGACCTTGCTTCCAGGGATTCTTTTTCCACCCCATCACCTGAAGCCTCAAGCCCCCTGCTTTTTCATTCCACGGGGTGTGGATATTTTGAACAAGGACAAAGGTTAAAACCCTGATTGTTAAATCAAGCACAGCTTCCTACTTGTCACAGAGCCCCCAAATTTCTCTGCATTAGGGTCAGCAGCCAAATTCCCATAAAAGAGGCTCTGCAGACGCGTTGGATCTCAATCATTCTGTCACTGTTTGTGTTTGGGACTCGGTATTTTGTGGCCAAAAAGACCAATTTAGGTGTTTTTAACAGAGCAAGGTTTGTGCAGTAAAACTTGTCCAGAATCTGGTGTTCTTCCTTGTGCCATCCTAACAATGAGTTGGAATCAGGAATGGCTAAGGTTGGAAAACCACTGGAGTCATCTAATCCAACCCTTCACTCAAGCAGGGTCACCTCTGGAGAACATGACCCAGGATCTTGTCCAGAGACAGCACCAGATCCGCCACAAATGCTGATGGAAAATGCAAATGCTCCTTCAGGATTTCCTGGGAAAACTCAAACATACGGATAGCTCCCTCTTCCAAGGAGTTTGTTCTCCAAAGCAAATGCCTGCACCTGTCTGACCCGAAATATGAGCAGCTATAGAGATCCCAGTGATCCAAAGCAATTCCTCACGTCTCCATCCAATGGAGGAACAGTCTCTATTCCCCAGAGGCTGCGCCAGGAGCTGATGAGAATCCTTGGAAGGGGAGCCCAGGGAGAGGTGGTTGGGGCATCTGACTCTGCCTTTGATGAGGGAACAGCTCCCAAAGAAGAGCTACAACGACCTCCTGCCTCTGGAAAAATGTTAAAACGTGGCTCAGCAAGAATTTCCCATTGTTTCCCTTCGCCTCCTGACTCTGGAGTTCAAAGTGCTGAAGCCGTTTCAAAGACAGAGGAATAAATTTAGGTTTTGGTGACTGATCCCAAGTTTCCCAAAAGCTTCCAATGGGAGAGGGATCACTGAGGGCAGCTGTAATTGGTGCAGATTCCCTATTTCTGATGCAGAGAAACCTCCATCAGTTTGCTCAGTGGGGCTTGGGCGGAATTTTGGTGGGAGCCCAGAATTCCTGATGATCCTTTGGGACACCAGAGCTCTCCCATCATTTCCAGGGGCTATCATGGAGCTCCTCTCCCCTGACTAAATCCCAGCTCCTGAGCAGAAAATAAACACCAGCTCTTTATCACACCCCTCACACGGGTTGGCACCGAGGACCTGCCCAAAAAACATCTGGAAAAGCACCAGGATTGCAAGGAAAAGGGGCTGATGGGCTGAGGGAAGCAGCTCAATCCCCCACACAACAGCTGCACTAATTTATTACATTTTAGTCTTCGGTCAACTTGGAGACAACAACTGAAGAGTGAGTTTCCATTACGACATCCATCATTGTATCAACCTTATTTTTTGTGATATTTTGTAAATTACAATAAATTTGCTTTCTTCTGAATATTCAGATGCTTCAAAAGGTACCCAAAGGATGCAATTAGACCCTAGGGAAATATGCTATTATGTGCACATATCATGTTTTGCATAGGCTTTCCAGCATCTACATAATTTATGTTTTTTCTGCATAATTTCCCCTTTTTATGTTTCCTATGTGTTTGTGAGATAATGCAGGAGTCAGTTCTCTCCCACCAAAAACACAGAGAGAACTTAAGTCTGCATTCTGACTTCACCCAATCTGCTTCACTTCCCGCAAAACCCTTGGAGAAACCCCTGGAGAAATCCTTTCATATGCACCAAACATCAATGCCCGAGGAAAAACCCAGAAGGTCGAGGCAGCTCTCTGAAAGGAACCAGAACCTTGTCCACTCCCATATTCATCTGGGCATTCCGAGGGGCCTCTGATGGATAACGTTGGAATGGGAAAGCTTTTAAACTGTTTCTAATCCTCGCCTCGCGTTTGAGCCGCGCGAAAATAATTCCCCCAAACTTTCAAGTTGCTTTTTAGCTTTCCACGCCAGTCACTGGCGTCCGGGCTGGCTTTTAATTAAAAATAAAATAGGGAGAACAATAAAAAAAAAAAGAAAAA
>VWZT01008626.1:1476-41276 GCA_013397055.1 Pachycephala philippinensis | reverse complement strand
AGGAGGTGATGATGGGGGTAGCCCTCCTGCCACACCCACCAAAAACAAAGCACATTTTAGGGCTTCTCCTTCTCAGTAAAAATTTTTCCAGGGAGTTGGGGTTTAAAGATATTAACTAGCTGCTACTTCAATGGACATTCTTTGTCAGCAATTTAACAATTTGTTGTCATAGGAAGAATATAAGAGAAATGGATTGCCAGAGAGTTAACTTCAAAAACAAAATGAAAAACAGGCATACATGAAATGAAAACTCTAAAGAACTAGAGAATAAAAAGTAAGCAGATACCTTAATACATTTTTTTCATACAGAATATTTTACAAATGAAAGATTCAGAGTATTAATGTTTTATTGTTGTGGGAATAGCTAGGTGTAAATCAAAAGAATGAGCTACTGAATACCACATCAAGTAAGTTAATTTTCCACTAAAGCAGAGTTAGTGATTTCAAGAGCAATGTGAAGTCTGACTGTGTCAACAACAATTCGGTTATCAAACTGTTCGATTACATTTTGGTGGTTGTTATGAGACTCCATCTGCATATTGATTTTATATGGTGCTTGCAATGGGTACTCCCCAAAAAGTCTCATGTGCATTTTTCACCTGTAACAGCTCCACTCGAGCAGCAGGAGCCCGAGTGAGGAGGAAGGTGCTCTCTGTTACTAGCCAGTCACTTTTATTTTCCTTTCTTTCATGTTCTATTATACAAACACAGAAAATACAAATACTGCCTTCTACCCATCCCCACGTTCCAGGTCCCACATCATCCTGCCACAGAGACCATCTACCATACTTTATTTTCTAGTCCATCCTTTAAACTCACTGTACTGCAGCTGTTAGGGTGCTCCTGGCTGCTGTCTCCTGCTGTAGAAACTGGAGGAACAATACTCAAATTTAAATTCAAATACCATTGAGTAAACAAAACCCGTACAGCCTAACACTGAATATAACAGTCTTTAAGTATTCTGTAAAACGTCTTTCATCGACCAAACATCACTGTATTGGAAATTTTTCCTGACAAGAAAAATAGACATATTACCGTTCTATATCCAAAGCTGTACTGAGGGGAAGGTTCAGCCCTCATTTGATACATTAAGTCCTACACAATAATAAAGCAAAACCTCTTCCACTACAGTTTCAGAAAGAGCTAGTGAGACTGCCTGGGAACTGGCAGTCCCTATCCCAGCCTTTCCCGAATGTTTCTGGGCTTTTCAGGTTGGATTATCTAACTCTCCTCAAAGCCTACCCAGTTGAATGTTGACATCTCTTTTTACCAAGCCAAAGACAAAGATAAATGCTAGAGTGAAGTGTAGTGGAGAAAGACATCACGGTTAAAAATATTGAAAAGAAATCTAAATGTTATTTTTCCTCTACTGAACCAGCTGATTGCAGCTCCATCAAACTCAGAGAAGCAGCACTCAGGGTTGGGTCATCATTACAAAACATCCCCTTAGTAAAGTAGGCCATGTAGCAATAATCTGATGAAAATTCCTGACATTTGGGTTACAAAACAGCAAATATGTTAATTCCACAGGTGAAGTACACCAGAACTTGCCTGAAGCCTAAATAGTTCCCATCAGCTCTAAGGAACTAGAGGCCTAGTGGATTGCAGTTTCTGTTATTCTCTACCTGCCTGTGATTCAATCTGCAGTCATTAGTTTCACCTAGAAAAAAAGTCAAGTTTTCTGCTCCTCTGCATTTCCTTGGATGGGAACGGATGGCAAACCACACCCTGGGGTTTATTTTGTGTATGGCACTTGAACTACGTGATGCATGTCCTCTCCATGATCAGTGGTAAGAGAGAAACCATCCCGTCCCACCTGCTGCGCTTGTCTCTCTGTTCTCGGAACAGGTGTCTTATTTTCTAGATGTTGTGAAAGACATGTTGGATCTTTGTTCTCCTATAGAAAGTAATGGCAATCCCTACTGTTATATACACAAAACCAGAACCTACATGAGTTATAAGGTGTAAATATATTTTGTACCCAGAAACTGATCTTTTTCCTCTAGTCAATCCTTGCTTTTCTTGTATACAGAGTCAACAATGTTTTTTTCTTTCCTATTTATTCTTTTTATTTCTTCTATCTCCATTTTGGCATAGTCAGTCTCTTCATCAATTTAGCTTTGATAACACACGAGTCTGAAAAACTTGTAACCACAGATGGCCATGTTTTGGCTTCTGTGACAAGAGAGAGTCTCCTAGGCCTCATTTTAAAAGGATCTTTCTTAATGAATTTTGTAGCTTATGGTTTTCATGCAGTGCTTTTCTTTCAATGTTACAACAAATGCCTGTCAGTAAGGGGAATTTGCGACTGTATCCTTGATAATGCCCTTTATTCTGCAGTTGTCTGCAGATTTGGAGTGATCCAGTTCTGTATTTGTTCAATTAATGCTACTGTGCATTTCATGCTGGTCATCCAGTCTTCTTAAGCTCCTCAGTGAAATAAAAGGAGCTTAATTTTCTATTGCCTTAGGATTTGAAGGTTTATAAATGGAAGATAAAGACTTAATCCCGGTTGATCAGTTTAGTGAAAACTGTTTTTCTTTACATTATATCAATCCCATAATTTCTGCAGTTTTAAAAAATACTCAAATCATGGTTCAGCCTAAAGTCATGGGGAAAAACGAGAGGTATGTGCACATTTTGCATAAAAACAGGTGAACATCTATTTGTTGAATGGTAGAGCTTGGTGAGGTTTTGCTTTGCTAAAGGTAGTGTTTGTCCAGGAACAAGGTAAATTTTGCAGATACAGATAGATGCAGATATTATTTATTTATTCATTCAAGGCTGGGAGAAGCCCTAAGCACGTTCTGGCTTGAGTCTATTCCCCAGCACAGGGCACAGCTGTTGATGTTAATGCAACCAACACAGTGTTCAGGGTCATTCCACACTGTTCCAACAGTCCCCCACGAGAGCTGATGCCTATGGGGATTTAACCAAATCCTACTGAAGTAAGCAGCAGCACTTCCAGTGATCAGGACAAGTTCTGTGCCAGTTCCCTGATGAAATGAAGCAACACTGCCATCCCTGTTGTGGTCTATATCACAGAACTGCTTATGACTCCACTGTGCCTCCCAGTGACAAACAGCAAACGCAGGTTTTACAGCTGAGCTCCACAGAGGGTACAGCACCATGGTAAAGTTTCAGCAAAGTAATACATGAACCAGAAAGAAGATTTGTGACTTTGTGTTTCAAGTTAAGATATAGCAGGGCACTTTCTCCTTATAAGGTTGCTTCTGTGTGCCATTGATTTTGCAGTTTATTATTAAAGTGACTTACAAGAGAAATGGCAAGCAGATTTGACACTGGGAGACATATTAATGGCATGAAACCTTAGAAAAATGGGCACTCTGATAGTTATTAATCAGACTGAGCTAAGGCATGAGCCTCCCCTTGCTCCCCTTTGCTTTGACAAAGAAGCAAATCCTCTGGCATCCTCCAACTCATTTTAACAGTTCCATAACTGTAGATTTCCTTCCTGCTCATGAAACAAACTGCTTCTTCAAGAACTGTCACTCTGATTCCCAACCAGCACTTACACTTCATGACTCTACAATACCATAATACATTAAAAAGTAATAAAAGCTTGTTCCTTTCTTAAAAAAAAAAATAATACAGAAAGTTACATTCCTGTAGTGAGCTGTGATTATTTCTAATCGAGGTCTCTGGAGGAGGAGGAAGACATGGCATTTAAGCCAATTGAGCCCCTCTATTCCAAAAGGCTTATTCCTAATAGCATTGAGGGGAAAAATTGATTCTTTTGCTCTTGTATTTTAATCTTAAATTTTAATTTGAACCATAAAACTTTAATAACTGTCCTCTAGATTTCAAAGAGAACAGCACTAAGTATTTTCTGCACACTGCATATTACACGTGTAAAGCCAGATTCCTTTGTATCTGCAGGAACTGTGAGGGCTGCTTACTAAATTAGTAATGACCAGAAGTCAATGGCTTTCAACCCCTCGGAGTGCCTGTTGTATCTTAAGCAAAGAAAAATAAAATCACTGTTGTCCGTGTAGGGCCCTTATTTGCATAAGCATCATGGCATTTTAAAATAATTATGCGTATCGACTTCATATGGGATTTGGAAAAAATGCAGGATTTCCCTAATGAAACCTACCAGGTTCACAAGGTTGAAATGCAAAGTAATTACTTGTGTCCTTCCAAGATCTAAAAAGCTGATAATTAATTTTATATGGTACAAAGAAACATATACCAGCTGGTGTAATAATTTCACCATACAGCTGGTAAGCAACAAATTCTCTGATATCAGCCCAAGAGGAGAGAAAGTGAGTTCTGTTAAAAGGCAATTATTGCAACTTGAACAGTTGTCACGGCATACTTAGAAATGACCAACAGCTCTATTTTGCAAATCAGAGATTTAATTTTTATCTGAGCAGGAAGGGTACACTGTACTTAAGTTCTCCTGGCAGAACAACTTCATAAGTTGCAGTGATCTATGAGCCAGCTGACTTGGTGTAAGGTGCCTGTCTGTCCTGCCACAGGACAGAGGGTACCTGTAAGAAGCGTGCTGCCTTCTGCAGTGTTTGCAGCTTACACCAGCTTACAGACCCAGCCAGCACCTTTGGCTGTTTCCACTTTCAGTGGCAGCAAACGTTACTCCCACTGATGGCATAATTACCCAGAATAGAAGCAGCCACGGAAGAAGTTAAACTCTGCTTCATTTTACAGCATCAGCTGTTTGCCTACAGTTCTTAGTTTAAAAGGCCAGGAAGGTTTCCAGTGTTTGCAAAATGTGCTACTATGAGGAGGTTAAGGCAAAAAAAGAAGGATAATTCTGAGGCAATAAAGACCTCTTTCATTCCAAATTTCCTTTAATGTAGTTTCTATTCATGAAGCAATTGCCTTCCAATTTCCAGGCAATAAAAAGGCGGAAAAAAACATTTGGGGTAAGTGATTTTATACCTGCATGCTATTTTTAAATCATTTTTGCTTGTCTACAAGGTAGGACAGCCTTATAGAAGGCTCAGACTTCAGCCAAATTCAGAAAGTAAGATTAATGGCAATTTTTACATAATACTATGTGTTTTTTCTGTTGTTGCTATAATGTAAGACTGGAAAAAAATACTGATGGTGTTTAAACCAGGGTGAAGAATGACATACAAGCCCATTACTGAGGCTTCTTATTGCTGTATCTCCTGTCTGTGTCTCTGCCACACCACCAGCACAGCACTTTCTTTAGTGCCAGTAACACCACTGCTCTCATTCCAACATCCTGGTGTCAGCTTTTATAGAGGTCAGCATGGAGAACAAGATATGGCTGCACCTTCTCATCTCCTTCAGCCTCAGGGCAGATCAAACCATGCCTTGTTACCCACATCACTGTGAGCATTACTGCATAAAGCTGCTGGAATGCTACTGCAGGGACATCAGAGCTTACAGACGAAGAACTGAGTCAAAGGCTGAATGAAGGCATCTTTGGATTAAGAACATTCACTTAGAATAAAAAGTTAAAATCAATCTGTTGCCTTTTATAGTTCTGCAAATAAAGGTGGCTATTTCTGAAGTAGAACAGTTTACTTAACTGCTGTTCTAAGATACAGCATATACATTCATCTCAATATATCGTATTAAGAGGCTTGCTCCTGAATCCTTCTCCTAGCTCTTCCTTTGGATGTCTAGGCAGAAAATACCCAGAAGGGAAATTTTTATGACACTGTAAGATGGTGTTCTTTGAAAACAGAACACACTATGTTGTCAGGAGATGGAAAATAATATTGTTAACTTTGGTAATTAGTTTACGTAAATCACAGCCCAAGTGAAATGGTACCATTGCTAGGAGGCCTATTGAAAAAATAGATCATAGCTGATACCCTCCCCACACACACACTCCTCGAGGTGAAAACCACACCTGCTGAGAAACACTAAGGGATTTGGCATGAGTATTTCACTGAATCCAAGGGGGATTTCTGAGAGGTGCCTTTACACACACAGATACACATGTATTGTCTGTACACATCTCTCTGTGTGTGTGAATTGATTATGGTATGAATGCTGTTATCATGAATCTACAATTAAGTCACAGTTATAATTGTAGTAAATCCTGTTAAATCCGTTATTAAATATTAAATTAGTCAATGAGTAAGTACTGCTACATCCTTTTGAATCCTCACCTCTTGTATCCATTTCCTTTGCACCCTTACTCTTTTTCAGCCTGTATCCATGCAAACCATTCAAAATTGATTCTAATCCTTCTTTCCTATGTATGATTCAGCTGTGAACTAAGAAATAGAGTGAACCTTGCCACTGAACTCTGTTAAGTTGCACATCCACAAATTTACAGTGATTCTTTAAAAGGGGCCTGCAGATTGGGTGGGAATGTCTAAGTACTGGAACGCTGACACCAAGCAAGACCTCCAAGAGAGAGAACAACTGCTGATCTAAGACTAATGGACAAAGACAAGTTTCCAGTTGAAAAGCAGTAACTGCCAACAGGTAGGATTGTGTAAAATATTAATTGTTCAATTCCACCCCAGCAATCAGCAGCAGAACTCCTTTGCTCTTGCTCTCCCCCTCCCTGTGATCCTGTGCATTGTGACAGACTGGCTGTGCACTGACAGAACACCTGCCTGCAAAGGGAAAGCTTTCCAAATTCAAAGCTTGTCAAAAGCATCAGTTATTGCCTGTACACATTTGATTTCATTCTGTCAAAATCTTAGGCTGATGTACATTACCTGGTGCAGCGCAACACTGACATGAAAGCTGTCACTGATTTTCTACCTTCCTCTAATGCTGATTTAATTATATTATATTTAAGAACATGCAGCTAACATACTCAAAAAAAATCATGGACGAATTAATTTCATCAAATCCGATTATCAGAAAAATAGCTTTTATTTTTAATCATTTTCAAATAGGAATTCTGTATTTCTAGGCTAAACCACTGCTTTTTTTTTTTCCAAAGGCATTCACACAGAGAGCATTTTAATTTTCCACACTATAGCTATGTTGACCTTCCAGACCTTGCAAAGTAAAGTATTTATGATCCCAGAGTTTTTTTATGGTATTGTTTCAATATTTTTGTAACATTTGTATTTCTTGCTGATATTTTTGGCATTAAAAATCACTCAAGCTGTGCTGAAATATAATGATATTCACTGAACCATAGTATGGAAGGATAATTCAGTTCAGGGAGGTTATTCTAGCTCATCATGTACACAAAGGCTTGAAAGAAAATGCAGAGGATTCTCCGTTCTTGACATGTGCACTATTCAATCTCTCTTTAGAAAAAAATAATGTGACACAGAGAAGACTTCACTTACATATCAAAATATGCAGCTTTTGTCTGCAGAGCCAGGCAGGCAAAGCAAGTATCGAAAATGCACACATAAAAACACCTTTTATGGTCTTCCCAGAAACACACCATCTTTTAGATTCAATTGATCATGGAAAGCTCAGGTCTGTAACAGCCTCTTTTTTCTTTTCTTCAAGTAGCAGAGCCTGTCACCCATTAATTCATTGCGTCTCAAAATATTGTAAGTCACACAATGTCACTGTGTTAGTTTTCCTACAGGCTATGCTGTGTCTTACATTTATCCCCATTTTCTTTTTTTTTTAATTCCTATTATCCATTGCCTCTTTTGTCTTTTTCTCGTCTTTTCTGTGGTCTTTAATGGCAGAGGTGGAACTCATGTGGAGGAAGACAGTTCTGCCTCATCTTGGCCATTTTGATGCTTCTATAATGCCATGACTCTATAAACTTCATTCCTAGTCTCTCCGGAAGCCGACAATTTTGCAAACTCCAAGGGGAGCAGTGTCAGAAAATCAGACATGGATCTCTGCTTTTTCAGGTTGGAAAGCCAGTTCCACCTTCAATATCCACAGCCTGAGCTGCTCAACTGTATGTTAGTTAAATAGAGGCTTTCCAGTCTCCAATAATCTCTGAAATGAGACCACATGAATGCAGAAAATCTCCTGGTTTGTTATCAAGTGCTATGCATCCAATTTGGAGTTTACAGTGCTATGAGGCACAAATTTGAGCCTTTATAGCAGTGAACCCTTTCTTTTGATGGAACACCTGGTCACATCAGCCTTCTCTGGATTTCTGAACAATGCTTTTACATGAAGTGCATGATGACCAATCTGGAATATGTAAGAAGACAATGAAGTAATCCATAAAGATTACAACATGGCAGGAGTTCGGATCTCTTATTGCTGTGATGTATAATATGAAAAGCAGACAGTGAAACTTAGCTGAGCATGGGTCCTAAACTCTGTCATCCTGTTTTATACTGGATGCTTTCAATAGCATTTCTCTCTAAGACCCAAGTTTCAGTAAGAAAACCCTCACTGTCCCCCACGCACAGGTTGTCTAAAATAAAAGAGTTCAGAAACAAGAGTTAAGAAATATTTTAGACTCCCGTGTTATTCATTACCCTTTATAATGTTAGTATGTTCTATTTCTGAAATATAAATTGATATACAAGAATAGGATCAGCGACCCAGTGGGTTCAAGAAGTCAGATAGAGCATTTGCAACATTTTAAATCATTAAAAATGGACTCAGCCCTAAAATAGATCTATATTTTTATGGTTTTCTGTGAGACATTTAATTAAGTTCTCCTCACAATTCAAAAATTTTAATGAAAAATACAATCCTAATGCTGGATTCCCAGCTCTTCAAAGGAATTTGATATATTTATGAATAAAGATCCATCATGGCAAGCAAGAAACACTGTATGCCAAGGTTTTTTATTTCTTTTTTTTATCCCAGTCAAGCATGATTTTCTCATGCATTATGATTGCAAAAGTAGTTAATACATTACAGATAATTTCCATTTCCCCTCATGAGTTTTTTACAGATAAATTTTGCAACAATTACAGAATCCTATAAATTGTGCAAAATTAGCTGTTCAGCTACCAGTCTGAAATAAGCTGCCAGGAGCCTTAGCTTACTTTGAGACTTGATACAAAAACTTACGAGGGTACAAATTTTTTTTTTTTTTTTTTTTTTTTGGTTGCTTGGTTGCTTGGTTGCTTGGTTTTTAAAGCATGGAGATACAATAACATCTGTTGAATGTGTGCTATGAATAGTCAGCTTTTTACATCTACATACTACAGACAGAAATTGTTTTGTATCCTAAGTACCATAAAAATATCACAGTGGGGAAATCCCACCAGTCATGATGCTCACAACTCCTTCATATATATGTAAAATATTTGGCCTGCTTTGTTAATAGCTTCACTTCCTATATTCATGATTTTCTGATTTCATTTAATAAGTGGGCTTCTTATACCTGCTATAAGAGAGAAGCTGGAAAACAAATCAAGATAAATTATTTTATATATTTGTTAAATATCAAGGCTTTAAAATAATTTCATATTTTAGGCAGACATGAGCCATGATTTTTGAAGGTTTGAGTTTGATCACACTGCAGGTGACCCTGTGATGATTGACACCTGCTCTGTTCTACAGGGTCTCTGTCCTTAGGAGACAACCAGCTCCTGATCAGGGAGCTTCCACCTGCATGAAGTAATACTGTTCCAAAATTCAGCCTGAGAAAATCATCATGAATTTGCATTCAAATCACATTTTCTTTCATTTTAGGGCTCTGTTTAAAATCTGAGTGTTGGTTTTCCTCCATGCCTTCTGTAGATCTTCCTGGAATCAGGATCATGTAGAATGGACTGTCTTCTCTACAGATTATAACCTCAATAAATCTAATCCTGCTTTTAACTGGCTGCACGTGAGCTGCATTTTTTCTTGCAAATACACAAGACCAATGAAGTCTTATGGACAAAAAGTTGTGCTCAAAGAAGTCACTAGAAAAAGAATGGTTTAAGTGCCATTCTGGATTTCAGTTTTCCAGCTGGGATTTGGTTGGTTGATCATTTACTGTAGAACAGTGAAAAATGGTATTTATTATGTGGAGAAGTAAGATTGCTTTTCTTCATATATTTGGCTTTGTCACATCTATGTACCCATTTGTTACGAGTAAGATTGCAAAGAGACCATCGAGTTCAGCAGCACCAGCAAATTCAGGTTATTATTTTCAGTCTGAAAATTTATGCCTAGCTTTAGTATAATTCAAATAATGTCCACATTTACAATTACAACAGTAAGAACTAATCACTGGCTCACATTTTTATCCAAGGATTTATCCCCAAGGATTTTGGGGACTAACAATTTGCCAAAAAGTCTGTAACTTCTATCCAAATTCTTCTGGAGGATAATTGGTGTTCATTGTGACTTTGTGAATCTATTTTCAATGTTAAGAAACATGTATGGACCTGTAAATCACATATCTCTGTTCTCTACCTATCTAGAAAACTTCAGTTCTTAAGCTGCAAATTCTCTAAATTTCTACAGTACCATCATTCCTGAAATTCATAGTCTCTGTGTTGAGTCTTCAAGCTTCTTTTGAAAATGAAACTGAGGCTTTCACAGCCTAGCTTTAACTTTGGGGATTTCATATTCCCTGATTCTCTTCCACAGTCAACAGAGGAAGATGATAAGGAAACAGCCTCAAGTTGCACCAGGAGAGATTTAGATTGGATGTTAGGAAAAATTTCTTCTCTGCAAGGGTTGTCAGGCATTGAACAGGCTGCCCAGGGAAGTGGTGGAGTCCCCATCCCCAGAGGTGTTGTGTAGGTGTGGTACTTGGGGACGTGCTTTAGTGGTGGACTCAGCAGTGCTGGGTTAACAGTTGGACTCTGTGGTCCCAAAGGTCTTTTCAAAGCTAAAAGATTCCGTAATTGTATGACTGATGTTCTCTGAACACCTCCATGAAGGGACTGCTGCTGACTGTTGCCACAACACAAGGGAATTAGCTCATCTAAGAAAATGTACACCTGTTGTGTGTCATTCTCTTGAATGCTTCAATCACTCAAATGCTTTGGAGTACTTGGTCAACGTGTCCTCTCCCTTACTCACCAATAACTGCTTTGCATTTGTACTTAAAAATCAAAATTGTTGCATGTATAATGAATGTCACTGATCTCCTGTCCAGCACCTGCTCACAGAACACCAATACAGGCCAAGTATGAAAACCACTTCTGCAAACACACCCAACAGGAGTAATTTTAAGATTTATGCAAACAGACAGAGCAGCACGTCCAAGACAGCAGTTCCATGGCTCAAGTGTTCCTTCAATAAGGTTTACATAACGTCATAGCACAATTGCTGCCCAGTTTCTACGTACTTTTTGAGAAACACTAAGTGAAAGAAAATCACCATTTCAAGGGGCCAAGTGAATTCACAGCCTTACTGGAGCTTTGCAGGTACATTTAGGTACTGTTTTAATTCAGAGTCAAAAACGGGCTAACAAACTTGCAATTTTATAAGGTTTAATCTGAATACCTGCCCCTTGTATTTCTGTGCTGGCAGATATTTATATTATCTCTTCAGCACTACACTAACCATCAGGCTGACTATTCCCTGCAGCTCTGCTGACTCAAAATAATGACTTGTAGGGGAGCTCTAATGACGGAACAAGGGGCAATTACAGACACAGCATGAGCCTTGGAATAACTGTGTGATGCATTTTGTGCAGTTGATTGAACCTGTGTTCAAGTTCGTTTGGGCTCTGCTGCTGTGGATCTGGCCTATGCCTGAAGGTATATGGCTTGTTAATCTCAATATAAAAAGACAGAACAGATTAGATCAAATGAGATTGTTCAGACAAAAGCAAAACTGCTCCAGTGCTGGGACAATAAATGATAGCAAAAATATGTGACTCTGAAAGCAAATACTCCTTTGTCTACAGACAGTAAGATCTGAGCTTGTAAAAACAGATTATTCAGCCATTTTTAAAGTTGATCTCCATCTATGAAAAAAGAGAAGGTGAGTTTTTTCTTTAGATATTGGAAAAGACTATCAGGAATTTTGAATGGCCAGAATAAATTTATAAGTAAAAAAAATATCCCATGAGAATTGGTCTATGGACCTTGGTCTATGGACCAAGGGCAAAACCAATCAGACTATGTCCCTTCATGTTCTTGTCTCTCTGAAATACAACCCTGCTGCAGTTGCTCAAGACAGAAAAGCTTTTCTGATAATTTGTCATAATCCCAAATCCAATAATTGCTACTAAAGAACAGAGAAGAGGAAACTGTCGGTGGTTTCTCACATCAATATTAGTATTTATCATCAAATCAACTGCANNNAACAACACGAGGAGACATGTTTCTGAATGTTTCTGAAGCACTTTTCTCAGAAACAAGGCTTGGATTTTAAACTGCTTCAAAACTAGTGCTCCTCAATGGAGCTTTTTTATAAGCAGTCCCACTCCCCTGTCTTTTAAAATTACTGTTAATATTGATATTAATATTTAATATAAACAAAGAAAAACCTATAGGAGCAAGTTTGTTACAAGCATGTGCATGAGGAAGGAGCTACATCTGGGTTGTGCAAACACAAGAATGTTTCTAAAAACATTGTATTCCAAAAGTATCCCCTCTGATACACATGCATATGCTAATTTGTGCTGAGAGGCATTTTTTTTAAACATCTGTCACTGTGAAAAACTTAAAGCTAGCCTATCATTTCTACCTATTTTATGATCTCTTTAAAATGCCAGAAATACATTAAATGGTCTCATAGAATCCCACTTAGGAACACAGAATTCTGTGCAAGATACAGATTAGGTTTCTCTAAATAATAGTGATGTTTGACTAGTTTAGAATAATTTGCACACTGTGCCAGCCAACAAAGTGCCTAAATGGTTGTATATGTGACAGACAGGACAGAGAACTTGCATCCAAATGTAAGGCAGCAAGACAAATGCCAATCTTGTTTGTGGAAACCTCCAGTGAATGCACAATCTTCCCAGGCAATATATTTACATGATTTATAATTTTTTATATTTACTATTTAGGTAGTTGAACATGGAAATCAATTTAGTCTTGACCACCTAAATGCTACTTTGAAATTTGTTCAGATTTTTTTTTCAGAAGAGCTTTACTTTGATCAAGTCACACTTTTAATTTCTTCCTCTAATAAATGTTGTTAAACCCCCCTACATTTGAATCCAGTGGAGCTGTCACTACAAGAACAGGCCCTCATAATCCAAACATTTAAACAGAGAAGCAAGACATTTAACCTGAAACAAGGCGAGCACAACAGTGAAATAAATTATTCAAAACATAGTGGACTACACCAACCAGAAGACAAATACAGGTTTTCTGTTTAAATGCTCAGAAATGAGCTTATGACTTAGCACTTCCAAGTTATCAAGGAAACAGAACATCTGCCAGGAGGAACTGAAAAGGTCAGGACTTGGAAACAGGAAAGTCTTCTCTGGGGAAGATCATGGTTAACAAAATTCCTGACTGCAGAACCCTTCTCCCACAAATCTTAAAACACTGGACCTAGGAAGAGCCCATGAAAATAGGAGGGGTTAAGGACAGATCACTGATAGTAAAGCTAAGATTCCTCTCTCCTTAGGGTTTTAACTTACAAGACAGTTTCTTACATGAACTAGAACAGTAAAAGAAGCATGGGACATTTGACTTTGTCCTTTTTATCTTGTTTTAGTATAAATATTCCCAGGCATTCTGCTCTATTACTTAAAAGGGCATTTACACCTGTAGAAAAGCAGCAACACTACTAAGAAGTCTTCAATATTTATTTAAACAGCAGGTAACAAAGCCTCCCTTGAATCTTTCCCAAAATTCACACCAGCTGTTCAGGGTGGTTATTTAAAGATTAAAGGATCCATGTTGCAATACAGAATAAATTATCTGGAAAGGAATGTTAGATACAGCAGCCACTGATTACCTGCATTCTGAAACCTGTGCTTATTAGCTGACTTGACATTTTACAAATCAAAAGAACTAGAAACAATATACTATGCTGAATAAGCTAATAAAAAGATCAATGACTTAGATCTCAAGTGTCACACCTTCCATTTAGGGACACAACTCAGATCAACATTTCAGCATAGGAGATTTACTACAAATAAACTACTTAAAAATAACCTTGAGATTACTCTATTTTAAAAAAACAGAAGCACAGATAAGGGAAATAACAAGTTAAAGGCTTTCTGTGCCTGAAAAAAGGCCTCTATAGCAATGCAAGGCCAAAGGTCTGTTCTAGAACAGACTGAAAGCTGCTTTCTTTCTTCATTTTATGCACCAGGATGTGTTACCCAAAATGAGATTTCTTCCCAGTTAATGAAGGTAAGATCGTGAGATGTACGACTAATTTAGCAAGAGATCACATCAATACTGGCTGGCAATTAATGTGAGGCGATGTCATCTTTTCTGCTTTGCTAGAAGTCTGACTTGGGTCCATCTTATCTTTTCATTTTCAAGACTAATAGATTTTTGTTATGTGAGTCTTCTTTATAAAGTTAGAGACAGAGTAAAAAGTAAAAAGAGCATAAAAGTATCTACTGCATTTTCTTGTAATAGTAAACCCCGGCACATCCTGGGTGCAACATTGGCTGTCAAGATTTCTGGCATTCCTTTAGAGGACCAAATCTCTTCTTTTTGTACAGCTCCTTCCCAAAAATAAACTGTAAGCTGCAGTTGTGTCCATTCTCTGCTGAAATATCCATGTACATTTCAAATCACAAGAAACAAAGAACTTTCTGTTGTTATTTTTATACCTATTGACTCCTCTAAATGCTTATCAACACACCAATGCACATGATGGAAAGGAATAAATGCTGCCCAAGTGCTCATGAATGCAAAACATATTTTGCCACACTCCTCTGTGGAGTCAATATATTCAAAGAAGTGACGGCAAAAGAAAGGAATCTATAACCAAACAGGTGGAATGCAGCATCACATCATATGGACTGCGCTGAGAGCTTCACCAGAGGTAAAGCTTGGGATAGTTTTTCCCCAATATTTCAACAATTCCTTGAAATAATTTTCAAAGGATGTTCAACAGTCAAAAGTCGTGTACTGAAGCATTGTGCACCAGCTCAGAATGGAAACTCCAGGTCTCTTTAGTTGCTGACTGGTGACTAATTTGAGGCTGGAAATGGAAATGGGTAAAAGGCAGATGTTTCATCTTGTAAAACTTGAACATGAATTAAGAAGATAGAGAGAGAGAAGGTTCCAAAACATCCCACAACTCTGCTCAGTGTCAGACTTAATGTCAAACATTAGTGTTGTTTCTGGGAAGAAATCTGTCAGAAGATGAATACCTAGAAAACACCAGGAACCAGCTCCCAGCCCTCCCTGCTGCACCTCCCATCCCTGCGGAGGGATTTCAGAATAGCCATGGCACCCTGGCATCACTGCCCCTGCAGTGACAAGGATGTCCCTTTCCCTTTTAATGATTAAATGCCTCAAAGTGATGCCATGGTAATTTTTTGCCTTTTCTTTTATACTCTTTTATATACTCTTTTATATAGCTTTTATGTATCCTCAGTGCTTTTAGCATGCACATTTGTAATTCCTTAAGTCTGATAACTTTGCATAGTCCTAATATTCCATTAAGCCAGGAGACCAAACATCCTGGAGGCCTCGCAGCTGGAGGCCAGAAAGCCCTGTGCTATCCTAGGAAACCAAGGTCTTCCCTAGAACATCCTGTAAACTAAGACAGGCCCATCCAGGGGGGAATTCCTCGGGATGGGGGGTTCACTCGAGCCTCTCATTGGGGAGCCTTTGATAGATGTGCTGATTTGCAAGGCCTATAAATTGTACACGTGATCTATCGTGGGTGTGCATTTCAGCACATTCCACCTGGACAAAGTGGTGCACCTTTGAGGATCCTTAAATAAATACTGAGGTAAAAACCCCTTTTTCCCTTAACCGTGTCTGTCTCTTAATTTTAAGACCAGGGAAAGGCAACAAAAGGAAAGGCAAAGGACAGATACATCTTTTCATCCTGTTTTTCCCCCACAAGCTTTTGCTCTAACAGCTTCAAGAAGATAAAAAAAAATTTACTTTTGAGAGTGTCTGGAGAAGATTGATTTGCTCACTGATCATTTTGCACAAGTAATTAGTCACAATTGCTACAAAGAGGGGAAAAAGAAAAATATATAGAAAGCAGATTAAAGAAACAAACCATAACAAACTCCATAAAGTCTCTGCAAATGTCAAAACCTTGTCAATCTTATAATTGCCTATGTAAATATCCAGGTTTTATTCCCAGTGGCTTAACAATTTCCATTTAAGTAGGAAATAGCTGAATATATAATAATTGCTTCTTGATCTTACATAGTTACTTACATCTTACTATAGTTCATTAAAATAAAACCCATACTTGGCTGGATATTCAGTACTGAACAGTGATTTTATAGCACATGTCGATGTTTATAAATTTAGGTGACAAAAGCTGACTGCAGATATATTCTAAAGTCTATTGGAATTTTAGCTTCTTCCTTTAATTGTGCCAGTGGCAACTAAGACTAAATATACCACAATTATAAGATGGAGGAAGCATTATATTTTCAAGCATTGCTTAGATATGTAAAAATAACCCAAACAGTATTTTCAGACACTTAGGCAGCTCGCTCCTGCAGAAATCAGGAATATAACACAGTTTGGTACAATCAGTGGGTCCAGTAAATTCTTTTCAATTCCTTCAGCAAAAGAAATCTTTCGCCAAATTGTTAGTGGCGGGGGGGAAAGAAAAAAAAAAGCATTTCAATGACAAACATTAAACACCATCTCAGTTAAACAGGTGGAAGTGACAGCATTACCAATATCAGTGTGACCAAGTTATATTTGAACACAGATTTAAATGACTGCAGCTTGAAACTGAAAGTTTCAGTTCTCTGTATAGCAACTGAATTATTTTCCTCTCCCATCTGCAGTACTTGAAACCCTTTCTCTTCAGCTACAACCTTCATGTTCCTCAGGAAAGCAGGGATGGCTCCATGTCATGCTCCCACACTTAACACCTGCTCCTTTCCCTCAGATCCCTTCACCTAGCCCCAGAGAACACTGACACATAAAATGCTGATAGAAAGCAAATGGTGTTACTTCAGCACCTCAAAGAATTGCCTCAGGTTAAGAATTCTGGTAGTGGGGAGAAGATTCTTAAAGATCCAGGCTTTGGTCAGGTAGCCAGAACCCCTTTCTGCCCTCCGCATTTAGCACTGTGGCTTTGGTTTTTGCACACAACACAGAGACCAGTACTTCACTGTTTGAAATACTTCCTTGCACATCACCTTCCTTTTCTAAATATAAAAAATTTGGCTCTTTGTTGTACCCACTGCAAAATAGCCACAAGTTGTCAATTGATTTGATTCATAGGCATAGACCTAAATAATTCAAAGAGGAATTTGTTTTTTGTAGCAAACAAAACAGTTCAGCCCATACATACTTCTATCAAAACAAGAAAAATCACATAAAATAAACCCACAAAACAAAACAAACGCCCACACAAGCAAGTAGACTACAGTCTTGTAAAAACACCAATTCAATGTGTATCTGAAACTTCTGATTAACGTATAGTAACACTAAAGCAGTATTGGCAGAATACAGTGTTCTGATTTCAGATTAGATGCCAGCAGAATAAATCTGAGCACCAAGTCTGACAGTCACAACATTTTCAAAGTTTTTCACATGCTCATTACTCCGCCAGAGATCTGACACACCACTGACACACTGTCATGGCCTACTAAGCAAAAGATAGGGAGGGCGGGGGGCTTGCAGGAGGTCTTGTCTTTTTCTCCCAGAAAGGAAGTGGCAGAAAAAGGCAGGTTTTCATAAAACTCAGACTTGTGTAAAACTACATTTGTTCAAAAGTGGAGTGATGCATGGGTTCAGAGCCCCTCGGGGAAATCGTCATTACAGAGGTGGGATGTACACTGACACCTAAAAATAACACAGCTTTGGTGTCAGATGCAGCCCCTCTTTCTGAAACCTGCCCCTGCTTTGACTTCAAGACAAAACATTCAGATCCTCAAAGACCCCTCTCCTGAGCTAAAGAAAATCTCCATTATCATTTGGCAGCAAGAGATTTGACATTCTCTCTGCATGTTCCTGCTAGAGGGCATGAACATTAAACCTGCGAGCAAAACACACCTATGTAGAAAGGAAGTAACAAAAAGTGCACGGAGGGGAAAAGTTGTATTTGTAACAAATGTCCCATGACCTATTTTGATATATCAACAAAAATTTTTATTTAAAAGNGTGGGGTGGGGGGGGGAGGAATGCCAATCCTATCTCAATTAAAACATTCCCTGCAAGGTACCCGACCTCATTTGTTGTTTCAAAGGATGACTGGATGAGCACTAAAAGGCAGAAAGTATTATCAGGACAATGACCTCTCTGATGCTTTATAGATTCATAACAAAGCAGCTTTATTGATATGATTTTAAAGAGCTCTCAGAGGCACAAAATGCAGTTGCTATAGGAATAAATAGCAGACATCCCTTTGAGAACAACAGATGGCATCCAAAGTGACTTATCTCCCAAACAGGTAAGCACTCACTTTCACTTATTTGTAAATAGCCATCATTTATCCTGGTCTGTTCAGCAGATCCCAGTGGTGTCACCTGCATCAACGACTAAAAGAAACGGGTGACAAAAAAAAAAAAAGCAAAAGTGCAACTTTAACTTCTTTTGCCCCTCAGCATATCTGAGACCTGAAGTGCTACATAAAGAAACCTGTGAAAATAAAAAGTAATGGTACTCTTGATAAAAATTACAGGATCAGTAGATTCTGAATACAGCACAGGGGAATCCTAATGTCCTTTCTTTCCTGCTGAGATTCTAGTATAAAAAGAACTTACCTCACTAGAACATCTGGCTAAAAACAAGTTTTGTAAGTAGCCTGGATATCAAGAATGAGCATTAACGGCTTAAGTGGAGATGCACAGATGCAAGTTGCTTATTAAAATGCTTTATCATTCATTAAGTCCCAATGGCAGAATCAGAGGAGCTGGAAGACCTTCCAGGCTGTTCTTAGAAAGTGGTTCACAGTCAGCATTAGAGGCAACTCAATCAAAGAGAAATCATGTATCAACTACCACCAAAAAAAACCAAAAAAACAAAAAAAAACAAAACAAAAAAAAAAGTGCCAAAACCCACCCACACACAAAAAAAACCACAAAACCAGACCTCGCTGGCAGACATGTCCCAGACTGGTGCTCAGCTCATCAGGTAGGACTGCAGAATGGTTTGACCTGTAGAAGCAGAAAGGTGTCCACATGAGCACTGCACTGTGGATCAGCAGGGCCCTTGAGAAGCAAAGCCCTTGGGTGTCCCACCTGGTCCTACAGCACTGTCATGGGAGGCCCTTTCAGAGGACGCTAAAGAGAAGCTGCTCCCTGACACCAGGCCAAGCACACTTGGCTACTGAATAGCATTTAGTCTATATAACCAGAGCAAAAGTAGTTTAAAGCAAGCTCCTCCCCACTCCTGCCAGGTCATTCCTTCTCTAGAGATTGCTCCTACGTGCACCATACTGTGGCTAAGACATTCATTTCCAGAGCACTGAAGGATCCCACATGATGCTACTAAACTGCAACATCATTTTTCACACAACTCAGCAATCCTGATACAGATATAGCTCGGCACTGGTGAGGCTGCACCTTGAAGTGCTGTGTCCAGTTCTGGGCCCCTCAGTTCAGGAAGGATGTTGAGATGCTCAAACATGTCCAGAGGAGGGCAAGAAGGCTCGTGAAGGGCTTGGAACATAAGTTCTATGAAGAATGGCTGAGGGAGCTGGGGTTCCTTAGCCGGGAAAAAAGGTGGCTCAGGGGAGACCTTATCACTCTCTACAACTCCCTGAAAGGTGGCTGTAGTCAGGTGGGGGTTGGTCTCTTCTCCCAGGCAACAACTGACAGAACGAGAGGACACAGTCCTGAGCTGCACCACGGGAAGTTTAGATTAGACATTAGAAAAATATTCTTCACTGAAGGAGTGATTGGGCGCTGGAATCGTCTGCCCAAGGAGGGAGTGGAGTCACCGTCCCTGGACAGGTTTAAAAAAGCCTGGACGTGGCACTCAGTGCCATGGTTTAGTTGATGAGGAGGTGTTAGGTCATAGGTTGGACTAGATGATCTCAAAGGTCTTTTCCAACCTAGTTCATTCTGTGATTCTGTGATTGCTCTGCTTGGGTGAGACCCTGTTCCAGCCTAGATCTCTGGTCTGTATTTCACTTTTCTGAGGGTATTTCTAGACCAGCCTTTGCAAGTTCTCATAAGATGCACGATTTCTCAGATATTCAGTACCTCACAGAATTTGTAATCTTTAAAGCTGATGAATAACTACATTTTTGGCAGTGTTATTGAATGGTAGAGCAAAATATCACTTCTCTTATATCTAAGGAGTAAACTAGTGATCAGATTACAAAGCTTGGTTTTCCTGTTGTCACACCTTCAATCCTGACAATGCAGGACAAAAATTACCTCCCATAAGATTTTCCTTCTGTAAAGTCTTGAAAGAGAATCAAGGAAAGAAAGGAGGAGAAAGGGTTGTGATTATTTAGCTCAGTTTTGCAAACGAAAATAATTCCTTTGGCTGCAATTACAAACAACTTCAAATTGCTACTCCCATTTGTACAGTTCATAGAGGTTTTGTTTTAAGTTGATGCAGTGGGATTTACATACCATTCAATTATCTCAAACCCCTCTAGCAAGGCCATTTATACTTGATTTTGCATTTAGGTTGCATATCTGGGAGGAATGAGAAAGGAAACAGGTTTGATTTCTCCTCCTATTAAAGGATTTCCACAGAAACACACTATCACAATTCTGTCCCATGGACACAGGGAAACCCACAGAGAACTAACCAAAAGGAAATGCTGGGCAGCTACACCAGGCAGAAAGGATACTCAGTGCCGAGTGCCACTGAAACTTGCAGGAGCAAGAATGGGCCCACAAATAGATGTTTCTCCACTGTGAAACACAGCTAACATCACACAGAGCTCCCTCATCTTGGCCAAGCCTCACCTCCACGGCCACCATGCAAAATCACTGCTAGTTGTCCTATTTCCAGTAAAATAAAGCTAATCCCTAATATATTTCTGAGGACCCTTCAAGCGTTCATTTCTCAGATTGTTGCAGTATGAAAAGAAAAATTACCCTTTACAATGAAGAGAAGGACTGGCAGTGTTGAGGACTTGATGTGAAGTAACACAAGACATCCTTTAGCAGATGAATATTGCCCTCACAACAATGCCCCAACCAGCAGCAGAGCAGTAAAGATTTCAGAGAAGCATCATCCAGCCATCAGCAGTGCCACCACACTGCTAAGTCACACTCCAAATTTAGCCTTCTCTCCTCTCTGCTTTTTGTACAATTTCTGAACAGGGAAGGACTAGAAAAGTGGCTATGAACAAAAGAAGCAATGACAGAAAATACTTGCTTTTCCTTAACAAATTGTTAAAGAGAGCTGAAAAATGCTTATAGTTTACCAATATGAAGATATATTTTGGTGATAAGTTTCCATACTGCAGACATCTTCTACCCTCCCTCCCAAAATGTTATTTATGAAATATTAGCATTCAAATTCATCTGTCAAAATGATTGTTGATGTAGTATAGAAAGGCTATATTATCATCTGCTCTGTAGTTTGCCTCAGAGCAATCTTGATTCAGATATTTACATAACCAAAGATTATGACATCTTTTCCAGCCCTTTTGATGTGTCTGTCAGCAAGACGTCAATCAGATTAATTCTAGCTAGATTCTTTCCTGATACCCAAGAATAGCTGTGAGGCATGAAGCAGTCATTTTGCCAAGGAGAAAGTTTGTTTTCCAAAAAAAGACCCCTGACTATTCATTTGAAGCAGAAAACACGTTTACACAAGAGTGAAAAATGTGTGCTTTATTATCCTTGAGGCCCAGGATGTAGTGGATTTGAAAGCAAGCATGACCACTGATAGAAATATCTTTAAGAATATCTTAAAAATACTAAAATGTCTCCTACATCTTGTATCAAATATCTTATTTTTTTATTCCTAGTCTTTGTAATATAGTGATAGATGCAAACTGGGGAAAACCATATGCTAAATGACATAGAATTGGCCAATATTCAGACAAATCTTGCAAAGCTCAACTATTTCCAGATAGTGTTGAGACTTGACAGGGTTCACAGGTTACGGACCTTAAATCTCCATAAAGCTCCCCCTTACCCCCAAACCTTACACCCATTTTGCTTAACACTCCTTCCACCACAGTAAGGGGAATTGGAACAGAGCTTGTTGACATTGATGAAAATTGTCTACTAACTTTTCGCAGCCGATTCAGGTGACAAAATGGGCAAGGACACTTGTTCTTTGTCAACATTAAGACTGCTTTGGGCAATTGTTCAGTAAGTGAAACAAGATGGTAACAGAGAAGAAAATTCTCATAAAGGTCAATATCCAAGCACAGAACGAACTGATGTAGAGTAATTCTCTACAAAGACCTTATAGCACAAAATATAAAAAATATTTAGAGAGAATATGTTTGTATATAAATTGGTGCTGGAGAAGAGAAAGGATTATTGAGTAAATAATAGAAAAATGTCCAAAAGGACAGATTAAAGGACCAGATAGAAAGAGAAGAAATGCAGTAAAATAAGGATTGGTATCTTACACATTAGCAAGAGGAAATATGAGCAATCAAAAGCAATGCAGCAGAAAAACTAACAAAGGGCTAGATCCAAATCCCAAACTAAGGCTCTAGAAGAGACCAAATGAAGAATCAAATAACTCATGAGAATTTCTCCAAGCCTTTCATTTGCCTGTTGCTGGGTGAGTAAATGGGGTGCTTTTTACTATCAAAGGCTGGATATCACAGAATAGTGGTAAAAGTGAATTTGACTTAGAAACTTTCTCATAGCTGAGCTTTACAATCCCAAAAATTTTACACTTTCCAGACTGTTTTGCAAAACTTCAAGGTCTTCCAGAAAACATGTGTTCTGTTTGTCTAACATCTCTCAGTGCCAGGAAGAGGTTACTGAGCAATGACATATCAGATACAGGACATCTCCTGACCTTACTTGCTTGTCCATTGATAAATGTATTATAGTAGAGATAAAACTCGTAGTCTACAAAGGCCCAAGTTAAACATCATCTCAAGCATTCTTGCCCTCAGAACACAGTAACTACTGTCATTTCCAATCACCTGTTGGCTCAACTGTCAGATTCAAATCCTCCTCTGTAATTTTACAGCTGTTTTCTCCAGTGTACAGCACTTGATGTTATACGAATCATACAGATGAAAGACGAAGGTATCTGACTGATATTAAATGCTGTCACTCAGCTGGGGCTGGGTAGATGCCAATTGGTCAAATTCTCTAAAATCTTTGAACGGGTGCTGTGGCTATTCCAGTTTTATTTCAATTTCACACTCTTCCTATCTATGCTGACAGCTGGTTTTGACAGTCTGCTCTCTTTCTCTCACCTCTCATGTCAGTCTCAGACACATAATAGCTGGATTAGAGCTTAAACAATAGTGATTAGATCAGGTAGAAGAGGAAGCATGGTGGCAATAAAAAATAAGATGCTTCAGTAACCCTTCAAATTCTAGCCACTTCAGCTGAAAGCAAATTTACACAAACTCTTCCACCAAGCCAAAGATTATTCAGAAGAAAAGGAATTTTATCAAAGCTTGGGGATATCTTGTTGGTTTTCTGACGTTTTTTTAAATCACATTAACACTAATTTCCATGAAAGAGTTTCAATTCTATCTTCATAGTCTCAGTATTTAGAACGGTCAACAGGTTACAGTTACATCACCTTATCCTTGGCAGTTCTCTGTGAAAAGGCCCTGCACCCTGCAAGTCATTTGATGCAATTTAGCCCTCATGAAAATAATGAAAGCCCTTGCCTTTGAAAATCATTTTAACATAGGTTAAATATCAAATAAATAATCAGAAGAAAGAGTTGTGGATCAGACCCCATCACATTTAAGCATGCCAAGGAGTGCTGTATGCTGTCAACAGTAAAACCCAGCCCTGCATAAACACTGCTGTCCTCCACAGTAGGGACAGGGGTAGTATCAGAAATGCATTTTTGCCATCTGTTAAATAATTCACACAAACTAGAACTGAAGATGGGTTTTTTTTTTTTTTCCCAGAAATGCTGGCTGTATTTTTAAAAAGGTAACCTCTACAATCCTCACATCCATAATTAAGTTTGTGGGTAGACTGAAGAAAAGAATTCCATTTGCAGAAAAGCTCAACAGATGGTATTGTGTATTAAAGGAGAAGCATGTGAAAAGTATTTGAACAAATGGCAGATGTGTCTGTCAAACTTCTGTGCCATTAAAGATTGGCATTTAGGCTATTATTCAGACTCCCAGAATTTCACAGAAGTCCTCTGAAGCTTGTTTTGGTTAAGGATCTTTGCAAGCCCAGAGATAACCAGCCAGGGGAAAAAAAAAGTGTGGGACTTGCACAGCATATAGGTTGGTCTCCTTATCCAGTCCCACTCTCAGCTTCTTTCCAAAGCCCCTCTTTGAGTACAGAGAAGAAATTGCATTTAGCTGAACTTCAGGCAACCCTGAATGGATGACCATTATGGCAATTTTTGGGGTTTTCTTCCTATAAGGCTGAATAAACTCTCTGGGTTTAACCAGCAAGGGGTAACACTGCTTCAAGAACCATTGTCTTCTATCTGGACTCTTCTGCAGTGGCTTTACTTAATTAGAGCTCATGAAAAGTATTCAGAGGAGAGACAGGTCAGTACAAAAGAGCAACCTATTAAAGGTTCACAAGAGATCAATATTTTAGGGATCTGCATTCTACCACATTAAATGTAGGTTTTCTCAGATGGCACCTATTGGTAATGCACCCTTTTCTTTAAAACATACATTCTTTTTGCATGGGATCAACAGTGAACTATGTCATATCACAGTCTGTGTAATCTGGGACCACTGCAAGTTCACACCTCTGGACACATACACTTCATGGGCATAGACTTTCTCCTAAGTGCCTACACCTGCTACTTCTGAAGTGAGGCAGGAGGTTTCCCGTTCACACAGCAAAATTAGAGGTGCCTATTCACAGAACCAGGAAGAATAAAAAATTTTGTTAATTTACAAGAAAAAATGTTGCTTAAATACACATAATATAAAGGACAATCTGTTTTACTTTGAAGAGCTTAGATAATTTTATTTTTAGGAATGCCTTTGAAGACTCAAATCCTCTCTAAGCAACAATTGCCCAAAGCAATGAAACACATCAATATTTTCACAATAAAAAATCTATAGTTAGCTGTTATGGAAGCTAATTCTTAACTTAGGCTTATCTTAGGCTTTTGTTCACCCAGAACACATGAGCTATCTTCCCCAGGGAAGAACAGAGAGCCTGCTAGCTAGTTCTGATTAGCAAAGACTCAAAGCCTGTCTCACACTCTAACACTTTAGGAACTGCTTGGTCCCAGTTCTGTCTGACCTGCAATCCAGGCTCCAATTCTACACTATCCCAGAGACTCTTTCAAGAGTCATTCCATTCTAATGAATTCTCTTACTAAAAGAGAAACCTTGCCTCATCAAAAATGAGACAGGGCCTTGAGAGCCAGCACGTGTTCAAAATGCTTTCTCCTTGTTCATGCTGGTTTTAAGACTCTTGATGTGAATTCAGTGTCAAAGGGAAGAGCCTGTCTGATGCTTGGGAGGCAGAACACATGACCATCACATCAGCTGCTTAAACCCAAGGAATCCCATTATACACATCAGGATGTGCAAGAGCCATCCAGGCCAACAGGAAGAGGCTGCTGCACTGCCAGGGACAGGAGTCACAGCTCCATGCAACACAAATGTAAATGAAAGGCAGCTGCAGCCCATGGAACATCCAGAGAAAAAAACCAAACACACAACTGTCCTCCCTTCACCCCCAGACCTGGTGTATTTTGGGAGTATACAGGTACACCGACTGCTCTTTGTGTAACCCTCTGCAAAAGTAAATCCCTTCATCAAAGAAAGTGTAGATGAATGGATTCCTCAAATTCACAAGCAGAGTTTATGCAGAGAGCCCTTCTCACTGATATGTTCTGCATCTTCTGAACTATTGGCAGACAACTGCTGTAAATTTCTCCTCCTTTACTTCATCTTCCCACTTTCATGTACTCTTTGGAGATTAAATTCTAATCTTGAAGAACTAATTTCTTTAATGCAGATTTTTCTCTTCAGTTCCACATACAACACTTCTTTTCTGCTATCAACGCCAGCTACTTTAGGGAAAAGCATTTAAGCCTGTAGCGAAGTGGGCTGCTTTTCTAAAGAGTTAATTCTGTACACATTCCTGCTTTCTCAGCAGGTTGCAAAGAAAATGGATGCACAAATGTGCCTGTAAATATAGATTAAAACACTGACATCACATCCTTATCTTAAAATGGAGTATATGGGGTTTGCAATTTTGCTTGTATTGCATAGACTGTATCACTGAATAAGAGAAAACCTTTTGTTGCTTTTATGGCTTAAGTTAGTCACAAAGCAAGTAACAGGTAAGTGCACCAACCCAAAGATCACACACAGCAAAATTAGTTTGCTTTGACTTAAAAGGGTTTGGATTGTTTACACTAAAGCAAGTCTTTAAGTGAACACACAGGATCAATTCACAGCTCTAAATGAAGATCCACAACTAACCAGGAACGCAGCAGTTTCAGAGATAAACTGCAGTACTTTCAGTTCTGTTGTTGTGTTTTGGGGTTTGGTTTCCTTTGTTTTTAAAATACTAGAAAACACACTGAGAACACCTTCAACTTCACCACGTTCCTGCAGCTCCAGCTGGTCAGCAGCACTACTGTGCACTGAATAGACTGGTACAAGAGACAGTACAACACTAACTACTGTTAGTGAGAGAATTGTTCAAGTACAGAAAATAAGTAATTTCAAAAAAGTATATTCCCAAAACAATTTCTTTTTGTAAGTGACCTTAAAACTTTTTGCTTTACCCTGGATGATATCAGGGCTTAAATATTAAATTATAAAAGAATGAAATACTGATTGCTAACTAAGAGCAAGGGAAGTATTTTCAGAAATGCACATGGCATTACTAGAAGATGTTATTAAACCTTGCTGTTTATCTCTGTTTGCATTTTGAAATTTTTTTCTTAGAAGAAACAGCTTAACTTGGTTAAAAAAGTAACATCAGGGCGAAGTATAAACTGCATCTTAGAAATGGTTATCTTCTTTGTCTGCACTAAACATGTGCCTTTCTCCCTGAAGATCAAGTGCTGAGCTACACTAAAACAGTGCAAATACAGCATAGACAGAGCTGTTCCTATCCAACGAATTAAAAAGGCAGCTGAGAACTAAATATTCTTTCCACCAAATGAAATGATCAAATCAATTCTCTACTAATGGTTGTCATTTACAGGTTCATGTTACATCATCTGGACAGCCCTAAACAGAGCTGATAGGAACAGCAGCAGAAGAGGAGCCTCAGACAAACATTGAAGTGCCAACACACAGTTCTCTCTGTGAAATCTGCACTGCCACTGCTTGGGTGGGCTGAAGGATTTTTTTGGAAGGAGATTACAGTCCTAATTGTTACCAACCTCCTTCCTTTCATTTGTGTTAAACTCACTCAAACAAAAGAATCCAACAAACAAACAAACAATCTTCTTGCTTCCTACTGATCAAAATCCCAAGCAGGCTGTTCAGGTGAAATTTATTTTTTGAAAAATATTTACATTCCCATTTCCAAAACACATTACATTTAGAAAATCGGAGTAAAGAAACCATGCCTCTAACTCTTTTACAAGAATGAAGTCCTATCCAACTATTTGTGACATGACTTATCTGCTCAAATGGAACTTAAATCATTATCACCTTTATACCTGTGCAACATGCCACAGTGATGTACTGCACACTGACAATGTTTGGTTTTGATGCTGTTTTTTATACTAAAGCCCACATTACACTGGCTATTGATCCAGTGAAAAGCATGATTGATTTCCTACTTGGCTTTGCCATTAAAGAGAGAAAGTCCGAGCAAATGGCTCTCTTTGTAAGGTGTCCTACTGCATGAAAATCAGTGCCTACCTCTCAATTGCTGACAGATGGCTAAACTCTAAATATAAGCCATTAGACAAGGAGGATAAATGCACCAGAGAGCTGACATGGATGAGATGCAAGCTTAACATACCTTCTGATAAAGTTAAAACTTTTAAGAAGAAACGTTTTGGGTGACTGAATTCTTATCTTCCTATTCTTGAATCTTCTGGATTTAATCAGCCCTTGACACATAGTTTTAAGACTTTCTGCTATATGATATAATATCAATCAGGCTGCTTAGCTGTTTTCATCTTTTGATACCATATCCCTCTTCAGATTGTCTGCATGTATGTAGACTGAAAACAGAAGTTTGACATCGAGAAAAACTGTTTGCAGTAGAAGAGATTTTACTGATGATGTGAACAGAACTCATTCCATATCCAAGATCTACCAGACTACTTGAGGAAGTTAAAAAAAAAAAAAGAAAAACAATGAGATATTTCAACAAAAATAGAATCATGCAATTACATTTTTACACTCATTACATTCATGTTCTACTAAACCTCAATTCAAAGTGTCACATCAGAATTTACTGTCCCTTATCTCATTTACCTGTCAACAGAAGAATATCTTAAAGCCACTGCAGAACAGCAAACAATCAAAGACAGACCTAGTCACATGCAGCTAAATGTAAGAAACACACAGTGAAGCCTAGAGCTGATGCACTTCACAGAACTGGATTATTTTGCTCTAGTTTTTAACTATAATATGCAGTCCTTTCAGACAGAAGAATAATGGTGTTGTATGGGCATCTTTCAAGTAGCATTTGATTATTTTAATAAAGCCTTCTCAAGACTTGCAGACCTGCTTCCTGTCTCCCTTCATAAAAGGTGTTATTCTGCCAGGTGGTTTATCCAGACTCCCTCAAGTTTTAATTATCTCTTTACTTAACGAGTACAGTAGCTGATCTAGATTTATTGCAGTAGCTAGAAGCTTGTGTGAATAAAGTATCAGTTCTGTTTGTGATGTGGCAGTTATCTTTGTTTGCAGACCCTTCTAATTACTTCCAGGTCATTAAGCCCATGTCCAGCAGATATTTTACTGTCATTAGAATAAGTGTTATAATGACACTAAAAAAGTCAATGAGTACAGAAAAAAAAAAAAAAAAAGTCAGAAAAGGTCGAAATAAAGCTCTAACCTGTTAATTCAAATCTGGATTACAGGCACAGAAATCATGCAGATAACTTGGCACATATCCTATGAGACACCATAGCAATCAATAGGTTACACTGGGCACGTGTCAGGGCAGAATTTCAGCTTACAAGTTACCACATTAAGTCATTTGTTTTATACTGAGGTTAAACTATAAGAATAGGTTAAGTTTCTCATTAGTTTAAACATTGACTTCCCAATACCCAATATGTGGAGGAAAGGATATATACACTCAAAAATGCATATTCATATACATCAGAACTGAAAGTGAATAAATTAGCAAAGCTGTCTGTACTTGACCAATGGCAGCACTGGACCAGGTATAATTTTTTTTCCATTTCACTCCTGAACATTTTTTTTCGAGGCAGAAATCCAAATATATGCATTAGCCATGTCTTCTTCTGTCTCTTCCAGAGACACTATTTGCTGAGGCAGAAACCCTGTCTCTAATTGCTTGATACACTTGTTCACTGAAAGATTGCCTCCATTACCAACATTTTCTTGTACCAATCCATCTACTCCCCATCCTTTCTTTAGTTGTTTGTTTGTGATGTATTTTAAGAAGGTATACCCGTGGGGATTTCAGCAATAATTAGATTCTGCCACTTCAGCTATCCAGTCAAAGGCTGTGCTTGTAATTCCAAAGAAAGATTCCCAAATACAATCCAAGAGAACATCTAAAAAAAAATAGAGTTTAACCTAAACATTCAATTGACCTATGCTGACAATCCTAATTGTTCACAAGTGGACAAAACTATGCATTAAAATGTCTTTTGGCATTGTCCTAAATCAAATGATGATGTGCATTCAATCATCATGTTTGTATCGCAAACTAATTGCATCTCTTCCCTTTCCTTCCAAAAGTTGTTCCTGCAATTTAAAAGCCTGCCAAGACACTGTTGGAGAAATACTTCTGTCCTTAAAAAAAAAAAAAGGCATTATTCAATATTTACAAAAAATGGACCATAGAGCTTCGCATTCATTGTGGATTTTCAAGAGGTTTCTGACCTCCCTGGCTAAGTGCACAGTGTCGCTTTTCAATCTCTATTAGCTGGGTATGGCTAGGAATAGTCTGTAAGGGTGAAAGAAACAGAATTAACACACATAGCTTGCAGCTTTGGAGTCAGACTTAAGTAAGGAGAACTGAAATAACGAAGATCTAAAGAGCAATGTCTAATAGAAATTGTACCTGCATATTATGCCTGATCTCACAAGTGTCAAAACTCACCACTCAAAGAGGGTACCAGAAGGAAAAGTTCCCTGCTAGTGTTTGCATTTCATCTCTAGTTTTTCTTCCAGCCCCTCCCTATTAGGCAGGTGTCACTTAAAGCTCAAGATCATACATTTTTATCTTTTGATCAAAAAAACCTTTCCCAGTAATAAAAAAGATGCCTAGGCTGCATAGTATGGTCAGTACATTTAGTCCCCTAGGCTTGTTTTCCAAGGTACATTCGTGCACATTTTCTCTTTTGTTCATGTAGATTTGGCAGAAAATACCATGGTAGCACAAATTTTCGCTTTCTCTTGCATAGTTCCCATTCTGTTTAAGTATGTCTTGATAGCATACACTGGTCCCTCTCTCACATTTGTTGGATTTTAGCTCCCTAAAATGCTGCACAGCTAAACGAATGATGGCAGGCACCAGAAACCAAACAAAAATCCAACCCAACCAACCAAAACAACACAACTACACACAAAAAACAGTATCACCAAGCATCAGATTTCAGAGAACAGAGGATGTGATCAGTTCCCTACATTAAACATACTGGGTCAGCATGAAATTGTAACTGTAAAATGACTGCTATTAAAATTCCTGAATCAGCCTTCTCACTTCATCACTCAAGTGATCATCTAAGGAGCACTAATACATGTGAAGCTATGGGAAATACTGTATATTATTGGTACAGTGTGCTAGACACCAAGGTTTTACAGGCTGCCAGGTGAACCCGAGACTGGGAAATGCAGAAGAAGGAACTGCATTGTGGGGTGACTGTCAAACAGGTAAGTCACTGCTGCACTAAGGAACTTTTATGTCAGTGTTCCACGGGAACACCATACATTTCACACAGTCTTTTCTTCACAAAGGCCAAAGGGAGATACAGATGCACTGTCTGTTCCCCAAATGCAGCAACAACAGCCTCAGAGCTTTGCTCTTTCTTTTCCTCTCCATCTCCCGAGGCCTCAGGCAGCCCAGGGCTCCAGAGCCCTTACAGACCCCTGTGCAGTTAAAAATCCACTGGCAGCCATTTAAGTCCTTTCTCAAGCTTTACCCTACAGCTTCAGATTTAACTCCAAATCCTTAGAGTCTGAGCAGATTGTATTCCTGAAGACATTTCCTTAGACCTATTTCTTTTCTTTGCAGTACTCCAAACAGGAACTGCTTGATAACGTTTTCAGTTTTTCCTTTACTACTGTAGGTCACTAGAAAAGAAGAAATGGTCTCCTCACTAAACACTCTTTTAGTGTCACAGACAAAACAAAATTATTCATAATCACCTAGGTCTACACTGGTCTTTTGTTTGTCCCAGATATTGAAAGATCTGTTTTGAAGAGATGTGAAAGATACTAAAAGCACATCCTTCAGCTCAGAATGCTTAAATCAACTTAGTTGCATTTTTTGTATTCTTTGTGTCCAGTCACTTGCAGGCTGCAATGACTATAAATCAAACAGCATCACATCCAATTGCACCCCAAAGTAATAATTTAAAGGATAGGTACCGTATATGTTTAGGACCATCTTAGTAACGTTATAAAACGTAACATTTCCATGTCGTAATGAGAGATGACCTAGCAGAGAGTGAAGGAAGTCTCTCTCACCACAGGCTTTTAAGAAACCATTGAAATGTGAAGCAACTCTTCCTGGGAAAGGAATTAAATAATACAATCCGTATAATACCAAGGAGTTGTCAAATCACTCATAGATTGCATGTATTCTATTCCTGCTTCAAAACTAAATAAGCTTTAGAAAAACAGTCACAACATAGTGTTATTAATAAAAAAATTCTGTTTCAAATAAAATTTGTGTCTGTACCCTGAAAGATACACAAAATTAAACAATCCATCTCCCTGGCAAAAAATGTTTGTGTCATTAATTTCTTCTTCTAAATATACAATACTGTATCTGTTTAATAACAGTCCATAAATCTTAGCAGACACTCCAAAAAGCATTTAATCCACAAAGAACTCCCATTTTGCAAGTGAGCAGTAGCTTGAATCCCAAAAGAAATCTGATATAGCACGATAAAATCCCAGTTATATTATCTATGCAATATCTTTTGCAAAAGCATCCAAGAAATTAAGTGTTAACTACAAAAAACATTCTAGAAGGTGTGACCTGTGTTGCTGACCTTTGGCTTTCAGTAAGTGCCTTCGCAATAAGACAGACACCTGTCCCTGAATTAGTTCGTGTTACATTTCAGAGTCAAATCATTGGATTTGTAATATCACAGGCTCACAGGATCCCATGTTAGGGACTTTTCAATTGTATGGAATTGGATATCAAGTTCTTTATTTTTATCCCGTTTGCTTTAGACCAACTGGAAAATCTTAGGGTTTCACAAGCTAAAACTAACCATTAAATTCCAGGTGGAAAGACACGAAGAGTAGGGCACAGGTACCATGCAGCTCTGAAGGCTCTCTGCAGACATTTCCTTTTTTTCTGCATAGTCTCAAATACTTCTTGAAAAATAATGAGATGATTAAGTTTTTAGGAATGTAAAGATTGCAAATGAGAAAATGAGATCCTAGGAAAATGAGAGAAATGGAACTATTACAGCCCAGCAATTTTGTTTTGTGTGTATCAGTTAACAGTATCAGAAAGTGGTTACAAAAACTGCAATGAATGCAGAAAATCTTTGACAGAAAGTCAGTATTCAACAACACCGCAAATTCTGGATCCCTAATCCTAACTAAATTAAACAGAGTTGCAGTCTTTGTCCTATAATACAGTTTCTCCATCCCTAATGCTGATTCCAATACACCTAACTGGATTCTAAATTGGAAATATTCCAAAACCTCTTTCAACCTTAAAAAGTCTGATATAAGCTACTGACTTCATTTGAACCGAAGCTCTATTTGCACTGACTCCACTTTATGTGTTTCTCCAAGACTGACATGCACTACTTAGCAACTTGCATTAACCTCTGCAAGGCAGGCTGAGGACTCTGGTCAGTGACAGGAAAACAAGCAAATACATCAGTGAAACCATCTGCACAGCAACTGACTGTCTCCAAGATCTTCTTTAGGTGGTCAGAAAGAAAATGAAGGATTAAAGCAATGATTGTTGCCAGTTGCTTCCCAAAAAAAACAAAAACAAAAAAAAAAAAACAACCAACAAAAGCACCAAAAAACCCAAACTTCCAGTGGGAAAGGAGACAGGCACATTTAGTGTCTAACTTCAAGCCATTATGTATAGGTTGAAGGGGGAAGGACTAGCTGCATATCAAAGAATGCTGGTCAAGTGCTTTAGAAAAGCACTGATTCTGCAAGGCTCCCAGAATGTTCAGTCTCCTAACCTGAGCATCCAAATTAGATCCTTACTTCATACCCTTGCTGTCACACTTATATACAACCCTCACTCAGTGTGCTGGCACATATCTCCATGACTTTCCACCATTAGGAGCAACTATCTTAAACCAGCAGTCAAAAAAAAAATCAAACAGACGAATTAGGCAATCAAGAAGCTGTCTAACCACATGGTCACAAAGAAATCGGGTGATTTTTTGGATTGACAAAAAAATGCAGTTCAAAAAGTGACTTGGCTTAGAGATTTGTGGTCCTTAATAAGAACAACCTTCCATATTGTGGCTAGAAGTGTTACATATCACAAATGATTATTATTAAAAATATGTAGAATCCTGGAAAAAAGGCTCATATAAAACATAACTTTACAAGATCAAATTAACTCTTTATTGTTAGTAAATAGCTCTGAGGATTGAAGTGACTATTTAGACTACAATTATAAATTATTATTACACCATATTATACATAATGCTTGCATTAACAGTACATTCGAATTAAGTCTTGTAAATAATTGTATCTATTATAAGGTATGTAACATAAAGCTATCCAGAGAAAACACTGAGAAAAGGATTTCAAACACTCCATGTTTACATTTCAATTAAAATAAGTTCTTTTGTCCCCACTTAAATAACTGACTGGAATCAGTGTTTCAAATGCCTTCCTCTTGTATCTTACAGATGTTTCGTCACTTGCACATCGTTAGTTTCGTTAGTTCCTCAGCCTTTAGTAACGCTAAACAGGACACGCTATGCTCACTGATCTATGACGCAGTACAGAAACTTTGGCCAGCCAGTTTTGTCTGAAGACTTCAGTAAGTCCATCTCTCTTCTTTTCACACACCAGCTTCACTAAAGGTCTATGAATCAATCACTTCTCCGTTTAGAGTTATTTCAGGGAAACTGCAAAGGATGTTCCAAAGCATGTATCGTTCTTTTTCCTCCTCGGGAAAAATGGCTAGATACGAAATACATGATTGAAATGGTTCAGAAATGTTATTTTCTAGATTTCTAGGTTTTCTGTTCTTTTCTGATTGCTAGCATATTCATATGCATATCATATACAGTACACACCAACACATATGATTGTATAATCAAGATCCATAGAATAGATTTTATGCTGAATAACACATTTGGGATATTATTCCAGAGAGGGAGAAGCCAAATCTGAGTTTGTGTTTAGAGATAACCTTGAGGTCATATGGAATGAAAGTTTTGGTTGAAGCACAGCTGTAGTAAAACCTTTTCAGAGTTCTGCATCATGAAGTTTCCCATTTCCACCCAAGCTGAGTTAAAATGACCCAGAAATGAATCGTCTATGGAGACATACTGCTTAAATATACAAAAGGTTCAATCAGACAAATTACTGAATCTCATGGTTTTAGTTTTCTTGCACAGAGTGTATTAGGCCTTTTGATAACTGAGGTGGCCACCTAAAAACAGAGACTAGACAAGAATAAGGGAATAAAGGTAGGTATTTATTTGAAGGGCCTTCAAAGGTACACCCTGGCAAGTCCAGAGGCTACTGCCAAGATGGACCCCAAGATGGACCCCGGGTCACGAGTTCTTCACACTTTCTTAAGTTTGATTCATTTGCATGTCAGGGTTAATTCTCCAATTAAAGCTTCAGTTAATGATGTAATTACCCCAAGCTTGCCCCCTTTTTTAGAGACTTTTGGTTTACACATTTTGGGCCTAGGCCGGGCTGGGTGTCCTTGGAGAGCAGCCTGGAGAGGCTTTGTTCTGTCTGTCTCAGCATGAGAGAGCAGCAGCTCACAGGCTACAGGACACTTCAGAGTTACACACTGGGAATACAGAATTTGAAAAGTATGAAAGTTAAAACCTAAGGCAATCACTTTTACAATATTTAATTGAACAATTCTATCAATTATCCTGAGCAAATATGCATATACAACCACAGCTGCTTCATGCAGTTTTTTCTGGCTTAGCATTCATTAAAAGCTCTGGTAGACTGTGTAGTACATTACATTCATTTTGCAAACATAGCAATTGTCTTACCTAAGAAAACTGTTTCTTTATAATTAAAACATTTGCTCTTATTTGGCACTTTTCCCTGTGTAAATTGAATTCAGAAGCTAGAAAAGGCTCCCCTGCAGTATCAGTATCTCGGGGTGGAAGCACACACTCAGGGCTGGGTTGAGGTTTATTTCTCCCCTGAATGAGAAAGCTCTAATTAGCCGTCAACAAAACTGGATCTTTCATCTCCCATGCAAGAAATAAGTCTTGTAAGACCCATTACCAGAAGATACAGTTGGGATCAAGGCCTATGATACACAGTTAGACTGGATACCTACTCAGAAAATGAGAACTCAGTAGTGGCACAGTTAACAAAAGGCAGGTTTTTGGAAGGGATTCGATCTCCCTTGTTGGTGTAGTTTCTCCCAACACTGTTCCAGGGCTGCCTGTGCCAACAGGACATTTAAGACAGTCCATGTTTAGGACTAATCTTGAATTGAGCTCAGCCACACTGCAATGCCCTTCCATCTACATTTGGTAAGGACTATCTAATGAATTCATGCATTATTTCATTTTCTCTGAACCCAACATAAGTGACCATTAGGTGTATCCACATAAAAGTAGATCTCTCGTAAGTATCCGTACACAGGCTTGCTGTGTCCATCCCTGTGGACTCCTTGCTGCAGCATCCCTACAGATTTGATCTCCTAAGAGAAGAGAGTTTGAAAGTAGGTGACAACAGATCTACATTCAACTGAAAAGTCAACATTGAATTTGCACATGCAGGATGAACTGCTGGCAAGATCTGAGTTTTGAGGGTTATAGCTCAGATACCTGGCAATACAAGCTTAAGAATAACCTTCCTTTTCCAAGGAACCTTTCTTCCACTCCTGGAGACAGTATTTTGAAATAAATCCCCAGCCAATACACTCCTGGTACAGTCTAATATAGCCGTATAGAACACAGCACCATTTATGGACCACACTGAGACTTAAAGACTAATCAGGAGACAAAATGCTAGAAAAATTCAAAAGAAATGATCCAAGTCAAACTAACTTACTAAGACACATCACCTTCAGCTGGTGTGGAGCAGGTTTGCTTTTGTTTCCAATATATGTTAAAGGTATTTTTCTTTCGTCTCAAGGTAAATCTGTACCTGGATAAGAGTTTTTTCTTTAAAGAAAAAAATTTAAAACATTAGAAGTGTGTATCACTTTTCTAAGCAGTTTTGAATGGACCTGCACTTTACACAGGACTACTGGTTCTATATTTATACAGTGGCATCACTGGCAACTGATTAAAGTATAATTTTATCCTGAAAATGTTTACTGGAGTACCTTCAAGAGAAAATTTTTGTTCATAGATGAAAAACAATTGCTTGACTTTTTCAAAACAGGTTACTAGTAAAATATGTTTACAAATAAACACTTATCAAGACACAACAATTAAAGATACTATTTTAAGAAATGGATCTTAGATGCATAAACAGCATTTCTACTGTTAAAAATAAACATAAAATTTTAAAGCAAAAATGCATTTAAGGAATTCTTCTATTTTTGCTTCTTTTTATAACTCATAGCTGGAAGCTAAAATAAAAGTACAAACCACTACAAGCCTGAAATCATATATTGAAACTGCATCCTGAGCACCCTAAAGCCTTTGCTGAGCTATATTTGATACATGACGTGTTGTCAAAAGTACTTCCTGTTCTTATCACAATAGCTTTGTAGCTATTTAGGGAATTTAGCCACTCAAGCAAGTCTTTGCACATAAATAAAGAGTGGGAGCATGAAAGAGAAGGCATTTTTGAGGCTTTTATAAGAGATAAGAGATTAAACAGAATGCATTTCTCCGTCTTATGGGTTCTCTGGACAGAAAAGTAGTGTTACATCTTTCTTTATAGGCCAGTATTTGTGTTTGTCAAATTAAAAGGTAACAGTAAGAGCAAAAATCTTTTATTTTTTGAAAATTGTCTGAAACAGTGCACTTCTGACTTCTGTCTCCTTCAGATATTAAAATCACCTAAAGTCAGTGGAACAGAAGTATTGACAACACTGGACTTTGCATTACAACTTACAAGAAGCTTTCTTTAGATGTCACATGATACTAATTTTGATCCACTGATGCTTTCCACATTCTTCCTTCTATTATGCTTTATTTCCATCAAATCTCTATAGTAATAACAAAAATATTCAAATATAATCAGGTATCTCGTTGCTAAAATAGTAAAATTACCTGAATTTCCCCTTGCTCAAGAGCATTATTCTCATGTACAATGAAAGATCATTTAGGCACAACAGCCATGGTGCATGTTGCCCTCTCTAAACTTCAGGTCCTTGCAGAAAGGCACACTCTTAAAGGTGGTATTACTCCTAGCCAAAATGCAGTGTTATCAGATTGCATATGCATGCCAAAGAATTCACTCAATCAGGGCATTAATGGGTTTTTTTTAATCATTATTAGTACAGTGGGTGATATATTAGTATTTGCATGTGTAAATAAATTCAATTAATGTGTTAATTGCACAGAGACATGAAAATTAGCTTTATCAAGTCAATTAAATCATAAACAGTTCACAAATAAGAAAGTAAGCTTGTAATGCAATTAGTGTTCTAATATGCTAGTAACTTTAATAAACAGGATCTTAATTATATGGCAGGTCAAAAAGACAAAATATTTTAATTGATATAAAAAGGAGCTTTTTGCTGCTACACTAGAGTCTAGCTGAGTTTAGAGAAAACAATCCATGCTAATGAGATCAAAATGCTGTTATCTAGAATAAAAATAAGGATTTTTTAATAGAAATTTATCTCCAAAGTAGTTCAGATGACTGAACGAAGCATTACTGACTGCAAGGAACTAATCATGCCATAATCTACACGTGACTGAATTATACATTCATACAGTGCTCTCCCCAAAGCTTTTCAGAATAATAAAGCAGAATAAAATATTTGGTAATATTTTAATATTAATCATCATAAATTAATGTTATATTAATACAGTGAACAGCACTGCTGCTCAGAAAGCAGTGAGTTGTGGAGAAGAGATGAGCCATGAGAAAGGCCATCCCTCTCGTTATTGTGTAATTGTGTGTTAATTTATGGGGCACTGGGATCCGTGAGCAGCACACCCAAGGTCTGTGAATCCCAGCCCCCCACACCCAGGGTACTCTGCTGGAAGGGCTCTGTGCAGGGGCTGGGCAGTGGACTCGGGGATCCCATCAGCCATGCTCAGCCTCACTGAGGGGATAACATCATATCTTAAATGCAGCAGATTTTTATTCCAAAAATAAAGGAATTCCTTTTTATTCCAGATTAAAGGACAACTAGCACACATTGCTCGATCAGTTAATAATCTGTACTCAGGAAAGGGCAACAAGGAAAAGCCTCGGACCTGAAGCAGAAAAAAAGCACTTATCCATAGCAATAACATGATTTGATAGCTGTAAATTTAAATATTAAGCCTAGCCACTCCAGAGTGCTGTGCTGCCAGGACTTGGAATAGGCTACAAATATGAACCAGCACCTTAAAAACGTGAGTGCCACTAGAGGGAAGTCCCCAGTGCAGACTCTGGCACACCTGACACTCTGCTGTGTGCTGGGCACAGTGCAGTGGGAATGCTGTGCCACCCCATCCCATCCCACTGCATTGGCAGAAGAGCAACTCCATTCCAAAATCCTGATTTCTCACACAACTTTGAAATAAAAAGGCACAGTAGGGACCATCTGCATGATCATTCAGTTAAAATTTTAATAGCAACTCTTGTGAACAGTTAATTTGCACATTGAGCAAGCAATAGATGGCTCCATATTTGAGGGATGCAATTCCAATCTAAGTAGCATGAGACAAAGCCATTATTTGCCTGCTTTTTAATTCCAAGAAAAATCTCTAATATTTATTCCTTCATTGAATCCACAGTCCAGTAGTAAATTAATTATTAGGTTTAAAGGAAGAAGTGGATAAGAGGATTTTCCTAAGAAGTATTTGCCTAGGGTTACTACAATGAAGTCTGAATAGAAAGAAGTATACAGAGGGAAGAAAGTGTTTTCCTACTTAACATATTTATACAAAATCATTATCATCTTATCTTGTGACACAATATTCAACAACTTGATCATAAAAATCATCCCCCCAAAGCCTAAGAAATGCAATTACTGCCTTTTAAAAACAAACAACCCACACAAACATAACATAAAAAAGCCCCCAAAAAAACCCCAAACTACCAAAAAAAACCCAAAAGAACCCAACCAAACAAAAAAAAGCCACCAAACAAACAAACAAACAAACCCAAATAAACAA